>CM040127.1:147038377-147477282 GCA_022559845.1 Amorphophallus konjac | reverse complement strand
CCTGAGAGGGTCACCAGACGATGACTATTTGGAGGGAATCATGAAGGGGTTCACTATCTGTCTGGCGGGTGCTCTCTTGTTTCCTTATACCGACAATATAGTGGAGGAAGACCAACTGAGTGCTATCTACGGGATTTGGCGTGGAAAGAGGGTGGGACCCGCTGTCCTCGCCTACCTGTATAGTGGCCTTACTACCTCGAGCATGGGTAAGCCTCCATTTGGTTGTGCACTTGTCTTAAATTGCTGGCTGGATTTGCATTTCAAATTCGACCACCACGAGGGAATGCCAACCGCTTCGAAGCTCTTCCAACAAAGCCCGCTTCACCACATAGCCGACGTGTTAGGCTTTGGTGGTACTGTAGTGAACCGCGTTCCGTGGCTGAAGAAACGTGAAGACTGGCGGTCTCACTTCCGCACCGTGACACAAGGCTTCTTCACTTGCGCACCGACATGTTTGCTTTCGCTTGATCTCCTCATGAGGCCTTCTCCCGAAGTTGATCTTCAACTGATCGGCGCGACCGAGTTTGTTCTTTACAACGCGCATCGGTGCTGCCTCCAGATTGGCATCCCACGCCATTCGTTCCCGCCACCGACTGACATTGTTCCTTTGAAGAAAAGGGAGTTGGGCACTGAAGCGGACGCGAAGGAAGCGAAGGCCATTAAAGCTCCCTAGAAGACAAGTGTTGCGGGAAAGGCCTTAGCGCACGTGGTGGAGGAATGCGAGCCGTGGAGGGCTTATGTAACCGAACTGGGGAAGTTAAGGCCTAAAGCGCCTAAGCCCCTGATGTAGTTCACTCTGTTTTTTCTGATGGAATAAAATCTGGCATGGATGTTTCGGAACCCCGTCCCCTTAATTATTATCTTTTTTATGGTTTTCCTTTTTCTTTGTATATATATTTTTTTATTTTTTTTTGGATTATATACATATTCTTGTATAAATATATATATATTTTTTTTTGAAAATTTTTTTATTATTGGGGCGTCCAGGAGCCTGGACGCCCCTAATTTTATTTTATTATTATTATTTTTTTTTTGATAATTTATTTTTGGGGGCGTCCAGGGTCCTGGACGCCCCTATTGGGGGCGTCCAGAGTCCTGGACGCCCCTATTTTGATTTTTTATTTTTTATTTATTTTATTTTTGGGGGCGTTCAAGCGCCTGGACGCCCCTATTTTTTTTGAATTTTTGAAAAAAAATAAAAATTGTGGGGGCGTCCAGGCGCCTGGACGCCCCGAAGAAAGGTCATTCTATATATAGGGGGGGCTCCCCCCTGTTCACTTATACTGTTCATTCCGACCGTCCAGCCACTCCAAACGACCCATTCTTAGTCCTAATGGAGCGAGGAGGATCGAGTCAGGGTCCAGAGAAGCGGAAACGACTGGCTCGTCGTATGAGGAGGTTGAGGGATGATGCCGAGGATGCCGCAGCAGAGGAGGTTGCTGCGGGGGAGGAGATGGAGGTGCCTCTCCTGGCCGCGGAGGCCGCTGCGGATGCTGGTGACGCGGGAGAGGACGATCACGACCCGGTAAGTGCCTCGGAATTCTCACTTTGTGGTTCAATAAGCTAAAACGGGTGTGTGCGAGGCTGTGAGAGAAAGGCGGGTAGTGAGAGAAGGAGGCGTCCAGGGGCCTGGACGCCTTCACTTTTTCTTTTTCTTTTTGTTTATTTATTTATTTACGTAAATAATAAAATAAATTTAAAAAATAAGGAGGCGTCCAAGGCCTAGGACGCCTCCATAATAATATATATATTATATATTATTTTTTTTATTTTTGGTTCTTGGATTTTTTTTGAAAAAAGAAATAAAGAAAATAGGAAGGAGGCGTCCAGGGCCCTGGACGCCTCCAAAAAAAAATATATATGTATTTTTTTAAAAAAACAAAAACAAAATAAAATAGTATATACAGTGTTATTGTTGATTACTGTTCATGATGCTGATGTGTTCTTTGTTGGTTTTTGTGGTGTGCAGGGCGTGATGAAGGGCCGGATCAGCTGGTCCTTGGTGGTGGCAGCATACCGTGGGCTGCCAGATTTCCAGAGGGCGCGTGTGGACGCCATGGGCTTTGGAGCTTTCCTTAGGATCGAGCCCTTCCGGCTCGACCTTCCTCTTATCCAGGCACTGAGGGAGCGGTGGCACGCACCGAGCCGGGCGTTTCTGATGCACTGGGGGCACATGGTGCCATCACTGGAGGACGTGGCTCGGATCACCGGGCTACGAGTTGACGGAGAGGCAGTCAGCGGGGTCACCTACCCCGACTACCGAGAGAGTGCCCTGGACCTGCTGTGGTTAGAGACGAGCGTGACTGATAGAGACAGCAGGGTAGTCGGCCGAGTGGAGATCATGGAGGCGCTTGGATTCGTCGACCCGCGTCAGCGGGTTAGCGAGACTGGAGCAGAGTTCTTGGCTCGACTGGAGGGGGATGCTCGTGCGGCTTTCACCCAGGATCCGAGCGAGAGGGAGCTGGTGGATCTAGACCTTCGGAGGTTTCTTTTCTTCTTCCTGGGCCGCCTTCTGCTGGGGACGAAGGGGGATGGCATCCACTGCCGTTTCCTCGGGATCTTGGCGGATCTGGACAGAGTGGGGCACTATGCGTGGGGAGCGGCTCTGCTTGCCCATCTGATTGCCGATCTCTCCCAGACTTCGGAGAAGGAGACGACAGTCAGCGGCTTCGCACCTTTCCTCCAGGTAAACATTTTATTTATGCATTCCCACAGTTAAATATGCAATTATTGTACTAATGATGTATGATGGATGCAGGTGTGGAGCTATTACTATTTCCCGATGGGGAGGGCTAGGCATGGGAACAGGAGGGCCGTGCCTCTGGCGCGGCAGTGGAGGCCGGTCGTGGTTGCAGCACCCCACGGCTACCAGCTGGCGTCACTTCGTCGGGAGCTGAGCGAGTATCCCGAGGCCATGGTATGATGCGTATGATTTTTTTGTGTTTATGCATGTGACTGAATGGTAACTAACATGATGTATGTATGGTGATGCAGGTGGTGTGGAGGCCCTACTTGGGCATGGGCGATGCTGGCCAGCCCTGGGTTGTAGCGGGTCTTCCTCGCTTCAGGCGGGACGTGTGGGTCCATTGCCTGAACGAGATTGAGCCGCTGCGGCTTAGACTGGTCATGAGGACGTTGGGGCTGGCCCAGGAGTGGGTAGACGTAGATGCGCCGGCCCGCATTGGGCGGAAGACCAAGGGGAAGGCGAAGATCGTGGACTGGCGTACGCGCTTCCCAGCACAGTACCAGGACTGGCAGCAGGGCGGGGTCCCAGTAGTGTCCCACGTACAGGACAGCACAGACTACATGAGACGGTACCGAGCTACGTACGGGGACCGCCTCTCCTTGGGTGGTATGGCAGGGGTAAGTGAAATGAAACTGCTCCACCTTTCTATATGTATATGCATGGGATACTAACTTATGTGTAATGCAGGATGCTCGTGATACCATGATCGCCGACCTGCGGGCCCAGTTGGCGGACGCCAGACGACAGTTGGTGGCCATCCGACAGGAGTTGGAGATCCTGGTGAGTTTATGCAATGCATTTTTTTGTGACCTGGATTTTTGATGCTTAGCCTTTGACTGACGTTTGCCCCGTGTTTCAGCGGGCCCACCAGACAGCGGCAGCCGCGATGGCTGGTGGAGCGGGTTCCAGTTCGCGGGGCCCTCCTCCGGAGGTTTCTGCCCTCCAGGAGCAGCTGGCGTACGCGGTGGCTCGGGCTGAGGAGGCCGAGCGTGACCGCGAGGCTCGAGTGAGTGCTTGCTTGGCCGCGACCCTTTTCTAGCTACTTTCCTTCTATCACTGTTCTCTTACGGTGCATGCGTGCCTTGACAGGTGGCCGAGATCCGAGAGGCCCTGGCGCGTGCTGTTCGTGCTGAGCAGGAGCGCGATGCCCGGGTGGCAGAGCGTGACGCCCGGATTGCGGAGCTAGAGGAGGAGCGGCGACGGGAGGCTGAGGAGCTTCCTTGCGACGTAGTGGATCTGCGGATCGCCCTCGAGCTGTCGAGGAGAGAGGCGATGAGGGAGAGAGAGGAGAGGGAGAGGGATAGGGAGAGCGTGGAGAGAGAGAGGGAGAGGGATAGGGAGAGAGAGAGGGAGGAGCGACAGCGGGATCAGACCGAGAGGAGGGCTCTAGAGGCCCAGCTGCTGGAGCTCCGATTGAGTCTTGGCACGGCGGAGGGGAGGCTTCGGGAGAGCGAGGAGCGGTACCAGAGGGCGAAGGAACGCGGGGCGCGACTTCGTCAGTCTGGTTCTTTTTCCATGGGCAGCTACCTGGTTTCTTTGGCCGAGGAGCGTCGTCGCGCCTTCGAGGCTGGAGTGCCACCGCAGGGCGAGGCGAGCACGGCTTCTCAGGGTTCGCAGAAGCCCCCTAGGGATCCCCGACGGAGGAGGGAGGAGAGAGATGACCAGGAGGGTGATGGTGAGAGTTAGAGAGTTGCTTGTACGTCACCCTTCTCACTGTATGATGTACTTTCGACTATTATATGAAATGGAAATGGCTTTTGTGTTGTGTGTACTTTTCTCTCTCCCACACTTTCTTTTTTTGCACTGAGTTGTCCCTTGAGGCACGCTCCGCGAGACCTTGCCCTGAACAGCGGGGAACTATGTTTTGCACGGGGGGATTTTGTTTCCTTTTCCCCCTTTTGGGCGCGTCCAGGCGCGAGGACGCGTCTTAATCCTTGATTTTAAATTTAAAGCGACGGGTGGTCCTTTCTTCTCCCGTGCCTTACCCGCAAACGAGCCCGCCTCCAGCCGAAACGCGCTTGCCCCTTTTTCGTCTCCCTCCTCTTTTGATCGATGGAGTTCGGTGGGCCCGACCGTGGTGAAGGTGGAGAGGGACGAGGAAATCCTCGCCCAAGGAGGGACGCGCCCGAGCATGGAACGGCGTCCATAGAGGAGGAAGGGCCGCTTCGGGCCCCCGAGGGACCCGAGGGGCCCGATGGCGCGGGAGGAGGTGAACACGGTCCGGTAGGTCCTCCGATCTCTTCCTCTTTTAATTCATTTTGGGTTTTGAAGCGAGCCGTGCGAGGAGGAAAGGGTTCGGCGAGTGTTGCACTCAAATGATGGACGCGTCCTAGACAGGGGACGCGTTCCTTTTGACTGATATGGGACCCCTTTCTTGGTGCAGGACATGGCAAGGACCCTGGGCCTGGCCGATGAGTGGGCGAGTGCGGACGAGCCGAGCCGCGTCAGGAAGGAGAGTCGCGGCAAGGCGAGGCTCGAGGACTGGCCCGTACGTCTCCCTGGACAGCAAGGGGGTGTACTGGTGCAGGACAGTGCCGACTTCCTGCGGCGGCAGAGAGAGAGTTACGCGGGACTTCCCCAAGCTGGGGACACGCGTGGCATCGGCGGCTCGCGCGCCCAGCTGTCAGAGACTAGGCGGCAACTGGCCGTCGCTCAACATGAGCTGTCGCTCCTGGTAAGTTACGTGCCGCCCTTTTAACTACAGATTTTGGAGTTTCACTGACGGCCGTTGTCTATTTTGTTCCAGCGTGCCCAGCAGACAGTGACGGCGGGGATGATTGGTGGCACATCTTCCAGTTCCTCGGCCCCTTTTCTCGAGATTGCTTCCCTCCGGGAGCAACTTGCCGGTGCGGTGGCCCGTGCGACCCGGGCGGAAGAGGAGCGCGACGCCTGGGTGGCGACTGTAGCGGAGCTGCGGCATCGTGGTGAGGAGAGACCTTCTCCAGACATTCTGGAGTTAAGGGTTCTTTTGCAGATGATGAGGAGAGAGGTAGAGAGAGAGAAGGCCGAGAGAAGGTCCGAGCGACAGCGGGATCTGACCGAGAGGAGGGCCTTGGAGGCCCAAGTGAGGGAGCTCCAGCTGGGCCTTCAGGCCGTCGTGCAGAGGCTAGGAGGGATGGAGACGCGCTACGAGAGAGCGCGAGAGTTCGGGGAGCGACTCCGCCAGTCTGGTCGCTTTGCCGTCAGTGGCTTCTTTGCCACGCCAGGGGAGGAGCAGCGAGTCACTGCTGCGGAGCAGGCGCCCAGAGGCGAGGCAGGTGCTACTGCACGGGGATCCCGGAGGCTTCTGAGGGACCCTCACCTCGGGGGAGAGGAGGAGAGTGCCCAGAGAGATGAGTGATGGTGAGGATTGGCGGGCTAGTGGACCCGTCACCTCTTTATGATTGTAGTGCTTATGACAGCTTATGTAGAATTATGAATGGAGTGATTTGATTTTCTGATGCTTGTTTGTCCTCTTGTGCGTTCCTTCTTCCCTACACTTCTTCTCCTTTGCACTGTTCCCATGTGACGGATCTGTCGAGACTCCGCCTTAAGCGGAGAATCACGTCTTGTTGTGACCATTTTCCACGGGAATCTGCCGTCGAAGTCAATACTGACGGCCCTAGTTCCTTTTCCCGGATGTTGTGCCAAATTTTGCGGGCGTCCTCCAAAACATGATAGGGTATCCCTAGACAACATAGGGGCTATTCGTCCTATTCTTCATCCAGTCAATCACCCTGTGCGAGCGGTGAAGCGACACATGGGGCCGCTTGGCCGGTGTCTTATTGCGAGGGCTATCATCGACAGGTGATGGAGGCAATCTTGGCCCGCACTCCTTCCATTTCTATAAATTCTTGTCCCTTTTATCTTCCCAGGTATATCGAGGAATAACTCGAGGAGCACAAGTTCTTACGGGAGAGGAGGAGTTCAAAATTCTGAGAGTTGGATGGAGGGCGAATCTTCCCATTCCTCGAAGAGAAGCAGGTCCAGTGGTAGTAGTTCCAGGAGGCTTTCAGACTTTGAAGGGCACTTCAGCGAAAGGGCCCAATCACAACTCGTAAGCCAAGTTTTCTTGCCCTTTTCTCATTTTTTCTTCCTTTCTTCTGACCAAACCTCACCCCCATTCCTTGTATGTGTAGGTTGTGATGAAATCACAAATCTTATGGGAGTTGGTAGTAGCAGCGTACAGGGGCCTCCCAGATTTTTAGAAGGCGAGGCTAGACGTGATGGGATTTGGTACCTTCCTTCGGATCGAGCCGATCCAACTTGACCTAGTCCTGATCCAAGCCTTGTGTGAGAGATGGGACCCAGTGAGCCAGGCATTCCTGATGCCCTGGGGGCACATGGTGCCCAGCTTGGAGGATGTGGTCCGGATCACAAGCCTGAAGGTAGAAGGCGAGGCAGTGACCGGTGTCACTTACGTGGACTACAGAGAAGGTGCCCAAAAGTTACTGGGTTTGGACCTAGATGGTCGGAAGAACAGGTCGGTAGCTAGGGCGTCCCTCATGGATGCATTAGGGCTCACCGACACTCGTCGGCGGGACGACGAATCCTCAGAAGAGTTCATGGAAAGGATGGAAATAGGATGCCGTGCCGTGTACTGCACAGATTTCGGCAACTGGGAAAGATGTAACATAGATTTGAGGAGATTTCTCCTCTTCCTTTTGGGGAGATTGGTACTGAGCTCGAAAGGGGATGGTATCCAATGTTGCTTCCTGGAGCTGCTGTCAGACCTTGAAAGAGTAGGGTATTATGCCTGGGGAGCCGCCATGCTGGCACACTTGTTTGCAGGCCTATTCCAAGAAACGGATCGTGAGATGACTGTGAGTGGTTTCACACCATTCATCCAGGTATTTTTTTGGTTTTGCTTGTTTTGTATTTTTTTTGTTGTTTTCGCAAGGTGCTGATGACCTATATGGAGCTATTATTACCTCCCTATGGGGAGAGCTCGACATTGGCGACCCGTGATGGTGCCGCTAGCCAGGCGGTGGGAACCCGTCATGAGTGCGGCACCCCTAACCTACCAACTGATGGTGTTAAGGCGGGAGCTACAGGAGTTCCCTATGGCGATGGTAAACTGGAGACCCTACTCAGACATGGTCGATGCCAACCAGCCGTGGGTTCTAGCAAGTCGTGCCCGGTTCGGACGGGAACTATGGATGCACTGCCTGAATGAAATCGAGCCGCTTCAGCTACGATTAGTTATGAGGACTTTAGGACTGGCTCAAGAATGGGTGGATTCAGCTGCGCCACCTCATGTCGGGAGAAAGACGCGGGGACCGGCGACTTGCATTGACTGGCGCGTGCGATTCCCCGAACAGTATGAGGATTGGCAACGGGGTGGCACGATTGTAGAATCACAGGCACGGGACAGCGAGGACTACTTGCGTCTATATAGGACAAAGTACGCAGAACGGTTCCAACCCCGGGGACTTGTGGAGGTAGGTTTCCCCTTTTTCTCTTCTCTTCTTTCTCCTTTTCTTGGTTTTTTTTTTGGTAAAAATGCTGACTTGTAAGGCTGCAGGATGTCCGGGATGCCATGATAGCGAATTTACGAACTCGCTTGGCAGAGATGGAACAACAGTTGGGCGATGCCCGCGGAGTTACGAGCGCCTTGGTAGGTGTACAGTACGTTCCTAGTTAAAACCCCAGATTCCAGATGTTGGCTGCTAATTCACATGGTCGCAGCATGCCCAGATTGGCGCAGCCTCCCCAGCGATGGGAGTAGGTGGTGCCTCTTCCAGCTTGTGGATTCCCACCTCATAACTTGACTCGCTTCATGAGCAACTTGCTCACGCCACGCAGCGTGCTACGGAGGCAGAAGGAATGCTCCGTATACAGGTAAAAGTTTCAGCGTTGAGTTCTATTTGTTTACGCCTTATCGCGTATCTGAGATGGTACACTCGGCAGGAAAAGGAGACGGAAGAAGCGCTTGCCCAAGCTGCGCATAAGGAGGCTAGGATAGCAGAACTGGAGAGGGAACTGCGGCGTCATCCTGATGACGACTCATCCAGGGATGCTATGGAACTGAGGATCACTCTCCAGTTAGAGAGGGAAGACCGTGAAAGAGAACGGGCAGAGAGGGAAAGAAACGCAGAGAGAGAAAGAGCCAACAGTTTGGCTGAAAGGGAGGAGCGAAGGGCCATGGAGGCCCAACTATTCGAACTCCGAATCGGCCTTGGTCTTGCTGAACAGTGGCTGAGAGATGGTGAGGAGCGCTACCGAAAAGCACGAGAGCGTGGCTTTCGTGTTGGTAGCTTCTCTGCTGCTTTCGTGGATCAACGCCGGGATGTGGGAATTGGAAGAGGAGTACAGAGCGGCAGGAGTACCGCTTTTCGTAGTTGGGTAGCACCTTTGAGAGTGTTTTGCCCGGAGAGTAGTGGGACGAGTAATGCAGAGAGAGAGGGCGGAACTTGATGTAAATTTTTTGGTTTTTTTTTTTTTTTGGAATAAAACACAAGGTTTGGTTTGTTTATTTTTCACCTTTGCTTCAGTTACCTGAATCCCTGCACATATCACTGAAACAAACAAATCAGAATTTCTGTTCTGACTTGGCCCCTTGCTCAATAAGCAAATGGTCACTGTGACTGTCCTTGATAACTGGTCAAGGGGCCAAGCCTTTATTTAACGAAGGCAAGGGAAAGATGCGGTGATGATAAATGCGACAGGCAAGCACACGAATGCAAGCGATATTAAAAAGTGAGATGCTGCACGCAAATGTAATCATGCAAAATTGATTTGTTTTCTTTTTTTTTTATATATATTTGATATTTTTTTTGTTTCATCATAAAAAGATTTTTTTTGTTTGCAAATATGTACATTTCTCTTTTCCATTTTTTTGTGCTTTTATCATTTCAATTTTTTTTATTGCTAACGCCCGGCAAGCACCCAAATGGCACCTAACCTACGTGAGACAGGGGTTTCTTACTAACCTCCCAGGTATCTTAAGTGCACATCTAGGTTGATTTGGGCCTCTAGACCCCTCGAATGACGATCCCGCCGGCTAAGACTTACCCTGATGACAATACCGTCATGCCATGCTTAGGCTCCCAGTTGCTTCCGACCACAGGGATTCACCCAAAAGGTGTTTGAGGTAGATGATTTGCCCGACCCGGGTCTGTTTCCTCACAACTCTAGATGGTATAAGATGGAACACCCTGGAACCCTAACGACCAACCGCACGACGCTGACCCGGAATCAGACGCCGTCGCACCCATAGGTGACGCGCTTGCATTGGCCTAAGCCCGAGGTTAAACAAGAAGACATCAAGGTGGTAAACAGGGGTCTTGACTAGCCAGAAACACAGAAACTCCTTCGCAGCGATAGCTTTTGCTTTTCAAAGTAGGCAACCAAAATGTGTATATTAAAATAAGGTCACAGACCCTGGGTAGTTTTTACCTTTCAGAAACTCCATCGAACCTTCATCTTTAGAGGGAGAAGGAAGAGCGTAGGGGATAAACCTCCTGAGAGGACCGGCAAAGCCGTTAACCCGGCGAGCGAATAAGGGCCCATTAACTCTTTCCTTTCGGACAACTTCGGACCAAATCTCGAGCATTTACATTCCACGGCCCCCCTTTGTGGATTCAGACTTTTACTTTGAGGGGTTCCGTTTATCGTACCAGGCACGGTCACGACCAGGCTTTTCTCTTGATTTTGATTTTGTATTTCTTTTTGTGAGGGAGATATAGTCGTTTGACGTTGGTGGGCTCCCTCTTCGTATGCCTGCGGGGACACTGCCCTCTTCTCGTGCTCTGATCGATGCTCGAGGAAATGGGTCCTACTCTTGCCTTTGGGGTTTGAGTTTCGGTTTCTCATGCTCAGCGTTTTAAGGGCGCCGACTGTCTCATTTGGTCGAAGAGAAAAGAATAAAGATTACAGCTTCCAGAGATCTTCTAGGTGTGGCCCTACCGTAGGTGATGCTACCAACTTTTTTGAATAAAATACATAAGTAAACACATGTTAGCTTCCTTCGAGCGAGCATAGGCCGACGTGGCCGGACAGGGGTCTCCACGGTTCTGGCAAACCAAGACACGGTGCCTACCAAGCCTTAATGGGCCCTATCCTAACATGAAGGTTAGATGCAGGGACTTAACTACATGGTGCCTGCCAGGCATCGGCATTTTGAATTTTCCATATTTTTAGTGGTTTTCAATATTTCCTTGTTTTTGATGTTTTTTATCTTTTCATCATTTTTTTTGTTTTGTGCTAAGGGTAGTATTTCTTAAGATAAAGCCCATTCCAAGGGTGGGATAACTCGGTCCCTTCGGCGTTGACTAGCTTGTAGGTGTTGCCAGGGTGCACGGCTTGAATTACAAATGGTCCTTCCCAATTGGGTTGGAGCTTAGAACGCGGCCCTCCAGGTTTGACAAAAATTCTTTTTATGACCATCTCACCGACTTTGAATTTTCTCTCAACGACTTTCTTTTGGTAAAAGTGAGCGAGTCTATTTTGATACACACGCGCGTGTTCGGCGGCGGCCAGCCGCTTCTCATCCAAGAGTTCCAACTGGGCGAGGAGTGAATTACGACGATCGTCGAGGGGAAATTCCTCATCCAATTGTACCCTGAGAGAAGGGATCAGAGTCTCGTACGGGACTACCGCTTCCATACCATAAGTGAGGGCAAATGGAGTCTGCCCGGTGGGGGTACGGATTGAGGTGCGATAGGCCCATAGGGCTTCGATAAGCTTTTCTGGCCAGTCTGAAAACATACTAGACTCGCAGGTTTTTTTGATGATTTTGAGCAATGTTTTATTGGTGGCCTCCGCTTGACCGTTACCTTGTGGGTAATAAGGCGATGAATGATGCAATGCAATTGCGTACCTTTTGCAGAGGTCCTGTAGGTCCTGAGAAATGAATTGTGGCCCATTGTCGGTGACGATCGTGCTTGGGACGCCGAATCTGGCGAGAATGTTCTTCATGATGAACTTGCAGACTGTTGACGCCTTGATCTCCGCGTAAGCTTCGGCTTCGGCCCATTTGGTGAAGTATTCCGTCGCAGTAAGGATGAAAGATTTCTGCTTGGTGAGGGAATTGGGATCACCTAAGGGACCAATGATGTCGAATGCCCACATGGAGAAAGGCCATGGGGAGGATATTGGATGAAGTGAGGAAGATGGTGAATGGATTTTATCGGCGTGAAGTTGACACTTGACACACCTACGGACATAGACAGCACAATCCTCTTCCATAGTGGGCCAATAAAAGCCTTGACGAATGATCTTCTTGGCGAGCATCTGACTATTCACGTGGCCACCGCACACACCCGAGTGCGTCTCTTCTACACATTTCCAAACCTCATCGTCACCAAGACATCTTAACAGAATACCAGTAAGGCTCCTCCTATAGAGTAGACCTCCAACCAATGTGTATTTCTGAGCCACCCTTCTTATGGCTTTCTTGTCCTCTGTGGTGGCCCCTTCAGGATAAGACTGATCTTGGCAATATTTGACAATTTCATAGAACCATGGTTTCTCTTCATCAGCCAGTTCTTCTTCGGCCTCTGCCAACATGAGCTCCCTCTTCTCAAGGATATCTTCTTGCAGGATCTTCCTTGCTATCATGTCTTTGATGTTTACGTAGGAAGCATCATCGACTGCAGGGGCGTGAAGTTTGTAGATGGAAATGGACTTAAACCATCTTCCTAGAGGGAACCTTATGGATGATGCCAATGAGGCGAGGGCATCGGCGAGAATATTCTGATGACGAGGGATATGAACAAAGATCAGTTTTGTGAACAATTTGGCAAAGGCAGCAGTGAGTTCTTGGTATGGCTTGAGTTTGGGATCGCGAGTGCGATACTTAGTGAGTACCTGGCGAAGGATGAGTTGACTATCACTTACGACTCGCAACTCAGTGATACGAAAAGAATGAGCGAGTCCTAGGCCAGCTAGAAGAGCTTCATATTCGGCTATATTGTTGGTGACTGGAAATTTGAGCTGGTATGCCAATGGGAATGTGAGGCCTTCCGGCGACAGGAGGGCGATGCCGATTCCTCTCCCTTGAGAATTCAAAGCTCCATCAAAATATAGCGTCCACATTGGCTCATCTGATTGGTTGATGGACATTAGTTCCTCATCTGGAAACTCTGATTGGACGGGATCGAACTTGGGAAGAGGATGGTGAGTGAGATGCTCGGCTATGGCATAACCTTTAATCGCCTTTTGCTGGATGTAGGTGATGTCGAACTGAGAGAGAAAACTTTGCCAGCGTGCTAGCCTATCCGTAAGGACGGCTTTCTCCAGAAGGAATTTGATAGGATTCATTCGAGCAATCAAGTGGACTTCGTGAGCCAAGAAGTAGTGCTTCAATTTCTGCACTACCCAAACGAGGGCAGCACAGGTTTTCTCCATGCCGGTGTACTTCTGCTCACAGGGATTGAGAAGTTTGGACAAGTAATAGGTTGCCCGTTCCTTGCCTTCTTCATCAGCTTGTGCGAGGATGGCTCCCACGGAGTCATCCAAGACTGAGATGTAAAGGATCAGAGGTTTTTCTTGTTTAGGTGGAATGAGAACGGGTGGACTAGCCAGATATTCCTTCAACCCTTCAAAAGCTTTCTGACATTTAGAATTCCAGTGGAATTCTACTCCTGGCTTGGTCAACTCGTAGAGAGGTCTACACCTTTGTGAATGTTGAGACACAAACCGACGAATAAACTGTAGCCTGCCGATTAAACCTCGGACTTCCCTCAAATTCTTGGGAGGCGGCATATCCCTGATAGCCTTGGCTTTGTCGGGATCTATCTCGATCCCTCTTTTACACACAATGAACCCCAGCAATTTACCTGACGACACACCAAACACACACTTTTTCGGGTTCATTTTCAATTGGAATTCTCTTGACCTTTGCAAGACCTTAGCCAAAACTTCTGGATGTTCCATCCTGGTCCTTGATTTTACCAATAAGTCATCCACATACACTTCCAGATATATGTGCATCATGTCATGAAATATGGCCATCATCGCTCTTTGGTAAGTAGCTCCAGCATTCTTTAACCCAAACGGCATGACCACGTAACAATATGTTCCCCAAGGGGTAGTGAATGACGTCTTTTCCTGATCCTCTTCTGCCAAACGAATTTGATTGTATCCTGAAAATCCATCCATGAAAGAGAGGGTTTCAAAACCTGCCGTGTTATCAATCAACACATCAATGTGAGGTAAGGGAAAATCATCCTTTGGACACGCGCGGTTAAGGTCCCGGAAGTCGATGCAAATCCTGACTTTCCCATCTTTCTTCATGACCGGGACAATGTTCGCCACCCATTGAGGATAAAGAACGACTCTAATGAACCTGGCTTTGTGGAGCTTATCGACCTCTTCTTTCATTTTCAAAGCCATCTGAGGGTGGAAACGCCTTAACCTTTGTTTTACCGAGATGGACCCTGGTTTTAGGGTTAAACGGTGTTCGACCAAGGTTGAATCCAAACCCGACATATCCTCGTAGCTCCATGCAAACGTGTCCTTATATTCCTTGAGTACCTCAATTAATGCCTCTTCTTCAGAGGGTGGTAGGTTGTCACTTATGAGGATGATCCTAGGGTCTTCCTCAGTCCCCAAGTTGACTTCTTTGGTGGATTCTTCTACGGCGGTTGACGGCTCGTCGAATCTCCTCATTCCGCTAGCATATGCGCCCGCCGCATCCTCATATTCTTCACCCTCATCTTCAGTGGGGCATTCTTCATTCGTGATCTCGTAGACTCCATACCCTTCATCAGATGCACAGTCGCCCTCGCATTCTATTTCGGGTAGCTGGATGGGATTTTCTAACAACTGGGGGATGGCAAGAAGGGCCTGACACCTGGCGGCCAAATCCAGAAGGAATCGACGAGGGATCTGCCTACCCTTGGATTTCTTCCTAGGTACTACCCTTGGCCTATCATTCCTAGATTGACTGACAATATTTACAGACGAAGAGGAAGATGATGAGGATGGTGTAGAATGTACAGGAGAAGACCCCTCAGAGGAGGGGTAGAGAAGGTCGCTCATCGGACCTTGGACGGGTGGTCCGCAAGGCAGTACGCACCCGTGGGAGATGTAGGAGGATTCCTCAACGAAGATGTGTTGTTGGAGAGTTTGAAAATTGACGTTTTTTTTTCGTTTTCATTTTTAATGACAAAGCAGTGAAAAGAGATTGGAGGAGAGAGGAAAGTGGTTATGGCTAGAGGATTGTGGGGCTCGTAGAGCAAATCATGGTTGAAGACCTGGCGCGGGTTGAAAAGCCCGCGTAGGTATGTAAGCAAAGAAGGGGACCTGGGAAGATCATCAGATAATTGTCTGGCCCAGGAAGAAGATATCAGCAAAGGCTGAGACGAGTGGATGGAGAGGATGGCGGCTAATGAGCCGTCGACGGCAATGTTGAGGACGGATGAAGATCCGTCGATGACAGAGTCCTTCTGGCGAGGACGAGGATAGTTTGGAACCTTGGCAAGAGTGGTAATATTCTCTGGTATTTCGGAGATCAATGGTGGTCCTTCAAGCTGTGGAGATGAGAACATCCTTTCCAGTGCAACGGAAATGTCTCATATGTCGAACCATTTGTCCCACTCGCATTCCGGATCTTTGATCTTGCCTCTTTTGGTGATCCTCGGACATTTTTCAGCCAAATATACAGCATGTGATCCTCCATATGCTTCTCGTGGGTGATCTCCCATCTGAACAACGGGCCCTCTATTGAAGTGGTTTGATAGAGTCCACGTGAGGGGCTTCCAATCTGCCTTGAACGGTCCTTTGAAGCCTAGGCCAAACCTACGGTTCGGCCTAATTTCTTTTGGCGGCTTGAGCATACCCTGTAACTGTGCGCCCAGACCTTTTTCCTGTTGATAGCCGATGTTCCTCATAATCTCCCAACCTTTGGAGTGAAAAGGGAGACAGGATGTTGCGGTTGCCCTGACCGGCTCCTTTGGTGCTAGTGGAACATGAGATGGATCACGTACGTCCAGCAGTGACAATATGGGCCGATGAGACGGCCAAACAGAAGGCAGAGAGGTGTTGATAGCATCCACTGTGTGAAGGACAGGTGTACTGACCACTTTAATAATTCTCCCATTGTAAGGAAACTTCAGGCACTGATGGTTGGTGGATGGCACAGCGTCCATGGCTTCGATGTAAGGGCGACCCAGTATAGCCTTAAATGTGGGGTCCATGTCGAGGACATGGAATTCCGTGGGGATTGCCATGGGGCCTAGTTCTGCCTTCAGAATAATCATCCCCTGCGGCGGCCTTTTGCTATTGTCATAAGCCGTGACCGTGATCGAGGAAGGTCTTATTTGTTCCTTGCCAACCCCACACAACTGAAGAGTGCTCATGGAGATCACATTTATGGACGCACCCGTGTCGACAAGACACAGGTTTATGGATACCCCATTAATTTTTATTGAAATGCACAATGCATATTTCCGAGATTCCTTGGGAGCGAGCTCGTAGTTGTGAAACATGATGGCTGGTTGTGTGTCTGTTGGGGTTAGGACGGTCGAAATCTTCTCCACGGGGAGGTCTTCATTAACCATGACCTTTTGAAGATATTCCATCAAGGCCGCCTGGTGGGATGTGGATCTTTGAAGTAGCTCTAGGATGGAGATCCGGGCAGGCGTCTTG
This sequence comes from Amorphophallus konjac, assembly GCA_022559845.1. Taxonomy (NCBI): domain Eukaryota; kingdom Viridiplantae; phylum Streptophyta; class Magnoliopsida; order Alismatales; family Araceae; genus Amorphophallus; species Amorphophallus konjac. The sequence continues at coordinate 147,460,964 of CM040127.1, read as the reverse complement.
TCCAAGTGTTTCAGTAGATCATATTGTGTTCCAGGGATAGCTCTTTCTGGTTGTTCTGCATCATCCTTCTCTGGCTGAGATTGCTCGGGATTCTGACTGTTGTGGGGGAAAACCCTGTGGAAAATCCTTCCACTCCGGAGCACCATTGCCTGCGGCTTTTGTGCCTCTGTGGGGGTAGCAGTGGGTTTTAACAGGGGTTTGAGGGGTAGTGGTGGAGGAATGGTTGATGAAGCAGGGGTGATGACGGGAGCAGGGATTCTGATGAGGGGTTTGTTAGGTGGAGGCATGGCGGAGGTAGAGGGGATATCGCGCAGATTATGAAGGATAAGGGGTTTGGAAGGTGGAGGCGGAGGTAAGGTTTGAAACGGGTAAAGGTTTTGGGGCGGATGGTGGGTGATGAGTGGTTTCGAAGGCATTAGTGGTGATGTGGTGGAGAAAGACGGGGTTATGTATGGCGGACGGATGATAAGGGGTTTAGAAGGCATAGGGGTAAATGTGGTAGAGGTGGATGGTAAAGTGGGGGAGTGGGAGAAGGTGAGAGGGTGTGAAGGCGTAGTAGAAAGTGTCGGTTGATAGGAGGTCGGGGTGCGGATGAGAGGGCGTAATGGTAGTGGAAATGGTGAAGGTGATACCGATGCGGGTTGATGAGAGAGAGGTGCTACCTGGGCAAGGTGAGGGGGTTGCATGACGATAGGGTTGGAGGTATAAAGAATAGAGCTACTTTCCTGGTGCCACACCTGCTCTCTCCCGACTTCCGGGAAGGAGGAGATGGGGTTAACCTGATGATTGGGCTGTTGGTGCTCCGGTAGTGGATTCTGGATTATGCCCATGTCGGGCTGTTGTTGTGGGGCCTGCTGAGGCTGCTGTTGTTGTTGTGGTTGCTGCTGCTGCTGCTGTTGTAACTGCTGTTGTGGCCTCTGAGGAGGTCTCCTAGCCTTGAGAGCCGCGACGTACCGTCTCATCTCATCCCAATCTATTTGATGTTCATCATTCATATCATGGATGTAATCTTTGAAATGGAAGCAGTAATCCACTGTGTGTCCCGGCTGCCTGTGGTAGACGCAGTATTTGGAGGTATCAACATTGGGGGGCCAGGCGGGCCTTTCTCTGGGTAGGGCGAGTTGGTTTGATGCCATGAGGGCATTAAAAATATCTGCTAAGGTTTCTGGCAATGGTGGATAGTAGGCTCTCTTAGGACCGAGCGGCCTCCTTTGTTGCTGTTGGGGACCATAGTTCCCCAGGGGTGGAACTTGGTTGTACTGAAGCGGTGGTTGTTGTTGTTGAGGTTGTGGTTGTTGTTGCTGGGGTTGGCGTAATGGAGGCATATTATCCTGGGGTGTTTTGGGGTGGAGGACGGAGAGGGAAAGGACCTGATTGAAGGGGTAGTCGGGGCATTTGTTGAGGCCTTGGGTTGACTGCATAGTTGGCATTGTTGACCGCACTGACTTGCTCATTTGTCACGACCCCTTCTGTGGCTCCGCCCGGGACACCAGCGCCTGTCTTTCTGACCACTTTGGGCTTCGGCGACTCAAACATGTTCATGATGGGGGAGTCTTTTAGCTGGGTTTGGATGTATCGGGCCCTTTCATAGAGTTCCTCCATTGTAGTAAGTTTATTCATGGCGAGGACGTGTCTGAATTGCGGGGTTGCATTAGACACAATCATCTTCACTTGTTCGGGCTCGGAGAGGGTATCCCTTATTCTTTCCGCCAGAGACCTCCATCTATCAGCATATCGGACAAAATCCTCGTCGGGTTTCATCTTTTCGGCCACTAGGTCGGTAATGGAGAGTGAGGGACCGACCCTATCCCTATATTTCTGTAAGAACCTTCTCTGCACTATTTCAAAATTCTCGGCCTCGCGGGGCTTCAGAGAATAGAACCACTCAAGCGCGGGACCATCCAATGATCTTCGAAAGAGGTATGCCAGGGACCTCTGATCGTTTTACCAATAGGAGGACTCATACATGAAGTCGTTGAGGTGAATGAAGGGGTTGCCGGTACCATTGTATCTGCGGTACGTGGGCATTTCGGAGGGAGGAAGATGAATGACGGGGAGGATTGGCAAAGCAACCTCCGGGGTGGCTTTCACGTCCACCATTCTTCTCAGATTTTGAAACTGCTCATCCATGCGATTGAACCTATTGAGGAGCGATTGGGCGAGCTCCTCTGGGGGTGAAGGTGGCACTTGCCATTGGGGGAGAAACTATCTCCCGGAGACTTGAGGGGGAATCCCGGAATGAGAGGGAACTGTCGGACCACCGACAGTTGGCCTTGGCTGAAACGGTGTGTGAGGAACACCGGGAGTTTGAGATTGTGACGGGAATTGGAATGAGGGAGGTTGTTGGCTCGCTTGTCCTTGAAGCGAGGGAGACTGGATGGCTTGCGCCAATGAAGGAGATGGAATGGCCTGCACGGACTCGTGGAGAGGTGCGATAGCCGGAGTTGACTCCTGGGGCGTGGGGGAAACAGATTTCCCCTTTAGAATGGCCTGGAAGGCCCGGAGCTGTTCAGAGGTAAGCTCCGTGTTGGCGAGGACGCCCAGTAAGGAAGTGATATCCTGTGGCGGGGACGTGTCCCCGGCAATAACCTGCACCTCATGCGGGGGGTCATGAGAAGGACCCGAGTCCATAGCATAGACTCGCGGGTCGGCTGTCAAACCACGGCTAGGGTGGTTCTCCTCGGAAGACTCGTGAGACATGCTCACAGTTCTCCCAGAACGCAAAAACATACACTAGCAAGTAGGTAGCAGAGATTATCAAACAAGTGGATGCCTTTACGCCCTTTTTTTTGTTTTGATTTTGATGATTTTTTTTTGTGTGTTTTTAGCGAGATCCGAAGTTCACACAAGATAGGGACCCTAGTTTATTTTTGTTTCACCGCCGTGTCAGCTAGGGTCTCTCGTCTCACCACGAATGAAATGACTAACTTCGGGGAACTTCAATGGTACAACCAGCCCAGTGAACGAAGAGGAGATTCTTCGATGTCGGGGACTTACGGAGGTCCCAGTGTAGGAGATTCTAGTCCGTTGAGAGGAATTCCCAAACGGAGAGTCCTTCCTTCACCGGGAAAGGGTGATCCTCAAAAAAAATGAAAAAAAGGATAGAAAAGAGGAATGGATGTATGCAATGGAATGCTGACAGATATATGGAGTCGGAAAACAACATAAATAACAAACATGTAATAAACAAAGAACCAATCAGAACTGACGGTGCTGCCGTGAGCACAACGGGCCGGGGGCGCGCGTGGGCGCCAAGGTGGAGAGGCACGGGTGGTGCCGACCTTGTAAGGGTAGCCGGGAGGAAGCAGTAGACGTCCCACCGTGATCGCCAATCTGTGAGCGACGTCACGCGGTTCGGAGTTCGATGGTGCGGGGAAGAGGATGCGGAGAGCGCGCGGGCTCTTCTTTTTGTTTGTTTTGCTGTTTGCTGCAACACAGAGATGAGAGAAGAGAGAGAAGGGGCCACCACGGGAGATTGCTCCGGCGGGGCGAGCGGGACAAGTATAATATAGCAAGATATGGGGTTCAAACGGCCATAGCGGGAAGTGACTCGCCGCGACCTCGGGGGGACGGGAATGGTGCAGAAATTAAATAACAAAAATTGAAACGGCCATTGGGGAAGTGACTCGCCGCGGCCTCGAGAATATGAGCAGAATATAGCAGAATATAAAAGAGAATATAAGAACAGAGATTTAAACGGCCATTGGGGAAGTGACTCGCCGCGGCCTCGAGAATATGAGCAGAATATAACGGAATATAGAGAGAGTATAAGAACGGAAATTTAAACAGCCATTGGGGAACTGACTCGCCGCGACCTCGATGATATGAGCAGAATATAACAGAATATAGAGAGAATGTAAGAACGGAAATTTAAACGGCCATTGGGGAAGTGACTCGCCGCGGCCTCGATGATATGAGCAGAATATAACAGGATATAAAGAGAATATGAGAACAAAAATTTAAACGGCCATTGGGGAAGTGACTCGCCGCGGCCTCGATGATATGAACGAAATATACTAGGATATAAAGAGAATATGAGAACAGAAATTTAAACGGCCATTGGGGAAGTGACTCACCACGGCCTCGATGAAAAGATGTGATCGTCAGGGGCCGAAAGACCCCAAAATAAGAAAGTGATCGCGCCTACCTCAAGAGCGGGAGATGGCGGGTTGCTTCTTCCTCTCCTTCCGGCCGGCCGACGGAGAGGGCTTTCCTCGGCTACCCTTGCAAAACAACGACAAACAAATGACAAGTGGCTTAGAAAGATGAATGTGTAGTATTCATATCCTTGCAATAAAAATGACGAAATAACGGGAAGACACACACCTGGTTGGTGTTATCTTTTAAACCCCTCTCGGACTCGAGTAGGAGGAAAATGAGATGATGGATGCGAGATGATGAATGCAAAGAACTACGAAGAAAAGGAAAGAGTTGGCTTATTGGATGTGCCGGTGGTGAAATTCGACGGAGCTCCGGCAGCGTGGGGACGACGTAGAAGCGCGGTGGATGAAGACGACCTTCCTCTCGCGAGCGTGGGCACCCGAGAAGCCGGCAGAACCTCCACCTACAAAAGACCCCACGGGTTAGAAGAATGACTCCGTAGCCTCTAGGCTCCGGCAGCCTATCGGATTACTGCTTAGCTCCTCTAGAACTGAGGGGGTGGGCCTCTATTTATAGAGCTCCGGAAGGTGGAGGCGTCCAGGACCCTGGACACCTCCATCAGGGCCGAAATAATATTTTATTCTATTTTTATTGATTTTTTTGGAATACTTTTGTGGGGGCGTCCAGGGTCCCGGACGCCTCAAGTAGGTCCACCGAAAACCGACGACGGCCGCACGCGGTTCGGCACAACGCGTGGTTTTGTGAGCGGCGCCTCGTGATTCAGAAATGGGCGCGTCCAGCTGACCGGACGTCTCTATATTTGGCTTTTTTCACACACGACAAACCGTCGTTCGGTGGCCGGCGCCCGTGAGGGAGTTGATGGAGGCGTCCAGAGGCCTAGACGCCTCCAAAAATATATTATTTTATTGATTTTCTTTGTCTTTTTATGATAGGGCTGGCATTTTTGATTTTTTTATTTATTTTTATGGAGGCGTCCAGGGGCCTGGACGCCTCCATTAATATGTATTTTTTATTTATTTATTTTTTATGCCAATTGACATTTTATTAATATTTATTATTATTAGTTTTTATAGAGGCGTCCAGGGTCCTGGACGCCTCCATTAATATATGTATATTTTTATTTAATTTTTTTATTTTTGTATGGCAACTGGCATTTTATACTTATTTTTTATTTTTTTTTGTTTTTATGGAGGCGTCCAGGGTCCTGGACGCCTCCATTAATTTATATATATTTTATTTAGTTTAAGCCCTGAGAAAATAAATAAAATAAATTAAAAAAATGGGGGCGTCCAGGGGCCTGGACGCCCCCATTAAGACCCACCCGGGTTCTTAGATCAGGCGTTGGCGGGCGCCCGGCAGACACCCTTCTTGGTTCCGGAACCTTTTGATGCGTCTGACTGGTGTTGATGCCGTCCGAATGCCGTGATGAGACGATTCCGGATGCCGAAAAGGGCGGAAGAAGACTCAAGAAAAGGAAGTACTCAAGTGATTCGAAATGCGTAAGCCGTCGCGGGGCGTCGTATAGTAATATGAGACTTCCTCAGGAGACGTCAGGAATGGCGTGTCTACACCCGTGACTTTATTAAAGTCTAAGGATCCAACCTGGTGAGATTGGGTAGTGACTTGGGTTCAGTTAATTATAAAACTCTAGAAGATTTCGCTAGACTGGTTCTAATCAATTTTTTTTTACGCATAGGATATCGCGATGGCGGCAGAGCGTGCACAATGGAGGGACATGCAGCACACAGTACAAGGTTTGACTCGGGCTCTTCAGCAAGTGGCCCAAGGAGGAGCAGCGCACCATGGAGCCGGTGATCTCCACTGGAATTTTCGAGATTGAATTCCCCGCGATTTGGTGGTTCGGCGGATACCGATGAAGCCGAGCACTGGCTGAAAGAGATGGATCGAATTTTTGAAGTTATGCAATGCAGTGACTAGTAGCATGTCCTCTTGACTACCTTCCAGTTGGAACGCGATGCTCAAACGTGGTGGGATGGAGTAAAAGCCACACTGGGAGACAAGCAGGTATCGTGGAAAGAGTTTGAGGAACTCTTCAATAGTAAATATTTCTTGGATAGTGTACAATAGAAGAAGGCGGCGGAGTTCACTGCTTTGAAGCAGAGGAGTTTATCAGTTGCTAAATACGAAGCTCAGTTCTCCAGGTTGTCTCGTTATGCATCACATTTGGTGTCTACGGAAAAGACAAGAGGTTTCTCAATGGATTAAAGCTACAGTAATTAACCAATTGGCACCTTTAGAGATCCACACTTATGCTGAGATTGTGAGAAAGGCTCAAGTTCTCAAAGATACCATAGAGATGACTGAGAGGATCCGAGGAAGGAACACTACGAAAGAGCATACCACTAGTTCTGGGAGTTTAAAACGTAACAATGGTAAGAATGTTGTCTATTCTCAGTCAGTCAAATTGCTCACCTTCGTCAATCAATGTCTCTGGATTCAGTTTGTGCTGATTCCTTTATGCATCTTTCTGCAGATTCAAGTTTCTTCTGACCCTACTCTCCTGGGATCAATTTTTTCCTTTTTGAAAGCCTTTGCATGAATCCCGCACTTGCTGAGGGGGAACCTTACTTGACACCTGTGGACGCACTTTTTATTTAATTTATCGTTTGTTTGTTCGTTTATTGGGTTTATTAAGTGCGTGGGCGTCCCAGTCACAGAGTGACGATTTATTATGCGCTCGATCTGACTAATCAGACGATTGTGTAGTTCGTGTCGGGACTAGAACCCGCCGAGCCATCAAGGTCACGGCGTCATTTATATCCCCTCGGAGTGGGGAACACCCTTGATTAATCGCCGGGGAAAGGGGCCTCATGGCCAGAAAATTAGTTATGTGAAAAGTCTATTAGGAAGCATTGAAATCCCCGTGCGAGGGTGAGAAGAAAGCATTCGAGATTATGTCGGTCATTTGTTGACCATTTGATGTTCGGACGAGTGTCCGGTTTGAAAAACGAGTAATCATCATAGGAAAACCGGAGCATATGTATGCCGGGTACGACAAATTTATTGTTCACAGGAACTGGAAGCATTCGGTTAAATCCCGGTTAGAGCGGTCAGAAATCAGTGAGTTTATTGGCCCGGTGCAAGATCGAGTCAGGACCATTCCGGGGGAGCCTCCCGCAGTCCAAACGAGGCTTGTGTGGGCATCATTAATATTTTCGGTGCCGAAGGGCAGCGGGAAAGTGTCCCGGGACCATATTCCAAAACAAAGATGTGTACAGAGATAGCCGGCTATAGGCCTAGGATGTGGGTCAGGCGATGACCATGGTTGGGGCGAACCCGAGGTCCGAGCATGACTCACGACGGTCTTATTGATGTCCCTATGCGTAGGGTTCGGGGAGGACGAGAGCCGCCTCATTCCATTTGGGTTTTGTCGATCACTCATGGACCATTTTGTGTTCGGACGAAGGTCCGTGTAGAAAATAAGACGGTGACGGGAGCAAATCCGTGCAAATGTCTGCCGTGAGTACGGCAAGTTTAATGCGAGCGCGGGATTAGATCCCGGTATATATATGTCGGTCACTAACGGACCATTCATTATTCGAGCGGAAGTCCATATTAATAGCGTCAAGGACAACGATAAAACCGTATAGACATCTGCCGTAGGTGCGACAAGTTTAATGTGGGTGCGGGATCGGATCCCGATGAAGATGGGTCAGGCTGATGATCTATGGGCCCGAGGTGGTTGCGGACTATGGCCATATCGGGGTTTCCGAGGACCACGTCTGATGCCACGAGGCGTCATTACTTTTCTCTTCACGCACAGTCTTGGGAAACGAAGGTTCCAAGGTATACGTGCGTGTCGGTCACGGTCGGACCATTCATTGTTTGGACGTGAGTCCACGTTTGAAGCATCGAAGACGATGATAAAACCGTGCAAATGTCTGCTGTAGACACGACAAGTTTAATGTGGGGTTGCGGGATTAGATCCCGGGAGACTTGGGTCGAGTTAACGAACTATTGGCCCGAGATATGTTCGGATCACGACCATGTCGGAGGTTCTGAGGTCCACATCTGATACCACAAGGCATCATCGATTTTCTCTTTGCACCCAGCCCAGGGGTGTGAATTGTTAAGTGTGAAGCCCGAACTCACCAACGTGCACCCTCGCACGCGGATCGACCTACGCGGTCAGGTCGCGGGGGTCAAGGGGGCAACGCCAGTTGCAGGGGTTTCCGGGGGCAGCGCCCCCGGAACAAAATTTGGATTATGGAAAGGGGAAAATTTTTATTAGTTTTATTCATTAGCTTTAAGTCTCTTCTCTCATTTGATTAATCATTTTCTCCCTTTCAGGCACGCCGGTTTAAGGGAAGCAAAGAGGGGAGGGCGCCGGTTAATGGATGCCCAAAAGGGCACGCCGGAATAGGTGGTGCAAAGTTTGGGCGCGCCGGTTAATGGCCAATGGAGGAGGGCGCGCCGGAATAGGCCCAATGAGGGGGGCGGAATAGTGTAGCGCGCCGGTTAGTGGCAAGGAAAATGAAAGGGGTTTTGAGTGTAAGGCTAAACCGGCGCGGGGGGGTACCGCATCGGGTTAGCCCACGCCGGATTAGGGCGCGCCGGGCTAAGCTTCTATGATGTTTCTTTCATTCTTTTATGCTCTGTTTCTTGTTTCTTTCACCTGTGGGTTGATTTGTTGATTAGTTTGTTTATCAAACTGATAGATTAAGTTTGTGGAGAGGAAGTTTAAGTGTTTTAGTTGTTTGTTAGGGTGAATTAGCATGAAGATATGAATGTTTTATTAGAAGAGTTTGTTGCCGGAACTCGAAGGTTCAGTCGTGATCAGAGGCTTCAAGCATGTGATGTTCTGGCCCTCAGAGAATAGCTTGATTTGTTAGTTCCTGGCGAAAAATGGGCAGCACCTCCCCCAGACTGAGGCTTGCCAGAGATAAATAGGGGAACATCAAACGGAGCAAAGCTCCGGGGTGAACCTCAAAACTCAGAGTAAGAACTCCGTTAACCCGTAAGTGCATGTGGAGACTCGAGGACAAGCCTTCAAGAGTTCCAGCAACTCAGGGTGATGATCTCGTAGGTGGGACAGGTGTATGCCGTAAGAGGCCATGGATATTCATCCGTCGACGAACTCCTTCGAAAGGCCATGCTACGGAGGAGCATGCTTCGAAGGGCCCTGGTTGAGGAGGAGGAGGAAGGGGAAAGAAGAAGAAAGACAAAAGATCGTGTTTGCCAATAAGGGGCCTTCTGTTTATTCATCCACCAAAGGGGGGAAAAACGGCTCAAGCCCAAGAAATTTCATCTCCACAGAGGAGAAATACATTACAGAGGGAGAAAAAGGGGGAAGAGATACATGGACGAGGGGAACAGAGCACAAGCTCTTGCCCCCCCCCCCCCAGCTCACCTCTCGCTCTCAACCTCACTCTCTTCTTCTTCACCTCACAGGCGCAGGGACGGGGGGCTTCTTCTCTTCGGGTGGCATTTTCTTCTTCTTCTCTTCGATGGCCAGCCATCAGCCGAATGAACCAACCGAACCTGTTCCTTCTTCAGACTTGCCATTTTATAGAATGGGCATTCAGGAGTGTTCCCACCACTTTCACCTCGTCTGCGTCGAGGTCTGAAATCGACGTGCTACGCTGGACGCTGCCGGTTTGTGCCGTACGCTGTCGTTCATCCGAGGATGGGATATTCATAGATTTGTCGGGTGATCTGCTGCTACTGCTGCCACCGTCGATGCATGCCTTCGCCACTGTGCTGTCGAACGGATGTGGAAACACGGCTTTAGAGCATTGAATGCCCATGGAGACAGAGCTTCAGAGCATTGAATGCCCTCTAGGCACCAGGCTAATGCGAAAATAGGGTATCGGCTAGCGGATGGGATGTTATTTGAGTTAAACCAGCATGGTGTTGAGCGCGCCGGATTAACAACATAGAAAGGGGCATGCCGGCCTAGCATCAGCAAGGGGCGCGCCGGAATAAGCATAAGCAAGGGGCGCGCCGGATTAAGCATAAGCAAGTGGGCGCGCCGGTTTAAGGCCAAGCAAGGGCGCGCCGGTTTAGAATTCATCTTGGCTTCGCGGCTATTCAGACGAACGCTTGTCCTCCCGTGCTGCTTTAGCTGTAATGCACCACCTCCGGGGTGTTTAGTTCGGGGCCTCTGAATCCCGATTCCGAGCTTTGAGTGATCTCCGACGCGTGCCGGACATGTGTTCGAATTCTTGAGTTTCTTTTGATTCGGCCGTTGGGAATGCCGACTGGAGAGTGAGGGCCATTTCTTCAGCACGAGGGGATTCTTTGTTGGGTGGCAGAGCACCGGGCAGGTATTCATCCTTCTTGGAGGAAGCATAGGGTTTATTCATCCTTCCCGTCTTTGACTCACTCTTGAGTGCTAAGATGTGCATGCTATATGATCATCATCATTTTTTTTTGACGTCCACAACACCCTACTGAATTCCAGATGAACTAGTCATTTTATTCATTTGCTGAATCTTCAACACACATGTCATATTTCGAGCTGAAAGCTCTCAAGCTACTCTCACACTTGTTGAATAACCTTTGATGCATACTTCTTTTGAAAACTTCATCACCTTGGCTACATGCATGAACATCATTTACTTCATCTATTTTATGCATGTTATTACTGATGCCTCTATTGAAAATGTGCTGCTCTCAAACTTCCTTGACCTAGAAATTGAGAAGACTTCAATTTGCATATCGTGATCATAAATCTAAAAATTTTGTCAATAATGAATCTTCCATTATACATGATTATGAATGTCTAAAAGATTGAGTTGGTTTAAGTTTAATGTATTCCATGAGTTTAGATTTGAATAACTTGAAAATATCTGAGTCAACTTTAATAAACCTTAACCAACAATTTCACATTGTGTCATTCTGACTTTTCTGAAATCTGAAAGCTTTGTATTTAGGATTTCCCGTGATTGAGATGCATGAAATAAGCATTGTTTGTAAACATTTGAGAATCTGAAAAATGTCCAAGGGTCAACTTTGTCAGAGCAATGATTGTGGCCACTGAGAAACCATGTCCATTGACCATGAAGTCTAAGAGTATTGTGTCATGAAGTGCCATAATTAATTCTGCTTAAAAATTATTTAAAATTTTGGCAAAGCAATGGCTTGCATACAGAGAAACACACCTCACTCATCAAAGAAATGAGCTAAGGTATGTCATGAGGTTTCAATGATTAACTCTGTTCATGGTGAAGCATGACTGTCAGTCATTCCAAGTGCTTAGCGATATTGTCGTCTAAACAACGTGTATCCTCTAGTTACTAGGTATGTACTGAACTAGATTGCTCTTAAAATTCTTGCATGAAGATTCTTGTTCATCAAAAGATATATCTGAAAATTGTTTTGCAAGTGAAACTCTAAAATAACCTTTGACGAAAATCAAATGTTTTCGTATCTGTATACTCTCAATACTATTAATTGTTACTCCTAAAGGAGTCCTTGAGGTTAAGTGAGTAAGATGAAGGAAGGTTAGACTAGATGTTAATGTGAGGGCTTGGTTCATTTTCATTAAAACTTGATTTCAGATATGAGTATAGAATTCTATTGAAAAACTGTGTATACATCATATTTAAACCAAGTTAGTCTCCATAGAATCATTCATAAGCCTTTATAATGGAAGACTCTGAAATTGTCTCATCATCAGACTTATGAGATTGATATACCGATTAAAAATCCTTCTTAATCCATTGAAAATCCAGTTAAGATGCGTGTGCCCAATTCTTTATTTGTTCTGAAATCCTTGAACTCATCTTGCTCTGTCATCTATGTCCACATCACTGCACTTTAAGTTCATTCATCTCTTAGTGTCCCTGTGCTTTTATAGTTGACTCGCTTTCACTCCAACTCCTCTGCCATGTCCAAGGGGGAGAACTGCTTGTTGAGCACCTCATTACTTAACTTACTCTCTTACACTTTGATTGTCCTTGATGTCACTTTCATTCCACTCCTTTACCTTGTCTAAGGAATGTCATCCGTTCAGGGGGAGTAATGCTCAGGGGGAGCTTTACTGACTCGATTTAGCTTTTGTTTCCTCTTTTTGATGTTGTCAAAGGGGGAGTGTGTGAGTCATTGGTTGGTTATGAGTCTTTAGTTGGCCATTGGTTGGCTGCATCTCATTAGTGTTCCTTGTCATCTTGTTGCATGCTGCAGTGTTCAGTCGAAAGTTTTTACTCGCTTCATCGTCATTAAGAATTGCAATGACTCATAATATTGCCATCATCAAAAAGGGGGACATTATTGTGTCCCTGTGATTTTGATGATGTCAATCTTTACAAGTCATTCATCATTTCTTAAATCACCATTGATGATTTCATGTTGCCTGCGTGACTGCTTTTGGATTTGATGAAGACATTTCTGTTCATGGGCTTAAATCCTTCATACACTGCACTTTCTCTTGTTCAGCATGTAGGTCTGTGCATGTTGCACAAGGTCCGTGCAACATTACATTCAAAGTCTGTGCACTTTCTACTCAACTGCATATAAGGCCCGTGCACTTCTCCACATAGTCCGTGCATGTTTTTGCTGTATGGTTTGTGCACGTTTTCAAGCCTTAGCATATACCAGGTCCGAGCTTGTCTCAAGTCTGTGCATATGACTCGTTGCATAGGTGAAGTCTGTGCAAAATCTTCTTTATGCACACACAACCTCGGTGCAATCTTTGTAGAGGTCCGTGCATATCTATCTCGTGCTAAAATAAGGTCTATGCATATCTCGTGTTAGGCCAAGCAAGGTCCGTGCAAGGTTGGTACAAGCCTTGCGTTGTGCACGATAAGGTCCGTGCATGTCTCTATAGCATATCTTGTTCACATGCACTTAAGGTCTGTGCAACTACAGTGGTCAGTGCATGTCTATAGCACATTGGTCAGTGCATGCTTGAGTTAACGGTTAAAGGTGAGTACTAGCATGTTTGATCTAATGCAATTGAAGTGGGTGCACGTTTAATGGGAAGTGAAGCAAAGTCAATGCAATGTTTTGTTTTAAGGCACACGGTCGGTGCAACCTTTGATATCAGAGGAGATACGGTCGGTGCAACCCTTCTCCCGTCAGCAAACACACTCGGTGCAATATTTGACTTCAAAGGATGTGGTCGGTGCAACCTTTATTCTGTCAGTAAACAAAATCGGTGCAAGCTTCATACGCACAAGATCTGTGTGAGGTCCAAGTCAGTGCATATAACAGCTCGTGTGAAGCAAGGTCTGTGCAACCTTGTTAACAAGGTCCGAGCATACATGACAAAGTCTGTGCAACATTACAAGGCCGATGCAAATGGGGATCTATGGTCCGTGCAGGCGAACAACCTTTGGCAATGATGTTTGAGCAGTTGAAGATGCTACGTACATAAACCATCGTCTGGCAAAGAAGTCCAAATGGTCAAAGCTTTTCAAACTGGCTGGGGCAACATGAAGTCATTAGCAGCAGTAGCAGAGGCAGGTCTGAGCATCATGCATTTCAACAAACACCTTAATGTCAGCTGCGACCCTCTAGGCACGTGAGCTCGAATTAAAGTAGGGACGTGATTCAAGAAGAATGGCAGGTGGAATCCGTTAGCACAGTGTTGAACACGTGATCCGAGGAGTCCCTGTCAGAGATATTCTTTTTCCCTCTGCCACGTGGACCAATAGAAGAAAAGGATACAAAAGCCCCTTATTCAAGCTTCTTCCGGAGGCTCTGCTCAGCATATAAAAGAAGATGTTCTTCCTTCAAAGAAAGAGAGATAACCGAGAATTCACAAGGAGAAGATGGTAGAATCTGAGAGTGAGCAGCTGAGGAAAAGAAGAGTGAGCCGAAGTCTGAGAAGAAGAAGGAGAAGGAGAAGAAAAGAGAAGAGAGAAAGAGCCAGTGTGTAATCAGAGAAGTAGAGAAGATCAAGAGAGGAAAATGAAGAGAGAGAGTGGTCGAGATTGAAGCAACCAGTGTATTGCCATCTGATGGCCTCTGGATCAGATCTAGACCAATCTGCTCCTACGAGAGATACAGTCATTTCCATTTTATGTTTGTTCTATTTTCTTTTGTTATTTTCCTATTTCACATGCTTTGTGTGTTTTCCGATTCTCTAGTTTTGAGATCGGGGTTCCTCCCGAGGACTCAGGAGAAGGGAGACATAGTCTCTGGTTGCGAGTGGTGGGTGCTACTCATCGGTTTCCCTCCGGGTTGGAGGAAGGGAGGACTGGTCCTCCGGTTTGCAAGCGATTGGGTGTCACTTGTGGTTTCTCTCTGGTTAGGAGGAAGAGACACTTCGGTCTCTGGTTGCTAGGGACTGGGTGTCACTAGTGGTTTCCCTTCGGGGTGGAGGAAGAGAGGAGAGTGTTCCTCTGGTCAAGCTGTAAGGCAGTGTTTGTTGCAGATTGAGTCTGCGGTTCTTGCTTTGGCAAGGGAAGCCTCACTCCGATTTGGAGTGAGGGGTGGATGTAGGTCTGTGGGTTGCAGACCGAACCACCTAAAAAACCCCTTTGTGCTGTGGTGTGTTTATGGTGTGCTCTTCCATATCTTCTACCTCATTCACAGGTTCTCTGAGCCTTCTTGTTTCTATCTGAAGTCCCACTGTGCATTATACGTTCTGCTAAGTATGTTCGTCTTGAGTAGTTCCCGTTAGCAGAGCTTGTGTGCCATCCGGTCATGAAGGTTTGCGTATGTGATCTCCGTTATGTCAGTCCGATTGCTCGGTTGGCACTTGATAATGTGTCTGGGAGAGTTCAGGGTAGAGTGAGCTAATAACTATGCATTTGCTATTTGATTCTCTGAGTCCTTCTTGATTCTATTACAGTGAATGTTGCTTACCTTATTCTTGTGCAAGTCTAGTCAGATTTGACTTTCTGATCTTCTTCCGCTAGAGTCCTTGAGAAAGTGTTCTGGATCGAGGCAAAGGTTTTATTCCACAATAGTTTTTGAACGGGGATTCATTAACCCCCCCCCCCCTCTGAATCTATGCCTAGCACCCTAACAAAGAAGAGGCCCACTGGTGGGTCTAGTTCGTGGAAGGACAAGAAACCAAGAAATGATGACAAGATGTCAGGACCGGTTGCATCATCGAAAGCTTTTTGCAAGTATTGTGACTGTCCGGGTGACAAGATGGAAGAATGCTAGCACAAGCTAGGCGCTTGTTTGCGTTGCGGGAGCAGGGACCACAGTATCCTTGGGTGTCCTCTCCTGTCAGATCAAGCTACACCAGACAAGCCGCAAGGAGGCCAGAAGCGGCTGGGCAAGCTCCAAGCCCTATAGGAGACCGAGATAGATGCCACCAAGGAGGGTGGATTAGTTGAAGGTACACTTGTTATTTTTGATAAGCCAGCTTTGTTTTCTTTAATACTGGAGCAACACACTCTTTTATTTCTCAACGTTTCATTAAGTCTTTTTCTATGAAACCTATAATAATGAACTCTCAATTTGAAATATCCACCCCTATTGGTTCTGGTTCAACAATGAAGTATTATTATCCCTCTGGTAAGGTTGTAATTGGTGATCAAAACATGCTAGTTGATTTAGTCTATATGAAGATGAAGGATTATGATGTAATCGTAGGAGCAGATTGGTTAGCTAGATATGAAGCTAGTGTTCACTGTAAATCTGGCACTGTGTCTTTTTCTGGACACCACGAGCTTTCTTTTGTCGGGGTTAGACATTGTAAGTCTATGCCACTTATATCGGCACTTCGGGCTGAGAAGTTGTTGAGGAAAGGATGTCAGGCATATTTGGCGTTGGTTTCTTTGACCGACAAGAAGGAGTTGGAATTGAGGGGCATTTTGATTGTCCAGGATTTTCTAGATGTGTTTCCTGAAGACTTTCCAGGACTTCCACCTAAGAGAGAGGTAGTCTTCTCCATTGATCTAGTTCCTTGCGCGACTCTAGTTTCTAAAGCTCCGTATTGTATGTCCCCTACAGAGTTAAGAGAATTGAAAGAATAATTAATGGAGTTGCTTGAGAAGGGGTTTGTTCATCCGAGTACATCCCCGTGGGGAGCCCCGCTATTGTTTGTAAGAAAGAAGGATGGCTCTCTAAGGTTGTGTATTGATTACCGCCAGCTTAACCAACTCACTGTCAAGAATAAGTACCTGTTGCCAAGAATAGATGAGTTGTTCGATCAGATAGCGGGAGCAGAGTATTTTTCCAAGATAGACCTATGATCGGGGTATCATCAGTTGCAGATCAAGGATGAAGATATCTTTAAAACATCATTCTGTAGCAAGTATGGGCACTTCAAATTTGTTGTAATGCCTTTTGGACTAATGAATGCTCCTGCAGCTTTTATGCAGCTAATGAACAATGTGTTCCAGCCTTACATAGATCAGTGGGTCGTGGTTTTCATCGACGATATTTTGATTCACTCCAAGAGCAAGGAGGATCGTGCATAGCACTTAAAGATGGCATTGCAGATACTAAGAGAACATCAGTTGTATGCCAAGTTTAGCAAGTGTCAATTCTGGCTGCAAGAAGTATCTTTTCTGGGGCACATTATCTCTAAAGATGGAATCTCTGTAGATCCCTCTAAGGTAGAGGCAGTGAGAAACGGGGATAGGCCCGTGAATGTAACCGAAGTAAGAATTTCTCTGGGTCTCGCAGGTTACTACGGGAGATTCATTAAGAATTTCTCCAAGATTGCGGTACCTCTGACCAGATTGACCCACAAGGAGATTCGATTTGAGTGGACAGAAGACTGTGAATGAAGTTTCCAGACCTTGAAAGAATGTTTGACCACTGCCCCTGTTTTGGCCTTGCCTTCAGGAGAAAGAGGTTTCGAAGTTTATACTGATGCCTCGGGCATTGGTCTAGGTTGTGTGCTCATGCGGCATGGTAAAGTGATAGCCTATTCTTCTAGACAGTTGAGGAAGCATGAAAGAATTATCATGTTCATGATTTGGAACTTGCTGCAGTGGTGTTTGCCTTGAAGATTTGGAGGAACTGCTTGTATGGTGAGATTTTTATAGTATTTTCTGATCATAAGAGCTTGAAGTATCTATTTTCTCAAAAGGAGCTTAATATGAGGCAGAGAAGGTGGCTCGAGTATCTAAAAGACTTTGATTTTTCTATAGAGTATCACCTTGGAAAGGGGAATGTGGTGGCCGATGCCTTGATCCGCAAGCTGATAGTAAAGTTGTCTAGTGTCATGTTGGAAGAGTGGAAATTGCTAGAGCAGTTAGCTAGTCTAGACCTTAATGTTAGTAAGGATCGGGTCATGATCGCTCAGTTTCAGCTTCGTCCCGAGCTTTTGAGGGAAATTAGGACCCTGCAAGATAATGATCCAATGCTAGTAGAGATCAAATGAAGTCTAAGTAATAGACCAGATTTTGGGTTGGCCGATGATGACAGGTTATTATTTCGGGGTAGAACTTATGTCCCCGATTTGGCTGAAGTGAAAAGCAAGATCCTTGAGGAAGCCCATAGATCCAAGTATACTATTCATCCTAGAGACACTAAGATGTACCGAGATTTGAAAAGGACCTTCTGGTGGCCAAATATGAAATGGGAAGTGGCAGAGTTTGTGAGTAGATGTCTAGTATGTCAACAAGTGAAGGCTGAACATTTCAGACTTGCTGAGAAATTAAAATTGCTCGATATACCACAGTGGAAGTGGGAGAGCATCGGAATGGATTTTATAATGAGATTACCAAGGACTCTTGGAGGTTTCGATGTAATATGGGTAATTGTGGATAGGTTGACTAAATCTGTGCATTTCTTGTCCATTAAGTCGAAGTGGATCGTCGATGTTTTGGCTGCTTTATATATGAAGGAAGTTGTAAGACTACATGGGGTACCCGTGAATATTGTGTCTGCCAGAGATCCCAGATTCACTTCATATTTTTGGAAAGGTTTACAGGAGTCTTTGGGAACTCGTCTAAACTTTAGTACTGCTTTTCATCCTCAGACGGATAGGTAAACCAAGAGAACTAATCAGATTATCGAAGCTATGCTAAGGGCTTGCATGATCAACTTTGGCGGTAGCAGGCATGAACATTTGGCTTTAATAGAATTTGCCTTCAATAATAGTTATCGGTCCAGTATCCAGATGGCACCGTTCGAAGCTCTTTATGGAAGAAGTTGTCGATCACTGTTGTGCTGGGATGAAATAGGTGAGAAGCAATGGCTAGGACTAGATCTCATTTCAGAATCGTCCAAGAATATCTAGATTATTAGAAATCATTTGCAAATTGCTCAGTCAAGATAGAAAAGTTATGCAGCTAATAGAAGGAAAGAATTGGAGTTTCAAGTGGGCGAGCATGTGTTCTTGAAAGTTTCACCTATGAGAGGAGTTCGAAGGTTTGGTATTCATGGCAAGCTAAGTCCGAGATTCATTGGCCCGTTTGAGAAAGAGTTGGAGAAGTTGCCTACAGGTTGGCTTTGCCACCTCAATTATCTGGGGTGCATAATGTTTTCCATATATCTATGCTGTGAAAGTATGTTTATGACCCCACGCACATCATTCAACATGCGGATCTAGAATTGGAAGAAGATTTGACTTATGAAGAGAAACCCATCAAGATTTTGGATAGGAAGCTACAACAACTCAGGAATCGGTCTATACCGATGGTTAAGGTTTAGTGGAGCCGACGTGGGATCAAGGAAGCTACTTGGGAATCTGAAGAGACTATCCAGAGGCAATATCCTGAATTATTTTGAGGTCAGTAACCTTAGTTTTCCCTATTTCGGCAAGTGTAGTGAATTTGGAGGACCAAATTCCTTAAGTGGGGGAGGGTGTAGCTGTAACGACCCAGAGCTCCGGATACCGATATATCGATAAAATCAATACACCGATACCAAGAACTGGGGACGTCACCCAAGAGGCTGATGAGGCCCCGTAAGGGTTAGTGAGGTTTGTCGAGGGATTGCATAACGAATTGGAATTACAACGCGCAGAAATTAATTATAGCCACAATATTAATATAGTGCGGAAGCAATTTAAAATATTAGAGTGGTAAAATATATATACTAGTCCATATTTACAAATAAATAAAAGTCTAATGTACAACTACACGGGGCATACCCCGGTCAAAAGTACATAAAAAGATGAACCGACCACTGCTGGCACGCTAGACTCGATCTCCAAAAGTGCGGGAAGAACCGGCGGGAGGCTGGGGCGGCTCACCTGAAAGAAGAAAGGGTGAGTCACAGCCAGACTCAGTAGGGGTCACGCGGATCCCTACCTCAAACTAAACATGCAAGCATGCAAATAAAAAGGCAATTAGAGTATGCATTTAAACCATAAACATGCAAATGGCATAATTAAAACAAAAGCTATAAGTCTAACTAAACAATTAAAATAGCTAACCAACTACCAAAAGCCAAACTCAAATAAAACGTTGTGCTGAAAATAAATCTAGCTCACTACTTCCAAGTGAAAGGAGAAGTCTACTGCGACGTAGAACACAAGAGTCCACTAGAAGGAAGAGACTAGATGCGTCCCAGACGACTTACTCTGTAGCCTCTGCAACTCACGTGTCTCGAGTCCACACGGAGAGGCGTAACAAAACTAGTACCGAATCGAGTAACTAGTCAGAGCGACACTCGTCAGTGCCAGTCCCTGTCTCTGACCACGTGTGCACACACTGACTCTCGCCTGAGCCAGGTCCTCCAGCTAGTTTTCCCCCTCCGTAGGACGCTCCGGCCAAGCCGGGGGCCCACGGAACTAGCTTACAAACCGTTGATTGGGATACCCTACCACCTCTCCCTGGTGGGTCGACCGCGTCGTAGGGCTACGACCAGTGGCTCTATCACAAGGAACGTGAGAAAAACAACCCTACACGGATAATCAAGCACGGATTCGCACAAATAAATCCATTTTTGAACCTGTACAGATGGGCAGTCTTGCTCCAGCCGCCTAACGATAAACGGTTCTCCATTGGCCGCCCATGGAGATAAACGATCTTCCCATGGCCGCGCCACTGGGATAAATGGTCAGTGCTCCGATCGCACAAGAATCAATGTGAAAAGATGAACGGTTCCATCAGCACCGCTCATCTAGATGGGCGATCCCTTGCTCACCGCCTAAGAAACATTAAACGGTCAGAAAATAGCCACTATATCGGCGTGACAGCGAGTCGGGTTCGGCCTCGGACAAAACACCGCCCAGAGGGCTCGTAACGAACAGAAAAAAAAACAAAACAACCTGCCATGCCCGTACAAAAATTCTACAGCTACACATGCCATTAAAAATAAAAAACAAAACCTAAATCATGAATTTCACAAAATTAAACTAAAATAGGCTAACATAGAATTTTGCCCAAAAATCGAGGAAAATGAAGACGCATGGATGTGCATGTGGCGTCAAAATGATCCTAGCGAGGTGAGGAGTCCATCCCCCTACCTCGGTCGCGGAGGAAAAGTCGTTCCGGGCGCGCACGAGCCGAAGGTCACCGCGGTTGCTCTCGCCTGATCCCATCTCCTCGCTCCTCGAACCGCGGGAAGAAGGGCGCCAACACGATCCTTGCATCACGACCTTTCCAATGGCACCTCCCTTGTCTCGATCAGCGGCCGTCTGAACCAAAACCGAGCGAGAGAGATATTTCAAGAAATTAAACCTAAAATATAATAAAAAGGGGTTTGCACGAAAATCGATGAAAATGACAACGGATGGTGATGCATGTGGCATCATTAGACTCCTGACGAGACGAGGAGTCCATTCCCCTACCTCGATCGCGATGAAACCCGCAAATCGGTGCAGATCGGACGATGGAAGCCACGACATCCTCTCGCTCCTACGCGTCTCTATGCTCCGCGGATCGAGACGAGGTCAGCGTCAAAATGTCCCTCATGTCGAGGCGGTTCCAATGGTATCTCCCTTGCCTCGATCGGATCCCGTCCGGGTCAAAACCGAGAGAGGAAGGGAGAGGAGGAGAGAGGACGTGTGAGGGAGAGAGAGAGAGAGAGAGAGAGAGAGAGAGAGAGAGAGAGAGAGAGAGAGAGAGAGGAGTGCGTGAGTTTTATTTATTTATTTTTTTTTTGAAAAAATAACTCTAATTACATTTTAACCCTAAATAAAGTAAAATTGTATAAATGCCTAATTGTTTTATATAAACACTTTAAGTACACCAAATAAATACCAGAAAATACCCTAAAAATTCACAAAAATAGCCAAAATTCGCAGAATAAATTCTAGATACAAACTACTAAAAATCCGGTAAGATACGGGTCTTACAGTAGTACCCCAAGCATTAATTAAAAAACATAAAAAGTGAAATTGGAATATATTTACTATTAAATGGGAAAAATTCTTCAAGTGAAATTTTAACTAATTTATAAAAAAATCTAGAAAATTCATAATCACGTAGAGGACTAAAAGATTAGGTAATTTGACTTCTTGGTCAGACCCTAAATAAAATGTTAATCAAGTCGAATTGATGGAATTAGGACTAAAATCGAGCTTAAATATATTAAATCTTAGATCGCTAAATTCGAACCCAAATCTCAACCATTTGAGCCCAAACCAGGCCCATTCGATCGGCCTTGTCGAGTAGCCCCTTTCCCCTCACTTTCCCCACTGAAACCCGAACCCTAGGAGTCCAATTTCGGGAGAGAAGGTGGCGCGACTTGGTCCATGCGCGATTCTCACACGCGTGGAGTTCATGGACTCTACCTAGCCTTATCATCGACCATAGATCGAATTACCCCCTATAAAGCTAACCCTAGCCCCACCTAGAAACCACATTTTGCTGCGACGGCCTGCGAGGAATGCGATCAGGGGAGGAATCATCGAGGTTGTGGAGATCGAGTTCATGCGGTGCCGAGCGTTCATCATCCTATTTTTGACCTTCGATTAAGGTAGGTGATAGTGGACTAAACCGTAGGAGTAATATATCGATGGAAGCATCTCTGAGTCCTCTTTCTATTGATACTAAAAGCCCCAATTGTTATTCTGTATAATGCTAGTATTGTCTATTTTAGTCAGAGCATGTTAATTAGGGC
This sequence comes from Amorphophallus konjac, assembly GCA_022559845.1. NCBI lineage: Eukaryota > Viridiplantae > Streptophyta > Magnoliopsida > Alismatales > Araceae > Amorphophallus > Amorphophallus konjac. Next base: position 147,438,950 of record CM040127.1, on the reverse strand, counting down.
ACCGATCTTGTTACCCCCTTTTATATCGATTGAACGCTAGGATTAGCAGGCTTAAACCTTAAATTGATCATGTTATGTTGTATGCCTTTGCGTCCTCTTTCTATTAAGGGTGTTTTGCCCAATTCTTGTGCACCGTACCGCTCGTATTCCTTGTCGTAACCGAGTTCTATCGGGGATCGTCAGAGATCGAAGCATCGACCTTTATGCAGTCGCACAGGAACCATTTCTCATACAGGCGGCCCCGCGGTAGACTGCTTTTGCTTTTCAAAAACCTTAATGTTCATCACATTCTAGCGGCCTCTCGATGGACTGCCTAACCCTGTCTGGTGACTCTGGATAGACCATTTTTTGCACGTAGTCAAACTTAGTCCACGCTGCTATAATTATGTTAATCTTGTTAGGTTTTGGTGTGTAGGGTAGAAACACACTAAAATAAATAGATTATATGGAAAATTGTAATGTCGGATTAACTATGATCATCTCCAAATCATGTCTCTTGATTGATTCCTCTTGTAAATTGATGCAATTCCATTATGAGATTATTACTCCAATGCTAAATAAGATTGTGGAAACAATTTTACTAGGATTGTTTGACAGTCGCGCCACTCCGTTGGCGCTGGCTGACTACTATACCATCATTTCTGATGTTTCATTAGCCTCTAAATCTTGTAATAGTTGGGACTCTCCGCCGGATATTCCTTCCGGCGGACTAGGACCTCTATTATGAGACTTCCGTAAGCCCCCGCGAGCCTGAGATTCCCACTAGGACACCGGGCGAGTTTTACCCCCAAATCCTGAACCTTTCAACTCGATCGAATTGTGTGTTTTTACCCAAGCCGAAATCAGGGCTGTCCTGTTGATTGCGGCGCTTCTGGGACGGTCGCTGTCAGTATGCAGCCCAGGCATGACCGCCTAAACTTGAAGCGGCCCTTTGTATGACCGTTTTCAACTGGCTAAGTGCCAGGTCATGTGAGTCGACCTTCCTTGTTTGTAGGTCGACCTAGCCATGTTGGAGTCGACTTATTAGCTCTAGACTCCACCTGAGAGGTGTAGGCTGGGCCCTGGTTCGGTCCCACCATGTCTCGGGCGAGCCGGGAGCCCATTAAGTCGACGGCTTAGCCTTATTGGGCCAAGACTAGTTGTGGTTGTCATTGGACCATTTTTGTCCTCCAAGCGGCCCTCAGAGGACCGTTTCTGGATGGGGCGGCCCAATAGTGATAGTTTCCTTATTGTTTGTGGCCCAGGGACATGTCTATTCTAAGCGGCATCCTGTGGACCGTCTTCCTTCTAAAGACGGCCCAGCCAGGACCATCTTGATCTTGTCGCGACCCTTCTCGGACCGTTTTCATCTTGTATGCTGGACTTTGTCTCTTTGGCCCAGCTTTTGCCCATGCGGTCCATCATTAGACCTTTTACTTCCTTGGCGGCCCGATCATGACCGCAACATTACTAAGTTATTTTTCACATGTTTCTTGGATATCCCTTTTTATCTCATGACTTTCCATTCAATTACTGAAAACACTACTTGTTCCTAGTGTTGTGCCCCTGTGGTTTTGATGATAGCAAACACTATAAGTCACCATATACATGTGTGCATGTAAGACCTTGTTGATTCATTTAAGTGCATTCATATGTGTTCATGTATTTGTGAATGTGTGCTTGTGAGTGCATTCATATGTGCTCATGTATTTGTGAATGTGTGCTTGTGAATGACATTCCATTATATACACTGTGTGCACACATTTTATGTATCTAACATCTGGTTGATGCATTCATGTAACAGAGTCAGCACGATTGCATTGAGCATACAGTTAGTACACTGCATGGAGAGTCTGCACTGCACACTGATTTGATAGCTTGTTCATGAATTCACAAGTCTATACATCGTCTGTTCATCGTCACATGTGCATCACTTAGCAAGTCTGAACATTATTTTTCTCATGAACGAAATCAAAGCATGTACATGCCTCTGCATTGCATATGTGAAGTCTATACATGCTATAACTTCACATTCACAAAGTGTGTACACGCCACTGCATTGAATACATGAAGTCTGAACATTGCTTCAGCGTTGCCTTCAGCCAAGTCCATACATTGACTTTCAGCCTTCAGCAAAGTCTGAACATTGCATCATTGTGCATGCATTGCTTTCATTCAAGTCTGTACACTGGTGTCGAGACTGCATGATCAAGTCTATACAGACTTAGCGAAAGCTTAGCAAGTCTATACACTGGTGTCGTCTGCTGCAGGGACAACAAGTCTGTACATTGAGTTCTCATGCATGTAAACATCAAGTTTATACACTCCTATTTCATGTCTATACATCCGGTTGTTAGCATACCTGCACGCATGAATGAAGTCTGTACATCGCTTAGTGCATAACATGCATTCATCAAAAGTCTGTACACTCGTGAATGTAATGTCTGAACATTCATTCTCATTGTACACACTTTCTCTTCTATTGCACAAGCATCTTTCATACCAAGTCTGCACATCGCTGCATTCTAAGTCTACACATTCTCACATTGTACATACTTGCATAAATGCTGCATCTAAAGTCTGTACACGCTCATGCATTACTTCATTAAGTCTATACACTCTTTGCTGATCTACTGAAGTAACTCTGTCATTGTACAGGCTGATGAATGGGCACGTGATCCGAGGTTGGCACTTGGCACGTGATCCGAGGTGTCCTCTGGATAAAGGGGGCACACGCCCTAGTTGCTGCTGATATATATATGTGAAGTTTCTTCATCCGCAGAAGACTGATTGAAGAGTGCTGATCGAGAGAGTGATAAGAAGAAAGTGAGAGCAGCAGAGAGGCAGTGAGCAGAAGAAGAAGAAGAAGAAGAAAAAGAGCAGAGAGGCAGAGTGTGAAAGCAGAAGAAGAAGAAGAGAAAGAGAGAGAGTTCGTGGAGAAGAAGAAAGAAGATTTTATTGAAGATCTGTCTACTAGACTTGGATTAGATCCAATCCAGTTTGCTCCTGCGAGAGCTACATTTTACATTACGTTTTCAGCTTTCCGAGTGCTGTATTTTCATTTCTTATTTTCCTTTTATTTGATCACTGTGCTTTCCGATTCTCTGGTTAGAGATCGGTATTCCTCTTGTGGTCTCAAGAGAAGGGAGACTTGTCTCCGATTTGCAAGTGACAGGTTGTCACTTGTGGGTTCCCCTCCGGTTTAGAGGAATGGAGATTCATCTCCGGTTCTGGTCTTGTGGGTTGCAAGTCCAGGTGTTCCCTCCGGTTTGGAGGAAGAGAGACTTGTTTCTCTGGTTGCCAGTGATTGGGTGTCACTGGTGGGTTCCCTCCTGGGTGGAGGAAGAGAGACCTCGGTCTCTGGTTTCTAGTGACTGGGTGTCACTAGGGTTGCCCTCCGGTTTGGAGGAAGAGGGGAGGCTATTCCCCTGGTCAAGCTGTTTGGCAGCAAGTGTTCGCAGACTGAGTCTGTTGGTTCTAGTGTTAGCTAGTGAAGCCTCACTCCGGTTTGGAGTGAGGGGTGGATGAAGGTCTTGGTGACCGAACCACCTAAAAATCTTGTGTGCAGTGTGGTTGGACTTGTGCGCTTGTTCCTTATCGCCTACCTCCTTCACAGGTTGCTTTGAGCATCCTTGTTTCTATCTGTGCTGTAAGTTGATTGCATTCTACTGCTTCCGCTAGTTACTTGTTTAGGCGCGCCTTATATATTTGCTCAGTGGTTTAAAAGAGAATTTAACTTGTTCTTCAGATTGTCTATTTGCCTTGATAGTGTTCTAGTCTTTTATTGAGTGAAAAGTTTTTTGAAGGGTGGGATTCATTCACCCCCCCCCCTCTGAATCCATCACACCGATCCTATCAATTTGTATCAGAGCGGTGTCTGCATAGTAGCTCCAGCGACCTGCAGATCTGATCCTGCAGTCTTAGGTGCTATTTTACTTTTGGTGCATCAATATTCCGGTTGCATTAAATCTGATCTGTTTCCATGGGTGATCCACCAGTTTTCAACGGCTCCAATTTTAATGCATAGTTTGTCAGTCTGAAAAATTATGCTATATCAGTTAATCCTGATCTGTGGAAGTTAATTTCACACGGTCCTCATAAATTACCAAAGAAAAAGTCCAAATGGACTGACAGTCACAGATCAATGCATGAAGAGAATCAGATAGCTATGAATCTAATGAAGGCAGCTACTGATAAGGCTTTAAATTCCTGCTTTCATGATTGCAGCTCTGCTAAAGACATTCTAGATATGCTGAAGCGAGCTCAGAAGAGAAGTGAAGACAGCTACATGATCGCTAACAGAAGCAATCAAAGTGGCAGCCAAAATGATGAGGTAAATCGCTTCGAGAATTTTTCTTTAGATGATTGGGAGAATGCATATGTTGAGTTGCTTGAATCTCATGAACATTTAACAAAACAATACAAACATTTGAAGAAGAATAGTAGATCAGACAGTTTGAATTCTCCATGTAAAAATTATGCTGAACTGAAAAATGTTCATGATGCTTGTATGTCTGATATTCAAATGTTGAAGAAACAAATTTCATTGCTGAAATTTGAGAATCAAGATCATGTAAAAGAAATCTCTGAACTTGAGAAGAAGCTTAGCCTAACTTGTTATGATTCTGTTCAGAGTACGGATTTGCTAAAAGATTTTGAATGTGTTAAGTCTGATTTAAACAAGCTGAAAAGTGAGAATGACTCTCTTAGAAAATCTGTTAAAGAAAATGAAGAAAAATTTGGGAAACTTGAGCAAGAGAAGAACTTATTTGCTGAAAAATTTAATGCCATAAAATCTGTAAATATAGAATTGCAGAAAGATTTTGAAAAACAGTAAAAGGAATTGAAGGAGTTTGAAGCTAGGAGAGAAAGCATGGTTAACTCAGAAGATCAGACTCTAATAAGTGACTTAATTCAAAATGATAAGCTTAAGGAAGAAAATGAGAAGTTAAAACTGCTGAACTCTTCCATATCTGAAAGACTTCTTACTTTGGAGAAAGGGAAAGTCATCTGTATAAACTCAACTGAAGAAGTAGATGAGCTGAGAAAGGAAATTGAAAAATACAAAACATCTAACAAAGTTTTGAATGAAGCTGTCAATTGCAGTGAACAGGAGATTGCAAGTTATGAAATAAACGTTGCATCTCTTGAAAATGAAATTCAGGATTTGAAAACCTCTTTGTCTAAATTTGTTAGTGGGCAAGATAATCTGAACAAATTGCTGAGAACAAAAGTCAATTTTCAGAAGGAAGGGTTGGGCTACAATAATCTAAATAAAAAGGCTTTTCAGAACAAAGTAATGACATCATTTGTAAATGCTTCAAATGTAGCCTTAACATCAAAAGATAAACAGCCCATTGTTCAGAAAATGCTAGGAACAAAGGTTAATTGTAAGAAAGAGGGATTGGGTTACAATCCAGTCATGAGGAAGGTTGATGGATCCAACCTGAAAACTATTTTTGTTAAATCTTCAGAACAAGAAAAGCCTTCTACCTCATCTCCACCTCAGTACAAGGCTAAGAAAATAGAAAAACAGGATAAAAATCAGAAAAAGACTAACAAATAGAAAATAAATAAAAAAGGTTCATCAGTGCATGTTGATCACAGTCCTCACACACACTCACGTGCATCTAAAAAGAAAATGATCTGTCATTACTGTCATAGATTCGGTCATTTGATGCAAGAGTGTAAATTGATGGAGAAGGATGATATGAATGCTAGGAAATTTCATGATAAAAATCCTTCATCTCAGAAAAAGAAAATTGAATGTTCTCACTATGGTAAAGTAGGACACACAATTACACAATGCTGGTTTGCAAGTGATAAGAAAACATATCATTCATATCATGCTAAATTTCATGCAAACAGTCATGCTATTAACAAGAACAAGTTTGATTCAATAAACCAGCATATGACATGCTTTAATTGTAGAAAATTGGGTCATAAGAGATTTGAATGCTGGCTGAATGCTGGTAGGAGAAATTCTAATTCATGCTTTCACTGTGGCAAGATGGGCCACATTGCAGCCTAATGTTGGCATGCCCAAGGGAGAGATTTCAACTCCAAATTTGCCAAATCTCCTATTAAAAAAATGGTTTTTGACAGGAATAAATTTGTTTTCAAAGATAAGCTCATTACATGCTTTGAATGTGGTAAGACAGGCCACAGGGCCATTGAATGCTGGCATGCTCAGGGTAGAAAATTTAATTCTAAAACTGTCAAACTCCCTGCAGACAGAAATGATTATGGTAGAAACAAATTTGTTTTTAAAGAAAAGATTCCTGCATGTTTTGAATGTGGGAAGCCAGGCCATAGAGCTGTTGACTGTTGGCTGGCTTATTTTGGTAAACAGAATTTTAATTCTGTTAACAAAAATTTTCATGCATATGCACATAGAATTCATGCTAATAAGAATGTGCATAAATCAAATCAGAAATCTGCTGCTTCTTGCCATCATTAGGGTAAATCTGGACATTTGATAGATGGTTATCCTCTGATGAAATTTGATGATCATCAAGTTAAAAATGTGCTGAGAAAACCTGCTAGGAGTGATACTGTCATGTCAGGACCCAAGACTTCTTGGGTGCCTATTTGTGCAAAATAGTTTGCTAACTTGCAGGTGTGCCTTGGAAGCTGATTAATAAAGAGGGGATTAATCCAAGGCACTCAAGAATGAAAACCCCTTTCTGAACTTTTCAGGTAAACTCTCTGCATTTCCAATTTTAAAATTCATTGCATATCTTGTTTGATGTGTTCTTGCATATTTGTCATCTTTTGGACATTATTTGTATTCATGTCTCTCAATGCTCATATGAATTGGCTGTTTAGATATTGAAATGAGAATAAACTTGCAATTTCTGAAAATCTGAACTGCATATGAATGTTGTTTGAAACATATCTGTTGCATAGTTCACTGAAATCTGGATTGCTTATAGGACTGCATGTTGAATTATCATGATTGACCACTATGTTATATCAAATAGTAAGCTACTAAAAGATAGGAAAATATATCTGGAGGTTCTTACTGTGTGTGAGATGGTCTTTTAGACCAGGTTCTCCGCCTAGTACCATGGGTCATATTTCTTGATAGGGGAGTTTGAATGTGCATGAGTCTCAAAGACATATGTTCAGTTCTCATGGCAAACATTGCATGTTTTCAGGGGTAGTTAATTGCATGTCTTTGCATAGCATTCAATTTTGAGTCTTTGCATGACTTTGCATACATATAGTTAATTGCATTTTATTACATTGAAATTGCCAAAAAGATTGACTGAATGCATATTGTCAGGGGGAGTCAATGCATTGCATGCAGGTTGTCAAATGCATACACTTGTCAGAATTCATTGCATTTGTTGACAAACCTTGATCATATTTTGAAAACACTGGGCTTCAAAATCTCTTCTATCATTTGGTATCAGAATTCTATCAGTCTTTCATGAAGATTTCAATGGGGCTATCTCGATCATAAATCTTAAAAACACTTGAACTAGGAATCTTCTATTATATGTTGTTATGAATGTCTGAAATAACTCAGGTGGTTTAAGTTTAATGTATTCATTGAGTTTGACTTTAAAATCTCTTAAAAATATCTGGATCATGTTTAATAAACTTTAACAATCTGTTTCATGCTGTGTCTTGTAAAATCTTCTGAAATCTGCATTATTGAATACATGGCTTTATTTGGTTAAGTACATGAAATTATTATTGATTTGAAGCAAATGAATTTTTCTGAAATGTCTAAAGGGGAATTTCTGTCAGAGCAATGACTTTGGTCACTGAGAAACACATGTCTAAAGGACTATGTCATGAGGTGCCATAGTTAACTCTGCTAAAGAATGAGTGTTAATCAGGCAGAGCAATGACATGCACACTAAGAAATACAACTCACTCATCAAGAAATGATTTGTAGTGTGTCATGATGTGTAAATGCTATTTCTGTTCATATAAAGCATGACTGTTAGTCACACTAAGTGCTTAGGGATATTGGCATCTGATCAACGTATATCCTCTAATTACAAGGTGTACACTGAACTAGAGTGCTCGTAAAATTTGTAGCATGAAAATTTGTTGAACAAATTACTATATTTGAATATTGATGCAAAAAAAATCAAATTGCTACAACCCTAGACAAAATCATATGACTTCATAATTACTTGATCTCAATACTAGTGCATGTAATTCCGAAAGAAGTCAATAATTTTGATTGTGTAAGAAAAAGGGAGATTAATCAAGATATATATATGAGGGCTTGGTTCATTTTTATTAAACCATGACTTTAGATATAAATACAGAATTTTATTGACAAACTTAGCATAGATCATGTTTAAACCCTGCTGATCAATAAAATTCATTCATAAGCCCTTATAATGGAAGACTTTGAAAACTTATGTTTTAGATTTATGAGATTGATATCTCTCTAAAAATCTTATTGAATTTCTTATGATTGGAGCCTATTGGAAATTCTTTACTCACTGTCCTTGATTCATCATGACCTGAACTTGTCCTTGATTGCCCCTGTGGTCTCCTTCTCATTCATTTCATAAGGTTCCATTTATTGAGGGGGAGCTTTCTTGAAAATTCTTAAAAGGGGGAGAATTGTCTTGCATTCATATTTTTAGGGGGAGTTCTTGCATTTCTTGTTGCATCTGCATCTCTGCATTCATACCTCTTCCATGATTTTTTTTTAAAAGAAAGGGGGAGAAATTGGAATGAGTCATATTACTCTTTGGGGAAGAATGTGCTTTCATGTAGTTAAAGGGAGAAATTTTACATCAATTGTTTCATATCTGCTTAATTTTCCTCTCTCTAACTAATGTCTTTTTGCTGAAGTCAAAGGGAGAGAATGTTTTTGACTTGAGTAAGTGTGACTCATAGTGTTGCCATCATCAAAAAGGAGGAGATTATTGTGCCCCTGTGATTTTGATGATAGCAAACACTATAAGTCACCATATGCATGTGTGCATGAAAGACCTTGTTGATTCATTTAAGTGCATTCATATGTGTTCATGTATTTGTGAATGTGTGCTTGTGAATGACATTACATTATATACACTGTGTGCACACATTTTATCTGTCTGACATCTGGTTGATGCATTCATGTAACAGAGTCAGCACGATTGCATTGAGCATACAGTCAGTACACTGCATGCAGAGTCTGCACTGCACACTGGTTTGATAGCTTGTTCGTGAATTCACAAGTCTATACATCATCTGTTCATCGTCACATGTGCATCACTTAGCAAGTTTGAACATTGTTTTTCTCATGAACGAAATCAAAGCATGTACATGCCTCTGCATTGCATATGTGAAGTCTATACATGCTATAGCTTCGCATTCACAAAGTGTGTACATGCCACTGCATTGCATACATGAAGTTTGAACATTGCTTCAGTGTTGCCTTCAGCCAAGTCCATACATTGACTGGCAGCCTTCAGCAAAGTCTGAATATTGCATCATTGTGCATGCATTGCTTTCATTCAAGTCTGTACACTAGTGTCGAGACTGCATGATCAAGTCTATACAGACTTAGCGAAAGCTTAGCAAGTCTATACACTGGTGTCGTCTGCTGCAGGGACAACAAGTCTCTACATTTAGTTCTCATACACGTAAACATCAAGTCCATACACTCCTCTGTTTCATGTCTATACATTCGGTTGTTAGCATACCTGCACGCATGAATGAAGTCTGTACATCGCTTAGTGCATAACATGCATTCATCAAAAGTCTGTACACTCGTGAATGTAATGTCTGAACATTCATTCTCATTGTACACACTTTCTCTTCTGTTGCACATGCATCTTTCATACCAAGTCTACACATCGCTGCATCCTAAGTCTACACATTCTCACATTGTACATACTTGCATAAATGCTGCATCTAAAGTCTGTACACGCTCATGCATTACTTCATTAAGTCTATACACTCTTTGCTGATCGACTGAAGTAACTCTGTCATTGTACAGGCTGATGAATGGGCACGTGATCCGAGGTTAGCACCTGGCACGTGATTCGAGGTGTCCTCTGGGTAAAGGGGCACATGCCCTAGTTACTGCTGATATATATATGTGAAGTTTCTTCATCTGCAGAAGACTGATTGAAGAGGGCTGATCGAGAGAGTGATAAGAAGAAAGTGAGAGCAGCAGAGAGGCAGTGAGCAGAAGAAGAAGAAGAAGAAAAAGAGCAGAGAGGCAGAGTGTGAAAGCAAAAGAAGAAGAAGAGAAAGAGAGAGAGTTCGTGGAGAATAAGAAAGAAGATTTTATTGAAGATCTATCTTCTGGACTTGGATCAGATCCAATCCAGTTTGCTCCTGTGAGAGGTACATTTTACATTACGTTTTTAGCTTTCCGAGTGCTGTATTTTCATTTCTTATTTTCCTTTTATTTGATCACTGTGCTTTCCGATTCTCTAGTTAGAGATCGGTATTCCTCTTGTGGTCTAAAGAGAAGGGAGACTTGTCTCCGGTTTGCAAGTGACAGGTTGTCACTTGTGGGTTCGCCTCCGGTTTGGAGGAAGGGAGATTCGTCTCCGATTCTGGTCTTGTGGGTTGCAAGTCTAGGTGTTCCCTCCGATTTGGAGGAAGAGAGACTTGTGTCTCTGGTTGCCAGTGACTGGGTGTCACTGGTGGATTCCCTCCTGGGTGGAGGAAGAGAGACCTCGGTCTCTTGTTTCTAGTGACTGGGTGTCACTAGGGTTGCCCTCTGATTTGGAGGAAAAGGGGAGGCTGTTCCCCTGGTCAAGCTATTTGGCAGCAAGTGTTCGCAGACTGAGTCTATTGGTTCTAGCGTTAGCTAGTGAAGCCTCACTCCGGTTTGGAGTGAGGGGTGGATGTAGGTCTTGGTGACCGAACAACCTAAAAATCTTCTATGCAGTGTGGTTGGGCTTGTGCGCTTGTTCCTTATCGTCTACCTCCTTCACAGGTTGCTTTGAGCATCCTTGTTTCTATCCGTGCTGTAAGTTGATTGCATTCTTCTGCTTCCGCTAGTTGCTTGTTTAGGCGTGCCTTATATATTTTCTCAGTGGTTTAAAAGAGAATTTAACTTGTTCTTCAGGTTGTCTATTTGCCTTGATAGTGTTCTAGTCTTTTATTGAGCGAAAAGTTTTTTGAAGGGTGGGATTCATTCACCCCCCCCTCTGAATCCATTGCACCGATCCTCTCACCTAGTTGGTAAGTTACACCGCTTAACCTTGGAATTCTTGGCCGATTCCAATGAATGTCTAAGATGGATACTTGGATCTTGGATCCGCCAAATCAATGCCAATGCATCATAAGGGCCAGGTGATGGGAATCGACACTGGGCACTAACTTTTTAGTTTGTATTTGTGTCCTTTTGTTTGCTTTTATATCCTTGGGAAAATGAGTTTACAATTGTAAGGCTTTATAAGCCAATTTGTTATTCCTTAAGGATGTTTGAGTTTATTTGTAAAAGTTCAGTAGGTCCAACCAGGGGCCCCCACTTTCTTCTCCATTGGTCCACCTAGACTCTAGGGCCCATGTGGGACTGGTCAAATGTCCAAGGTGGGCTTCTAGAAGACTTGACCATTCAAGGGGACAAAGGGTTTAAAAGGTCCATTTTCTCTCCCCTTAAAGTCAAGGGGGCGCCCCCTTCCACTAAATTATTTTTTGTTTTTTGTTTTTTTGATCAGTTGGGGATTAATGTGTTATCCCTTGTATACCCTTCCTCTAACCTAAATCTGAGGATAGTTAGGGTCATTTTTTATTTCATATAAATACCTTATATTTCTCATTTTGATGGAATTAATGACAAGAATTAAGTGAAGATTGCCAAGAGCAAGAAGGGTGCGCCCCTCTCTTCTCTCCTCTCTCCCCATTGCAGAGCTTGAAGGCTCCTTCTTCTGATGTATGAAGCATCTCTTCTACCTCCTTCATGAATGTGAAGCCCAGCACTGCCGCCGCCGTCGCCATCGAGCCGCCATCGCACCGCCAACGCCGCTTCTTCGGTAGTCTATCCACCCCTGGACAAAATAGTAAAGCACGAATTTTAGATCTCCATCAGGAGCTCAAGTCGTGCCTAAAATTAGAGGGTGAGTCCCCCACGTCCCCCTCATCCTCCACAAAAAAATACAAGTCATTTATCCCACCTTAGCTATTTTTCCCAATTCCATCTTTTGATCCCTAGTAATCTGCCTTTTGTGCAGATCCTGTTACAGCAGCCTTGTTCTTCCATTGTTAGACCCCCTTCTCCATTTTTGATTGAGTCCAAATTTGGACTGGGTGTTCTGCACACAAAAACCCACCTCCACAAATTTTTCCACGATTTTAAGAGTTATTTTCCCATTTTGAAAAATTAAAACTCTTGCCAAAATCTGCTCTGTCCTATGCAGTCTAGATCCAACCCCTGACCACCAAAAAAATCCATTTCCCATGTCAAACCACCTTTAGAAAATCCACAAAAAATATTGGAGTCTTCCTTACTTCCCCCTCTCTAACTTTCATAAAGAACCCAACCCCCAAATCTGACGTTTTCCCTTCGGTCAACCCTTGTTCTCAGGCAGATCCAAATCTGTCCTGCCAGATCTGGTTCCGTGAACCAGCAGGTTGTAAATTCGACCAAGGCCATTACAGAGACATACAAAATTCCTTCTCTGGCCATAGGTCGTAGCTCTATGAAAGAGCTTTCCAACGGCATAAATTTTAGGTCAATCCGACGTCAAGATTGATCGCAGAAGCCGATCTCGTCGGGTCGCGCAACCCTAAAATAGTAAAATAGACCCGGTGCAGTAATCTTCACCACCCGACGATCGGAGCCGCCCGACCTCCCACTAGCAGCGCCAGCCCGGTCGCCTTCCAGGGATCATTCCTCCAGGCATCCCCTTGGCCTCGGGACCCACCCCGCCCTGTTCGGAAGTCTGAGTAGCACGTGGGCCCCACAACTCGTAGCACGCGTCATCCGGACGGCACCGACGGAGCTGTCCAACATGCTGCCCGTCAACCCAAGATCGGTCCTCTCGGGCCCACATTGTAGCCCTTTACCTCCCTACGTGGAGTGGGCAATAAATTCATTTATGTAATTATTGTAATATTTTTACCGGGAGTTACCGTACTTGGCCGGGGTCGTCTTCCCCACGCCCGGAGCGTGGAGGTATCGTGTCCGTTCCCCATCTCGGCATTTGCTTTCCTCATATATTTTCTTATGCCGCTGCATGTGATAGGATTATAAGCTCGTTATATCAATTTTATCACACCTGCGAGAGAGTGAGTGTGACCCGTCCCGTGACTTAATCCGAGTACACGCGGAAGAGCCGAGTACCCTTGACTCATTGCCGGTTCCTCAACCGCGTACGATCTCGCGTTTCCCTCGCTTAGGGATGAGTTACGAGATAGTGTCCCAGGTCGCGTGTCTGTCCCGCATCAAATTGGTATCAGAGCGAGTTGAGTCTAGGGTAGTCTTGTTTAAAAAAAATAAAAACAAAAAAATTGTCATCTAAGTCGGTCCAAGGTTGCATTTGCATACCATTATTCGGTATATCAAAAGGTGTTGTCCGAACGTTAGGTTACGCCTATCGGGAAGGTCACACATTTAGGAGAGAGGATCTTCGGATCCCGTAACTCCGCCACGTACCGGATCTTGGTTAAGTCTAGGTTGGTAGTCGAGTCGGCATTCCAACTTGCATTGTCATTTAGGGTCGTGTCTAGTGTCTTGTCACTAAGTGTCTTCATGTCCACCATATAGCTCCCCGTGTCCCATGGATTACAAAAGCCCACATCTTATGCATGGTGGCGATACGCCCAAAGATGGGAGGCCCAACCCCACCACCCCCGTAGGCCCGTAACCTGAGACCTCTATGCCTCCAAAGTCCCGAGTGACTACCTAGAGTGGGAAGCCACTATGGACACATACTTCGAGTGTTACATTATGTCCGATGCCATGATAGTCAACTTAGCCACAAGGCGACTTTTTTACGAAGTCGCCGAAACATGGAGGGACATAGAATATTTGAGGGAGATTAGGAGGCAAAGGCCTATAGAGTCATGGAGAGAGGTGAAGGGTGAGCTTAGGAGAGTCTACCTACCCGGCCCAGTCACCTCCAACCGACCCCACCCAATCTCTTCCAATCAAGTGGGTCATAGCCAGAGGCAAAGAGCCCCACATGTAGACGAGCCTAAGCCCAATCCTAGGCCGAGTGACTATGAGCGAGTCCATCACGATACCACTACTCCAAACCCGACCATTGCCGAACTTTTTAAAACCATTTCAGATCGGTTGGATAAGATGTGTACTCAAATTGACGGATTCTTGCCCGAGCCTCACATCCCGGTGCCACCCCAAGGACCTCTTCCTCTCGAGGGGGACAGTCCTTCCCCACTCATGAGAGCTCTATTGCCATCACCCTCACCTTCCGATCTTTATTCGGAGCCATCTCATTTGGAGCCACCTCAGCCCGAGCCACCCGTGTTTCTAACGGGAACGCTTTTCATCGCCGAGCCACTACTTAGTTGGCTCAAGATAGGCTTGGTCCCACCTTGCTATCCATCCATGGACCCCACACTACCTTTAGTGCCCGTCAACTCATTCCATACCACATTCCGGTCTAGTCACCATGTTGATACGTTGGATGACCTTCTTACGGTGTTAGACCGACAATTGACGTTGACGCACTTGTTGGCCCCCGGCTTCGATCGACCCATAGGTCATAGCTTCACCCATCCCACGTTAGGGTCCATTACCTCCGTGTGCACCGTGTGTCATGTCACCACAGAGGTTCTTCTATTCCTCCCCTTGCCGGCCGAGCCCGACATCATTCCCTTTTTCCCAAGGGAGGAACCATATCTTCTATACAATGTCCCATCTACCACGATGGATGAAGGTGACCATTTACACCTTCATGAATTTCAAACATGGGACTATGTAATGGAGAAACCCGCCATGAGGGGTCACACATTCTTTGATCAATTCGACCCCTTCCCTAGTGGGCCTCGCGACCCACCACTTCCTTTATACCTTGTCGGGGAAGTCCACTTCCACACCCCTTCCCCACGGGCTAGTCCACCTGCACTCAGCCCGGAGTCCATTCCATGGACATCATATAGGGGTAAGAAAGAAGGTGCATTCGGCACTCCTAGCCCTCCGAAACCTCCCAAATCCAAAGGGTCGTCCATGCATGAGTGGATCACTTTAGGATGTCTAGGAGTCCCCCATTCCGTAAATCATCGATTGCATCTAGTGTATGCATGGCACACATTCGGATGTCCTGGTCCACCATTACATGTGTATGGGTCAGACTAACAGTAGGTTTGTTTAGGTTCATGTGTGAGCCTTTGTTTCGTACCGTTTGTTTGTCGAGTGCACAGCAAGTCTGCATGCATCAAGTCGAGTCCGTCTCATGTCAGCTCGCGATGTTAGTCCCTTTCGAGTGTGAGGCAAGTCGGATCTATTGCGTACGTTGTAGACTTACCAGAATTTGGGATCGGCTCTACCTCAACATATCGGATCTAGTCACATAAAGGGACCCAGCGGTGATTCCTAGTGAGTCTTCGAGCCGCCTTTTCCCCTTTGAGAGTGACCCTACCTCGGAGTGTCCACATCTAGCCTCATTTCCACAACAGCATGAGCATATCGAATCTATACAGGGTGAGCATGTGTCGATTACTTGGAGTGGAGCATACTCCGCGCTTCCAGGTTCGGTGACGGATCCACAAGAGCAACTTGAGCAGCCGCACCCCTTACTCGATGGGGTCGAGTTCTTCCCACTCGGGGAGAACTGATGGGAATCGACACCGGGCACTAACTTTTTAGTTTACATTTGTGTCATTTTATTTTCTTTTATATCCTTGGGAAAATGAGTTTGCAATTGTAAGGCTTTATAAGCCAATTTGTTATTCCTTAACGATGTTTGGGTTTATTTTTAATAGTCTAGTAGGTCCAGCCAGGGGCCCCCACCGGTCTAAAACCTTCGATAGCATGTGTCTGATTTCTTCTTTCAACGAATCAATTAGTTTTTCTTGCCACTCAAGATCAGAATGGAGACCTTCATTTATCTTTTTCAAAAATGAACAAGTTTTGTTTGCAGAATTAACAGAACTTGAATTTTCAATTTCTCTTATAAGTTTTCTATTTTGGGTTTCAGAATTTTCAATCCTTTTCTGAAGTTCTGCATTTTCATTTCTAACAGAGGTAGTCAATTCCTTGTGAGCGTTAACATCGAGGGAAATGGATTCATTTAGTTCCTCAAGATTATTGAGTTTCTTTCTAGCTTCATCAATTTGATTCCTGAGATTTTCATTTTCAGAGTTCAAAGCCTTCAAGCTTTCATCATCAGAATCAGTGTGAATAGAAGCATTCAATTTCTTTTTTAAAGATTTTATTTGTTTTCCTAATTTTTCATATTTGTCAAACAGATCCACATAACCATCTTGCCAATCATCTATAGAGAAGTTTTCAAACAAAAAGTTTACATCCTCATCAACACTTTCTTCATGGCTTTGCAAGGTATCACCCATGAGACACTTGTGATGTTCTTCCTTTTGTAGATAGCAACTAGTTTGTCCCAGATTTCCTTCGCAGACCTGGAGGAAGACACAAATGGAAAGATGTTGTGATTAATAGCATCTTGCAAGATATTTAGAGCTCTAATATTTTCATTATTCTTCATCTTCTGACTGTCTGTCCATTTGGACATATTTTTGGGCAGTTTGTGTGGACCTTTGGAAATGATGTTCCATAGGTCTGGATTTCCTGCATTTACAAATGTGCACATACTGCCTATCCAGGTAGAAAAATCTGAACCGTCAAACATCGAAGGATGTACCAAGGGAATCAAATCATAGTTACAACCCATGATCATAGAAGCACCCGTGCAGCAAGATCCTCTCTGCTGATGGTTAAATCTGATCTATCAGAGACCTGCTCTGATACCAATTGTTGGGTACCTTGGGTGCAATGGATCTAGAAGGGGGGTTGAATAGATCCTACCAAAAACTTTGGCCTAAATAAAATCTTAGCTACATAAAATAGAACCCACTGCTTATAATACAAATGGACTACTTTAGGCACAATGCACAGCGGAACAAAATGGAATAGCTCAAATGGAAACGGCAAAGCACAATGCACTGACAGCCGAGGTCGACACCACTATACAGTGAGGTCGACACTCCTTCAGAGTAAGTTCAGAGCCAGGGGAGATATGCTGCACTAGTCTGCAGAGATCTCACGAGATTCCAACCAGATGAATGAACATGCTACCTGCATAAGTGAAGACAGTGCAATAGAGTGTGTTGCAAAAGCAACTACAAATGCATAAGTCAGTGCTGATAAAACAGTCCAAGAACAAACCCTTTATGCTGCCCGTCCTGTGAATGGGGGAAAGAAGAAATAGATCAATCACACAAGACACACCCCATTGCATATGGAATTTTTTAAGGTGGTTCAGTCTGTAAACCCGCGACCTACGTCCACCCCTCACCAAATCCAGTGAGGCTTTCTTCACACGAGGATGAAGTCCTCAACCCACACACAAGGATGAAATCCTCAACACACACACACACATGAGAACGAGATCCACCACACACGCACGCACGCACGCACACACAAGGATGAGATCTACAACACACGCACATACACACACAAAACAAAACAACAAGCTGCAAGTGTAGCAACCACACTTCTGGCCTCTCACAGGAGCACCGGACACCCACAGTTTAAAGATTGCAAATACAGAAGTAAAACCAGAAAAGCTAATACGGGGAAAAGGCAACGGTGGCTTCAGATCGAAGTCTTGAAGCTATATCAAACTCAAGCCGGATGCAAGGAGGGGCTACACTCTGATGCGGGACGGACCACGGACTCGACTCGAATTAGGAATGAGATCCTTGGACTCTAGACAAGCTCGCAATTGTCCCTTAGCGAGGGAAACGTAGGACCAGGCACGGTTAAGAAACCGGCCGTGAGTCATGGGTATTGACTTTCCGTGTAGACTCGGATCAAGTCACGGGACAGTAACACTCAAACTCACTCTCTCGCAGCGGTGATGAAATGATAACGGGCTAATAATCCTACACTCGCAGCGGCATTCAAAAGTATACGAATTGAGCAAAATGCGATAAGAGAGAGGTAGCGAGTTTACCTCCACGCTCCGGGCGTGGGGAAGACGTTCCCGGCCAGTTACGGCAACTCCCGGTTAACAATAGTTAAAAACTTAATTTCTTCAGTAATTCTATTGCCCACTCCACGTAGGGAGGTAAAGGGATACAGTGGGGCCCGGGAGGACCGACCCTGGGTTGACGGGCAGCAATCGGAGGCAAACTCAGCACGAACTCGGCCTGCTGGTCCGACTCGGCACTATTGCAACTCGGTGCTGCGCCAACTCGGTGACTGACTCGGTGGACAACAAGCAATCCGTTCCAAAGGAACGTCACCTTCCTGATGTCTTGGGGAGGTACCGCTTGGCTGGGATGATGGCGGGATGTCCCGGATCGACTCCCTGAAGGGGCGGCACCCGAAGTTGAATTTTGATATTTACTTTTGATTTTCCCCCGAACTGAATTTTCGGACCTGCACACAGAACAGATCTGCAGGCTGCGGCGGTGAAAATCACTACGCTCAGATCTGGAGGCCGATCGAGGCGTGTCTGGTACCGATGGAAAGAGCACTCATAGATATACAACATAATATTTTTTCAGCTTCATCCACCACACGGATTGAAAATTATAACCTCTGTAAGCTGACTTTGTTTTCTGACCCGGACTGACAGACACACAGGGCAGCAAACAATCTGCCTGAAACACACCCTTGACTGAGGGGTAAACGATTTTTGTAGACTCTAAGAAAATGATGGTGGAAGGGGATATACGTGGGGAAGACTCAATAATTTTTTGGGATTTTCTAAAAATAGATACGGTGGTGACAAAAATAGAACAAGACGACTCTGTACTGTAGATCTGCAGAATGACAGATTGACAGGGGTGGACTAGAAATTGCGGAAAAAATATCAAACGAACTCAGAATGAGGCATAAGATATATGGATGGAAAGCTAACAAAGAGAGGAACAAGCTTCAGAAAGGGAACTCAGAGGATGAGAGGGGGAGGTAGAAAGGGTCTCCTACCCTAGATTTCTGGAGGAAGGGGAAGAACAGTAAGGAGATAGGGGGAGAGGGGTGCACCCTCCAAGAGCTCTCTTGGGGCAAAATGCCAATTTTTTTCTTCATTAATTTCTAATGACACTATACATAGGCTTATATAGAAAATGGCAAGGGGTGGGGGGCTGATAATTTCATGGGAAATAAGCCATTTTCTTCCCCCATGTGATCAAAAATCAAAAATAAATAAATTACATATGGAGGGGACACTCCTTTGACTAGGTAGATAAGGTAGGTGGCCAACTTTGACATTTTACACCACTTGTCTCCCATGTGGTCAATTGGCATTCAAACCTTCTAGATGGTCACCTAGGATGGTTGACCAGCCCCATAGCTTAGGTGGACCAATGAGAAAGGGCTGGGGGCCCCTTGCTGGACCTACTGGCAAATTACATAGAAACCCACACAATCCTAGGGAATGACACATTGGCTTACAAAGCCTTACAATTGCACATATACTTTCCCAAGGATATAAAAGTAAATAAAAGGACTCAAATGTAAAATAAAAAGTTAGTACTCAGCGTCGATTCCCATCACACTCCTTTCAGTTTCTTCTTCCTTTCTCACCACTGGTCGAACTCGAACCAGGACTGCTGTAATGTCCCAGAATTTTCAGACATTTTTCAGATCAGGATCCGTGAGTTTCGGATCACTTTCAGGGGTCCCGGAGAGTGTTTTGTGCTTTGTGCTTGTTTTTCCCTAACGAGCCTTCGGAACCCTGTGTAGGGTAAACCGTAGCATCGTCACGCCCAGAACCTTTATTACAGCGGAAGACTAGCTCGAGGAACGTGAACAGCCGGCATGGTAAGTCTCTTGCAAGCAAGAATGATCAGAGCGCAAGACAACCACACATAACAAAATGCAATTGCACAATAATTTGCTCAAAACCCCAACTTTATTTCATTAGTAATCAAATCAAAATATTCAAATACAATAACTTTTCAACCTTCTTCAATCCATCAGACTCAAGAAAAAAGGAAAATTACAAAAACTCGATCTAAACAAGATTGACTTTCCTAAGTCTTCACTCTCATTTTTGATATGACTCTCATTCGCTCTCGGACCCGCTACTTGAATAACTCGAATCCGAAGTCGAATCACTTCCATCTCCTGAAAAGATTGGAAATAGGTAATGAGCACACTTGCCCAGTAGGTATCTTCGCATCAACATGAAGGCACTATTAAAGTGATTTAACATTTTAGCTCCAAAGAAAATAAAGTGAAATCATGCGAATGCGATAATTCACATGTAAATAACCAAGGTAACAAGATGATCATGTAAGATAGATTGAGCAAGTATGAATTAGCAAGAATGTAACAAGAACATGATATGGCCTTTCATGATCAAGAATGTATCGAGAATGTACTAGCAAACCACGTAATCATCACACCAACATCCATTGCTTATGATCAAGTATTTGGTAAATTTCTGTGGAATATCATGTAACAAGCAAGAAAGTCATGTACGTGTATATGTCGTGCCGTGGATTTATCACTTATTTATAGAGAAAGTACTCCCAGCACAATGCGACGCCAGTAGTATCATACCCCATGGTTTACAGTATGTTTCCGACAATCAGTCGAGGGGACTAGCATAGAGCCCTTGAACATAATCAGTGCCCGATCGCATCTTCAAGTATAAATCAAGCTAATTCCACGTTTCAAGTAATAAAATATGGCCAGTAATATAACAAGTTTAATAAGTTCATGATAACAATAATTCAATGAATGAACACTTCGCTTAAGAATGCGAGGGATCAAGAATGACTTAAAACAATGTTATGCTCATGGAAATAATTTGACAGCATAACAGTACATTCCTTCTCTTTCATAATTTAAAATTAAGTATCTTGAACAATATGACAAGTCCTAGCCCATCAATAATCCATCTAGGAACTTTGGAATTTCAACCCTTGGGTCAAACCTCGGGTTAAAGTACTCATGAATTGTGACAGTCAATTAATGGGCCGCTACATGAACGTGACGGTCTAGTATTAGACCGTTAGAATGGGATGAATCCAGAAAGAATAAATTGGACTCAGTAATGTGACGGTTGTATACTGGACCGTTAGATGTGCCTGACGGTCGAGTAATAGGCCGTTACATAGACAAAATTCAAAACTTTGGTAGTGCTTTTCTAGATAATTGGGCTTTAATGGTACAACCAGTTCAGCGTCCTAGTGGGAATCCCAGGCTCACGGAGACTTACGGAGGCCTTGAAACAAGATTTCCTAGTCTATTAGGATGAATATCCAATAGAGAGGTCCTCAAGTTCAAGAATGTGTTCCTATAGTGCAAAAGTGTAACTAGTGGACACATACCGGAGTATACGCCACGTACTTAAAGAAAATGACTCTATAGATGAGAAAGAATGCATAACGATGTGAAACCATGATAAACTCCGTCAATACAACATTTTTTTATTGAAAGCTTTGCCTAGGGATAGGTGTGGGGAAGGACCACCAACCATTTTTTTATTGAAAGCCCCGCCTAGGGATAGGGATAGGGATTTTAATACAAAACTATAGAGTTTAGCAAATGAAATTAACATATGCTTAAAACAACTCAAGGTGCTTTAGACATGCAATTTCTATCATGAATAAATTAATAAACTCAAAGGCATGAAAACAGGTAAAAACTTAGATATCTAGGCTTTATTTATAAGCTAAGTTAACTGTTTTCAATTCTATCTCGGGTTTACTGGTCATAGTATTCTGACGGTCTAATATGGGGGCATCATAGTGCTGTGACGGTTTATCGTGGGGCCGTCAGAGTGTTGTAATGCTCCACTTATAGTCCGTCAGAGTTTACATGGAACTGAAGTAGAACAGGGAGTGTGACGGCTTATCGTAAGACCGTTATATGCCTCTAATGGTCGAACTATAGACCGTTAGAGCCCTGTTGATCGTACATCGAAAATAAAAGACTATGATTGAAACATGTCATGTTTAAAAAGACATAACTACTCTAGTCATGACAAAACAAAGTAAAGGCCATCTAGATGCATAGGTTGCAGTGAATTAACAAGAGAATATCTTTAATCTTTAATTTAGGCTAAAGATATGCATGTATGCATAGACCTACTAAAACATGAAATTCTTGGCCTACACTGCATGAAATCAAGTAAAATCAGAGGGATTTTATCTCTAACATGATATTCTTGCCATTCATGAGATGACCTACCTCTTTACAAGCTTCTATACTTCAAATTTGGGTCTACAAAGCACGCCCTAATCCTTCCCTTCCTATGAGTTTTCAGCAAATTTACGCCGTCCTAACTCCTCAATCTCTTGACCTAAAGACGTGAAATTTGGAGAGTATAAATATGAAACTATTTGGAACAAAAAGTTCTAAAGAACCAACTTCTAAACACCTCGTTTAGACATCCTAATTTCCTGTTCTTCAGTGGACTTTTGCTCAGATTCTTGGGTCGCTATGGTTGAACCAGCAACTTTGGAAGCTTCTAACTCCTTGGATACTGGATCTCCTAGCACGAAATTTTGGGAACTATTAGTCTAAAGTATTAGAAACAAAAGCATCTAAACAACTTACCCAAAATTATGACTCCTTACCTTGATTTTTCACGAGCCAAAAGTAAGGGTCGCCCAGTCCCAGTCTGGGTCCTATTTATAGAACTTTGCTAGGGTTTCATGGATTAGGTCGATTCTAGAGTCCTTAGTTGGCTAAAACATGATCCCTAAGAGTCCTTAGTAACCCTACATGTTCTCTCAATTAAGTCTCTAGCATATAGGATCCCAAAAATCCAATCTTTTTACTTGTTCTTCCACTTACGAAATTGGTGAGGACACGCGCCGCATCACTCGACAGAGCACACGGAGCACGTCAACATCTCTTTGGCTAGGCGACTACGGCATCGACTAGAGGATCTTTCTTCTCATTTGAGGCCATGATGGGCCTTGGTTTAGTCCCTGCGTGGACACTTTTATTAGTGGTGTGGACCTCTGTAGGCCAATTGGGGCCAATTAGGCTTTACTTGAGTCTTTTATGCTTATTAGGTAGTAGTTGGGGTTATTGGGCCACTTCCTTGGTTTAAGCCTTGGCCCATTGGGCATGACTGCCCAACCTTGGCTTGGCCCACCTGGAGATGTGCGCCCCCATCCTTAGGGTTAGGGTTTGGGCGCCCCCCCTCCCCTCTTTCCCTCCTCTTGGAAGGTGGCAGCCGCCCCTCTCCTAGATTTTAGGAAGAGGGGTGCGGCCCCCCCTTTCCTCCCCCTTTCGGTCACCCCCCTCCCTCCTTTGGCCGCCCCCATCCCCCAATCCACTCCTAGATTCTAGGAGTGGTGCGCACCCCCTTTCCCCCCTAGCCCATTGCGCATTCCCCCTTTCCCTTGTGGCTAGGGTTTCAAACCTAGCATTTCCCCTCCCCATATAAAAGATCTCATGTAATTTTTGGGGGAATTAATTAATAGATGAACTATTTTGATTGAGCAGCCATTGGCGCAGCCACCCCTTGGAGAGGGCGACCCTCTCTTCCTCCTCTGCTCCTGCGACGGGAGCAACCCCGGGGTGCGACTCCCCATCCCCTCGGTGCGACGCCGAGGTTCTTCCTCCCTTCTACTTCGTCTCCGGTTCGAGTTCGCGTGTTCCAGATTCGTCCCCGAGTTGCAGCGGCGTCCCCATCCAGTGCGGATCGAATCCGAGCCCCTCCTTTTTTTGGTGGATACTTCTACGAGTCGGCAGCGCGTGGGCTTTGGTTTCGCCTCGATCCAAGGTCGGCACCACCCGTGGCGAGATTTCTCGTGAGCTAGCGCAGGAGCCTCCCTCTCTGCGCGCCCAGATCCACCCTCCTTCTTGCGAAAATCCCACAGGACGGAAAACGCCGAGTTTGGAGCTGATTTATTCAGGGTTTGTACCTCTCGTCGTCCTCTTTCCAACGCCGCCAACCTCGTCTCGTTCCGACGTCCGAGCTGTTCGTGGCGTCCGTTCCCGTGAGGTCGCGCGGGTCTGCCCAGTCCACCCGGTGCCAGGACAACCGGCGATTTCCAAAGTTCACAGCGTCCAACCACGACCAGATCTGATCGAGCTCTTTGGTCCGGACCTGCTGCTCTGCGTCCCCGACGTCCTCCAACAAGCGGGGCCTCGTTCGCCTACCGGAGCAGCGGGTTACCATTTTCCCCGCTCGACAGCGCAGTTCTGGGAGCAGATTCCTTGTCCCCACTTGCAGGTGCGGCCACGGCTTCCACGGACGGAATCTGAGCACGCCTTTTGGCCGAGGCTTCCTCCTGCGACCTAACTACGCGCCCTCGCTGACGGCGCCCCAATCGGACTCCGGATCCATTCGTGGGAACGTTTACCACCGAGTCGCGCGTTGCTGCGATTCTGCCGATCGTCATCCGGACCCTCCTCGTGGCCAACCCTTCACCGAGTGCTGCCCGTCAACCCGTGTATCGGCTGCCCCGAATGGAATTGTTGTAGCCTGTTATCTCTTCTGCGAGGAGTGGGCACCATTGCTGGCTTGTACCTATTCTTTCATTGTGTGTATCGGGGTTGTCGGTCTCGGCCGGGGTTCCTTCCCCACGCCTAGGCGTGGAGGTACGTGCGACGCTCCCCCCCCCCCTTGGCATTTTGCTTTACTAGTATGTGATCTTGTATGCCGCGTGAGAGTGTAGGGATCCTAGCTAGCATTCAACACCGCGAGATCGTGAGTGAGAGTATCCCATTCCGTCGCCCTAGTCGAGCACCGAGCTCGGACTAGACTCCTATAGTTGCGCGTCGGCTCCTTTGCCGCTTTGATCCACTCGCTTCCCTCACAGGGACGACCGTGGACTTGGGTTTCTTGTTGAGAGACGCCTCTCTTCGGAGGAATAGTACGGAGGTCGATCACTCGGCTTGCCTTGTCACGTGTGAGTGCTGGCCGCACTTGGTCTTCATCATAGGTTTAGTCCATTTGTCAGTTCCGTCCCGCATCAAATTTGGTATCAGAGCCTAGGGAACCAGTTTGTTCTAACAAATTGGGGTCTTAGGTCATTCGAGTCTTTAGGTTGTCTAGGGTGCAATTGAGGCCTTAGAGTTATCTAGGTTGCATTGAGTCTCTTAGTTCATCTAGGTAACCCACCATTGCATTGTAATGTTAGGTTTGTGTCTAGTTAAAGTTTTGTCCTTGCCTCGTTGAGTCTTGCATGTCCAGCTCCGCGCCAACCCCATGGTGGTTCCTCGAGCCCACATGTCAGATTAGTCATCCCTATTGGCCCGATTCGATGCTCTTATGGTACGACCCCTAAGTGTCGCCCCTACCACTCAGTCGTCGGGAGACCCGATCCCTATACCGATGACCGACTCATTCCAGCGCCCTGTCATGTCCACTGCCATCCTACCTAATGGGAAGCATACGGAGATCGACTTCATCAGTAGGGTGTCGTCTAACTGTGTCTCACAAGACATTATTGAGTCACTCTCTAAGACTGGGGAGATTGTTCTCCGTGATGGTTTAGCTTTTATCGAGTTTCAACGGTGGTTTGGCCCCGTTAAATATTCCGATGGCGCTTGGTGCAAGATCAGCACACTTGCTAGTCCATGCATCATTTTAGGGCGAACTTGGTTGGAGGAAAGAAGTGCGACCATCGACCTGGATAGGAGGACCTGCACCTTACACCCATCTCACCTTCCCGGTGAGTTTGTCTTCCATGACGGCGTTACGCCGACCACCTCCATGTCATCACCTGGGTTTGTTCCTGTGAGTTACGAGGCTGAACAGGAGTTGATTGAGGAGTACCTAACTGAGGTTGAGGAGTTAGGGAGTGATCCCCTCCACATCATAGAGGACTCCGTTTCCCCTCCCGAGAGAGAGGCTTCACCCTTAGACCCTCATATAGAGACATTCTTACCTTCCGAAGGTGAACTGGTCATTGGTGAGTCTTTAGCTAGCTGGTTAAGGGAGGGTCCACTTCTAGATGTCTCCATTCCTTGCTATACACCCATGGGACCAGCCCTCCCAATAATACCCCTTAACTCCTTTCACACCACTTTTCGGTCCTTCTGCTTTCTTGAAAATGTGAAGGACTTCCTTAGGAGTTTAGATTATCAATGGGAGTTGACTTATATGTTGATCTTAGGGTCTGACCAACCCTATAGTCATAGCTTTACACTCCCTGCTTTGGGGTCTATTACCTCGGTCTACACCATAGGACATATCACATCCGAGGTCCTTTTATTATTTCCCATACCCGTGGAGGTTGATTTTGTCCCCGCTTATGGTTTCACGGTCCCGAGGGAGGAACCTTGCCTTCCTTGCCTTCCTCATGAGCCTCTTGCCCCATACATGAGAGTGCCTGAAGGTGATTATCTGCACCTGGGCGAATGTCGCACATGGGCAAGTATAGTGAAGGGACCTGTCGGGAGGGGTCATCATTTCTTTGACCCTTTCGATCCCCTCCCTAGTGAGCCTCTCGACCCATATTCTTTTACCCACCTTGTCGAGGAGGTCCACTATCATACACCACCTAGGCCTTCTAGTCAACACCTCACCTTACCGGCATCCAGATGCCCGAGCTTAGGAGGCCAGGGACACATGTCTCTTCCCCATGTTTCTTCATGTCCACCATCATATAGGGGTTTGTCTCATATAGGGAATGTCATGAGTGAGTTTGGGCAATTTAGTCCCCATGAGTCTACCACATTCCGTAGGACACCCATGCATGATAGATACAACTTTGGTTGTCCTGATCCTCCCCGTGTTGTCCAATCATGTAGGAGTCATAGGCATGCTAGGTCTGTGTTTGGATGTCCAGGACCACCACTGCATTCACATAGGTATGAGTCAACACAGCTAGTTCGGAGTCTACATCATCATCACCCCCTCGAGGCCAGCAACGCACGTTATAAGGAATTAGCTGACGCGCATCGACGCACCCGTGAGTTCCAAGTGGGAGAGTACGTCATGATCAGGGTTAGACCTGAACGGTTCCCTTCGGGGGCCGTGAAGAAACTCCAGGACCGCGGTGCCGGACCCTTTCGAGTCTTGAAGCGAATTGGGTCGAATGCGTATGAGATTGAGCTGCCAGACGACTGTGGGATCTGTTCGACGTTCAATGTTTCAGATCTGGTGGCATATCGGGATCCCGCGGTGATTCCCAGTGAGCTTTTTGGGCCTACCCCTCCTATTGAGAGCATTACACCTTCTGAGCGTCCACCTCCTCCAGCCCCATTACAGACACGCGAGCATATAGATTGCATACTGGATGAGCAGGTGCCACGACCAGGAGCGGAGCCTACCAGCGCTTCCTAGTGCGCTGGAGAGGGCGCCCTGCGACAGACGACGCCTGGATCACACGTGGAGAGCTGGAGAGGATCGACCCGGACCTGCTGGAGCGCTACTTGAGCGACCGTGACCCTTACTCGACGGGGTCGAGTTCTTCCCACCCGGGGAGAATTGGTGAGGACACGCGCCGCATCACTCGACAGAGCACACAGAGCACGTCAGCATCTCTTTGGCTAGGCGACTACGGCATCGACTAGAGGATCTTTCTTCTCATTTGAGGCCATGATGGGCCTTGGTTTAGTCCCTGCGTGGACACTTTTATTAGTGGTGTGGACCTCTGTAGGCCAATTGGGGCCAATTAGGCTTTACTTGAGTCTTTTATGCTTATTAGGTAGTAGTTGGGGTTATTGGGCCACTTCCTTGGTTCAAGCCTTGGCCCATTGGGCATGACTGCCCAACCTTGGCTTGGCCCACCTGGAGATGTGCGCCCCCATCCTTAGGGTTAGGGTTTGGGCGCCCCCCTCCCCTCTTTCCCTCCTCTTGGAAGGTGGCAGCCGCCCCTCTCCTAGATTTTAGGAAGAGGGGTGCGGCCCCCCCTTTCCTCCCCCTTTCGGTCACCCCCCTCCCTCCTTTGGCCGCCCCCATCCCCCAATCCACTCCTAGATTCTAGGAGTGGTGCGCACCCCCTTTCCCCCCTAGCCCATTGCGCATTCCCCCTTTCCCTTGTGGCTAGGGTTTCAAACCTAGCATTTCCCCTCCCCATATAAAAGATCTCATGTAATTTTTGGGGGAATTAATTAATAGATGAACTATTTTGATTGAGCAGCCATTGGCGCAGCCACCCCTTGGAGAGGGCGACCCTCTCTTCCTCCTCTGCTCCTGCGACGGGAGCAACCCCGGGGTGCGACTCCCCATCCTCTTGGTGCGACGCCGAGGTTCTTCCTCCCTTCTACTTCGTCTCCGGTTCGAGTTCGCGTGTTCCAGATTCATCCCCGAGTTGCAGCGGCGTCCCCATCCGGTGCGGATCGAATCCGAGCCCCTCCTTTATTTGGTGGATACTTCTACGAGTCGGCAGCGCGTGGGCTTTGGTTTCGCCTCGATCCGAGGTCGGCACCACCCGTGGCGAGATTTCTCGTGAGCTAGCGTAGGAGCCTCCCTCTCTGCGCGCCCAGATCCACCCTCCTTCTTGCGAAAATCCCACAGGACGGAAAACGCCGAGTTTGGAGCTGATTTCTTCAGGGTTTGTACCTCTCGTCGTCCTCTTTCCAACGCCGCCAACCTCGTCTCGTTCCGACGTCCGAGCTGTTCGTGGCGTCCATTCCCGTGAGGTCGCCCGGGTCTGCCCAGTCCACCCGGTGCCAGGACAACCGGCGATTTCCAAAGTTCACAGCGTCCAACCACGACCAGATCTGATCGAGCTCTTTGGTCCGGACCTGCTGCTCTGCGTCCCCGACGTCCTCCCACAAGCGGGGCCTCGTTCGCCTACCGGAGCAGCGGGTTACCATTTTCCCCGCTCGACAGTGCAGTTCTGGGAGCAGATTCCTTGTCCCCACTTGCAGGTGCGGCCACGGCTTCCACGGACGGAATCTAAGCACGCCTTTTGGCCGAGGCTTCCTCCTGCGACCTAACTACGCGCCCTCACTGACGGCGCCCCAATCGGACTCCGGATCCATTCGTGGGAACGTTTACCACCGAGTCGCGCGTTGCTGCAATTCTGCCGATCGTCATCCGGACCCTCCTCGTGGCCAACCCTTCACCGAGTGCTGCCCGTCAGCCCGTGTATCGGCCGCCCCGAATGGAATTGTTGTAGCCTGTTATCTCCCTGCGAGGAGTGGGCACCATTGCTGGCTTGTACCTATTCTTTCATTGTGTGTATCGGGGTTGTCGGTCTCGGCCGGGGTTCCTTCCCCACGCCTAGGCGTGGAGGTACGTGCGACGCTCCCCCCCCCTTGGCATTTTGCTTTACTAGTATGTGATCTTGTATGCCACGTGAGAGTGTAGGGATCCTAGCTAGCATTCAACACCGCGAGATCGTGAGTGAGAGTATCCCATTCCGTGGCCCTAGTCGAGCACCGAGCTCGGACTAGACTCCTATAGTTGCGCGTCGGCTCCTTTGCCGCTTTGATCCACTCGCTTCCCTCACAGGGACGACCGTGGACATGGGTTTCTTGTTGAGAGACGCCTCTCTTCGGAGGAATAGTATGGAGGTCGATCACTCGGCTTGCCTTGTCACGTGTGAGTGCTGGCCGCACTTGGTCTTCATCATAGGTTTAGTCCATTTGTCAGTTCCGTCCCGCATCAGAAATTAGTCAGAATGTAACGGTCGAGTCTTGGTGCGTCAGAGCCCTGTGGCGGTCGCACGATAGACCGCTACAGCTACTGTGCGCAGACTTCAAACTTAATAAAACTTTTTTATTATTTTATCCACATAATTATCTATAAAAATAGTAATTATCCTTATATTTCGAGGATAAATTAATTAACCTTCTAGAATATGGGCCAAACTTAATGGGCTTGGTCCTTAACTCCTTTGGACTTTAATTATCAAAGCTGGATTAATTATTTAACATAATTGGGCCTTATAATCTCAATATCAATTTGTTAGTTCATTTAAGCTTTATAAATTCCTAATAAATTCTAGAAAATTCTTAAATTAATCTAGAAATTAATTATATAAATTTTGGGACACTACACCCTCCCCCACTTATAAGAATTTGATCCCCAAATTCAATACATGGATTATATGGAGAGTGTACTTACAGTTGAATAATTCCGGGAATCTTTTTCGCATGGCTTCTTCTATTACCCAAGTTGTTTCAAATGGCCATGATTTCTTCCATTGAATCTTGACCATAGGAAAAGCTTTATTCCTTAGTTGACGCACTTTCCATTCCAGAATCTTTATTGGTGTTTGCTCGTACGTTATATCCTTCTGAATCACCAAATTATCGTAAGTGATAACATGGTAAGGATCATATACATACTTTTTCAGCATAGAGACGTGAAATACGTCATGAACTCCTACTAATTGTGAAGGTAAAGTCCATCTATAAGCCACTTCACCGACCCTTTCGAGAATTTCAAATGGGCCAATGAACCTTGGAGTTAGCTTGCCTTTGATGCCAAATCTTAAAATACCACGACCTGGAGAAACCTTCAGATACACATGATCTCCTACCTGAAACTCTAAATCGCACCTTCGATTATCAGCATAAGATTTTTGCCTATCTTGTGCCATCTGCAATCTTTCTCGAATGAGCTTAATTTTTTCTGAAGAATCCCTGATAATGTCGGGGCCTAGAAATTACCTTCCCCCTATTTCATTCCAACATATTGGTGATCTACAGCTTCTTCCATATAAAGCTTCAAAGGGTGCCATCTATATGCTGGCCTGATAACTGTTGTTATATGCAAATTCTACCAGAGGCAAGTGATCATGCCAACTTCCTCCAAAATCAATAGCACAACCCCTGAGCATATCTCCCACCACTTGATTTGTCTTTTCTGTTTGACCATCAGTTTGTGGATGAAACGCTGTGCTAAAGTTCAGTCGGGTCCCTAGAGAATGTTGAAGACCCTTCCAAAATTATGATGTGAATCGAGGATCTCTATCAGATATAATAGTGACAGGGACACCATGTAATTTGACAATTTCCCTCATGTATAATGCTGCTAGAATATCCACAGACCAACAACTTTTTATTGGTAGAAAATGTGCAGATTTAGGCAATCGGTCTATGATCACCCAGATACCGTCGTGTCCACCCCTTGTCTTAGGTAAACCCATAATGAAATCCATCCTTATACTCTCCCATTTCCATACTGGAATATCTAAGGGATGTAATTTACCTGCGGATCTTAAATGCTCTGCCTTTACTTGTTGACAAGTGAGACAGCGGGACACGAAATCAGCTATTTCCCTCTTCATATTGGGCCACCCGAAATTTCTTTTGAGATCTTGATACATTTTGGTACTACCAGGGTGAATGGTGTACTTGGACTTATGTGCTTCTTCTAGGATCAGTTTCTTCGTATCCTCATGATCTGGTACACACACTCGGCCCTTAAATAGCAATCTTCCGTCATTGGAAATAGAAAAATCCGGCCTCTATTCTATGTTGGCTTTAATCTCCAGTAATACGGGATCATCATTTTACAGCTTGACCAGATCCTCTATTAACGTAGGCTGAGCTTGGATATTAGCTATGAAACACTCTTCTTTCTTCATATCAATATTCAAATTTAGCTGTGTAATTAAGAAATAAGGTTAGTCATACCAACCATGAGACTTGACTATTTTCCTATTGGCTTCCTGCTGAGTGCATTGGCTACAGCATTAGCCTTGCTAGGATGATATTGAATAGCAAAATCAAAGTCGTTGAGATATTCTAACCATCTCCTCTGCCTCATATTTAGCTCCTTTTGAGAGAATAAGTATTTTAAGCTTTTGTGGTCTGAATAAATCACAAATTTCTCTTCGTAAAAGTAGTGACGCCAAATTTTTAAGGCAAATATAACGGCTGCCAATTCTAAGTCATGCATAGGATAATTCTCTTCGTGACCTTTCAATTGTCTTGAAGAATAGCAATTTACCTTTCCATTTTGCATGAGGACGCACCCTAAGCCAATGCTAGACGCATCCGTATATACTTCGAATCCACCACCTTCAACGGGCAATGATAATATAGGGGCTGTCATGAGATGTTCCTTAAGAGTTAGAAAACTCTTTTCACAATCCTTCGACCATACAAAAAGATTTCCTTTTCTTGTAAGTCTTGTCAAAGGAACAACAATCTTTAAGAAATCTTTTATGAACCTCCTATATTACCCGGCTAGACCTAGAAAGCTTCTTACTTCTGATACGGTCGGTGGCCGGCTCCAATTCTTGACTGCTTCTACCTTAGAAGTATCCACAATGATACCTTCTTTTGAAATAATGTGGCCTAGGAATGAAACTTCCTTAAGCCACAATTCACACTTGTTAAGTTTGGCATAGAGTTTATGTTCTCTAAGCGTTTGCAAAGCTATCTTCAAATGTTCTTCATGTTCCTCTTTTATCTTGGAGTCTACCAGAATGTCATCAATGAAGACGACGATGAACTAGTCTAGATATGGCTGGAAAATATTATTCATAAGTTGCATAAATGATGCTGGGGCATTTGTTAACCCGAACGGCATTACCACAAATTCATAGTGGCCATAACGACTTCGGAAAGCCATTTTGTATATATCTTCATCTTTAATTCTAAGCTGATGATAACCTGACCTGAGGTCTACCATGGAGAAATATTCTGCTCCCGAAAGCTGGTCGAAGAGCTCATCAATACGCGGCAACGGATACTTGTTCTTGATTGTAAGTTGATTCAGTCGCCGGTAGTCGATACACAGCCTGAGAGAGCCATCCTTCTTCTTGACAAAAAGAACCGGCGCACCCCAGGGGGATGTGCTAGGTCTGATGAAACCCTTGTCTAATAGTTCCTGCAACTACCTTTTTAATTCTTTAAGTTCCGTGGGGGACATCCTGTAAGGGACTATAGAAACAGGTGCTGCTCCTGGAATGAGTTCAATAGTGAAGTTTACTTCCCTCTCGGGTGGTAAACTGGGTAATTCGGATGGGAACACATCAGGGAACTCATTTACAATAGGGATGTCTGCTATGCTGATTTCCTTGGATTCGGTAACAATGACAGAAGCAAGAAAAGCTTCACATCCTTGCGATATAAGTTTGCAAGCGTGAAGAGAAGAGATGATGGTAGGATGCTTCTTATACTTGATACCAAGGAAGAAAAATCTTGGTAGACCTGGTTTGCAAAAGGATATCGTCCTATTCTGGCAATTGATATTGGCATCATGATCCACTAACCAATCTACCCCTAAAATGACATCATAACCTTTCATGTCAAGGCATACTAAGTTTGCGGGGAGATTGTGACCTTCTACTATTACCTCACTATTAGGATAATACTCGGTAAGCTTTGTTCCAGAACCTAAGGGTGTAGTAATAGCAAGATCTGAAGGTAGGGAAATTAATGAAATTGGGATTGTTTTTACAAAAGTAGTGGAGATAAAAGAATGAGAAGCACCAGTATCAAACAACACAAATGCAGGACGGGAACAAATTTGAAGGGTACCTTCCATAAGCCCACCATCCCTGGGTGCTTCTTCTTCTTCTAGAACAGCATTAAGGCGAGCCTGCCTCTTACGTCCACCACCAGACGATTGATCCTTCATGAGATGGCAATCTGACATACGATGCTCCCTACTACTGCAACGTAAACAAGCGCCAAGGCGCTTCCAGCATTCCTTGACCGAGTGGCCAAACTTCTCACAAAATGTGCAAGTCGCCATGACTTGCTTCTCCTCCTCCTTAACTTTCTTATTCTTCTGGGAACTTTCACCCTTCCCACTCCTAGATCTCTTCTTGCTATCACGGCTTTTGTAAGGTTCTGTGATGCTGAATTTTTCTTTATTATAACGCCGATCAGATCGTCGGCTGGTCTCTTCTTCTTTTCCTTTCAATTTCTCGACCTTCTCTAAGGTCCTCTCACATAAATATGCCCGCTGGACCATTTCCACATAGGTACGAATGTTTTGGGTCCCGAGCTGCTGAATGAAACCGGGTCGTAACCCATCCATAAACCGGTTAGCCTTCAATAAATCAGTACTGATTAAATGTGGTGCATAAGGTGCTAGCATGGAGAATTGAAGTTCATACTTTGCAACTGTCATCATTCCCTGACGAAGAGAGGTGAACTCTATAGCCTTTCTTTCTTTAACATGCCCAGAAAAGTACTTAGCACGAAATAATGTGAGAAATCCTTCCCACATATGAGGTGCATCTGTCGGAGGTACAGGTACTGATTTCCACCATGTGCGTGCATCTTTATTGAGTTGGAAGGTTGCGAGACGCACTTTTTCTTGATCCGTGCATTGGATAACATCGAAGATGCGATTCATTTAATCTATCCAGTTTTCTTCCTCTTCAAGATTAGAAGAGCCGTAGAAACACAGAGTGTTTAAGCTCCGAAAATTACGATGCAAGTCACCAGCCCTCGCCCCTGCGCCTGCCTGGGCCATAGTTTGTAATGTCTGAGTAAGACCGGCAACCGTTTGTTGCATGCCATCCCAATCTACGTGATGAGCCATTGTAATAATGAGGTACCTGAGAGAAATAACAAATTGTTAATTCTCATGGAATTAGAAAGAGATTAATCTTAAAACTAATTAACTATCTTATCACGGGCTCTACCCAATTCTCGTATGGGTGAGGAAATTTCTTCCTTAGTTCATAGGTAGGGATCCTTAAGCCTTGGACTTATCCTATGACGTGACTCTTTTCCCTAAGTCTTGAGACTTAGGCTCTGATACCAACTTAACTGTCATGCCCCGAGCCTTTATTACAGCGGAAGACTAGCTCGAGGAACGTGAATAGTCGACATGGTAAGCATCTTGCTAGCAATAATGATCAGAACGCAAGACAACCACACATAACAAAATACAATTGCACAATAATTTACTCAAACTCTAACTTTATTTCATTAGTAATCAAATCACAATATTCAAATACAATAACATTTCAACCTTCTTCAATCCATCAGACTCAAGAAAAAAGGGAAATTACAAAGACTCGATCTAAACAAGATTGACTTTCCCAAGTCTTCACTCTCATTTTTGATATGACTCTCATTCGCTCTCGGACCCGCTACTTGAATAACTCGAATCCGAATTCGAATCACTTCCATCTCCTGAAAAGATTGGAAATAGGTAATGAGCACACTTGCCCAGTAAGTATCTTCGCATCAACATGAAGGCACTATTAAAGTGATTTAACATTTTAACTCTAAAGAAAATAAAGTGAAATCATGCGAATGCGATAATTCACATGTAAATAGCTAAGGTAACAAGACGATCATGTAAGATAGATTGAGCAAGTATGAATTAGCAAGAATGTAACAAGATCATGATATGGCCTTTCATGATCAAGAATGTATCGAGAATGTACTAGCAAACCACGTAATCATCACACCAACATCATTTGCTTATGAGCAAGTATTTGGTGAATTTCTGTGTAATATCATGTAACAAGGAAGAAAGTCATGTACGTGTATATGTCGTGCCATAGATTTTTTACTTATTTATTGATGCGGGACGGACACGGGGACCGACTCTCCGTGGTATGGACATCGGACTCTAGATGCGGACACGACCAGCAACACATGATAGGAGAGACACTAAGCCCAACACAGAGAGCTCCTATGGGCTATACGTCGCTAACAGAAACGCAAGCTCACTCGTCGTCCCAAGCGAGGGAAACGTGGATCGTGCGCGGTTGAAGAATCGGCAGAGTTCAAGGGTAGTCGACTCACTTCCGGACTCGGATCGAGTCGTGGGACGGGTCACTCTCACACTCACAGCGGTGACATGGACACACGGGCTAGTACCTATCGCTCTCGGCAGCGGCAAAAGACCATATACTAGCTAAGCAAATGAACACCAAGAGGTTCGGACCATTACCTCCACGCACCCGGCATGGCAAAGATAACCCCGGCCGAATTACGAACTCCCGGTTAACAATGATTACAGCAATACACTAAGTTGACCCACTCCACGCAGGGAGGTAAAAGGTCACATGTGGGATCTGGGAATCGTGCAAATCGGGTTGACGGGCAGCATCTTGATGTCGCCCAGCGATGCCGAACTCCGCGTTTTCGTGCTTTCCGAGTGGCGGGTTTTACGGACCAGTGGGGCCCGCGGACGGCGCTGTCCTCCGAATCTGTGGGGGTGGGACCCACTGTGATGGGGACCCCTGGTGGCGCGCCTCCACGGACCGCGGTCGGTCGGGAACACCGATCGGGGGTCGATCGGCCCCGATTCCCAATTCCGGAACTAACTTCCCACGGATTTTGGTTGCTGTATTCCGGCGCGCGCTCCGACAAAGACGGCCGCTGCGATCAATCCCGACGTCGGATCGGGATGCATGAGCTATCGTTGGAAAGCTCTCTTCAAATGCTTCGATCTAGAGCCAGAGAGATCTACTGTATCTGGTCAGATCAGAACTTTATTGAATTGACAAGTCCCTATTGTACAGTAACCGAAACCTCAGATCTACAGGTGAGTTGTCTGAAGACTGCCTTTGACCGTGAGGAGGATTATAGATTCAGCTCCTGAGCTCTTCATCAAACTTGTGGGATTTTGAACAAGGAGAACGGGGATATTTTTTGTGAACTGATTGGAGGTGGCTGTGATTTGTTATGATTTGTTTACGGGAGGGTGGTCGGATTTGGGACAGGTGGACAGCATGTAGCTATCTCTGAGATCGATTTTTGAAAAATATGGCATGGCCTCAAAAAAATTAAATAAAATTTGGGGACGGTGGGGTTGATAGACAGAACTCCCAGTAAAATTGGGAGATCTAACAAAAATCAGAAAGAGGTCCAAACATGGGAAACACAGAGAGGGTGGAAAATTGAAACAGCAAGCAGACAAATCTGGAAATTAAGGTTGGACGAAAATAAACAAATATCAAATGGGATCTTTATGACCAACCAAAATTTTTGGGATATGCTTGACACCTCTGGAGCATCCCCTAAAATCCCCAGGTAGATAGGAGCTCGTGGCTGACACAGAGAATTCGTGGAAGCTGCTATGGTCGGATGAAGGTAGAACTCCGACGATCTCGGTGGTGATGCGATGGCGGCTCGTGGCGGCGGTGGCGGCGACCGGAATGATAAGGGGAGGAGTCACACCTCCAGAGGGAAGCCTTCACAGCTCCAAGGGGGAGAGAGGGGCGGCCTAGGCCTTTGCTCAAGCAATTTTCCAAGTTCAAATGACATTAATTCTTCTAAATGAGAAAATACAAGGTACTTATAGGTTACATATCAAATCCAATAGCCACCCTTGGATCTAGGGATGGGAGAATGGATGGCCTAGATTGAATGTGACACACACATAAAAATTAAATAAAATATAAGGGGGGGGGCAGCCTATTGACCAAGGGGGGACATGGTAGAATGGTAGGTAGCCTACCTTGGACTTTGAAGTCCAATTGTCTACCCAGGTGGCATTTACCATTCAACCTTCTAGATGTCTCCATTTGAAATGTTGACTGACCCCACATGGGGCCCTAGGCTGAGGTGGATCAATGGGAAGAGGTCTGGGAGGCCCGTGGGGCCCGGGGGTCCCATTTTACAAATAAACCCCTCTTACAATCAAAATTACAAACTGAATAAATTGAAACACACACACATTACACACAAATAACGTCTAAACAAATATGATAAATGTCGAGACTCAGGGGGGAGTCTCCAGGCTGTCTCCGAGCCAGATGGACGCTAAAGTGGCTCGAGTCGTGCTCCGCGTGCGGTACCGGTGGCTCGGCGCAACTGCTCGGGTGTCCGCACCAATTCTCCCCGGGTGGGAGAAACTCGACCTTGTCGAGTAAGGGTCTGCATCGCTTCGGTATCGCTCCAGAAGATCCGGATCAATCTGCTACAACTCCCTGCGTGATCCACGTGTCCTCGGTAGCGGGCCGTCCTCTCCATCGCACTAGGTAGCGCGGGTAGGATCCACTCCTGGTAACTGTCACCTGCTCATCCAGTATATGATCTATACGCTCACGCTGCCGTGACAAAGAGGCTGGAGGTGGACACTCAGGTGTGGGATCACTCTCAAGGGGAGGAGATGGCTCGAAAGGTTCACTAGGGATCACCGTTGGGTCCCTTTATGCAACTAGATCCAAAATATTAAAAGTAGAGCTTATACCGTATTCTTCGGGCAGGTCCACAACATACGCATTGGATCCAACGCGTTTCAACACTCTAAATGGATCAGCTCCGCGAGCTTGCAACTTCTTAACGGTTCCAGAGGGAAACCGTTCAGGTCTCACCCAGATCATGACATATTCGCCCTCTTGGAACTCTCGATGGTGTCGGTGAGCATCGGCTAGCTCTTTGTAACGCGCATTGCTGGACTCAATGTGACGACGGATGTCGTCATGCAAACTCCTAACATGCTTAGTAAAAAAAAAACACACACGGATGCACACACAACCCTACAGTTAATCCGACCCAATCATATGCAAGGTGGTCCTGGACATCCGAAGGTGTGCCATGCATACCCTAAGTGTGACTGGATGTCGGTACAACCATAAGACGGTCCTTTGGATTTGGGAGGTTTGGGTGGGACAAGAGGGTCGGGTGTTTCTCGCCCACGAACGGACTCGGTGGGTGCCGATGGCCCGGTCCATGGGGGAGGGGTATAATGGTGACCTCCCCTAAAGAAGTTGAATGGAGATTGTGGACCAAGGGGCCCACTAAGAAAGGGATCGAAGGGATCGAAGAATGTGTGACCCCTCGTTATGGATTCCCTCATCTCAAGATCCCATTTGTGGAAGTCTAGAAGGTGTTGTTGATCTCCTTCATCCATGAAGGGAGTTGAGACGGTGGGGGTATGATGGTGGACTCTCTCAAAAGGGTGGAGTAAATATGGTGGGTCAAGGGGTCCACAAGAGAATGGGTCGAAGGGATTAAAGAAGGTATGACCCCTCGGACCAGGCTTCCATAAATCATTGTCCCACATTTGAAAATCTTGGAGGCGTAAATGATCACCTTCATTCATTGTGAGAGGTGGGACGGCAGTCATAGGTAGAAAGTAAGATTCCTCCCTTGGGCAAATGGGAATGAAGTCAGGCTCGGCCGGCATAGGGAGGAGTAGAAGAACCTCCATGGTAACATGACCCACGGTGTACACGGAGGTGATGGACCCTAAAGCGGCATGGGTGAAACTACGACCTGTGGGTCGGTCGAAGCCTGGAGCCAACAAGTGCATAAATGTCAATTGCCGGTCTAACCCTTTAAGAAGGTCATCCAATGTATCCACATAGTGACTAGACCGGAAAGTGGTGTGAAATGAATTGATTGGCACCAGAGGTAGGATAGGGTCCATATATGGGAGGGGAGATGGGACCAAGCCCTTCTTGAGCCAGCTAAGAAGCGGCTCGGCTATGACAAGCATACCCGTTAGAAACACAGGTGGCTCGGGCTGAGGTGGCTTAGAATAAAGATCGGAGAGTGGGGCTTCTCCAACCCTTTTGTCCCCTAGGGCTAGAGATGTCTGAGTGGGACACTGTCCTGCAAAATGGCCGAACCCCTGGCAGCGATAACACTACTGTCATGAACCACTACGCTTCTTGATAAGTGCATCCTTACCCTCATCCTCCTGACGGACAGGGGGTATAGGCAAAGGGGCTTTCGTGGGTGAGGAACAAGGATCCACTATGATGGGGAGAGGACCTTGGGATGGAACCATAGATGGCACCGGATTGGGACTACCAGTTGTTACCTCCTTAAGTTCGTGTTTGGCTCCACCCTGGCTAGGAGGTAGGCAAGGGGGAAGTAGGGACTCGATATAAGCACACTTCCTATCCACTTTATCCAAAATGAGTTGGAAGAGTTCAGCAATGGTGGGGTTTAGAGTAGGAGTAATGTGGTGGACTCTCCCATATGAACTCGGCTTAGTTGAGGACCTGGGCTCTTCTACATGTGCGGCACGTTGCCTCTGATTATGGCCCACTTGGGTGGAGGTGATTGGGTGGGAGGTGACCGGGCCGGGTAGGTAGACCTTCCTAAGTTCATCCTTCATCTCATGCCATGACTCGACGGGCCTTTGCCTCCTAACCTCTCTCATGCGCTCAATGCTCTCCCATTTCCAGGCGGCTTTGTGGACAAGCCTCTCTCGGGCAAAACTAACTTGCATGGCATCGGACATGGTGTAACATTCTAAATATTTGTCCATGGCGGCCTCCCAATTGAGGCAGTCGCCCGGATCATCAGAGCCATAAAAATCAGAGGCTTCGGGCCTACGAAAGGGGATAGGATGGTTGCCAAGCCCATGGGTAGACCAACGGCCATATTGCCCAGGTGATGGGGATTCCATGTGAATTTGGCGGAACTACATGCTAGACATGCTGACACGTGGAGACAGACACTAGACAATGCAAGGTTGGAATGCACTAACTAATGCAAACACCGACTAATGCACCTAGACCTAAACCAATATCCGGTACGTGGCGGAGTTAATCGATCCGAAGATCACTCCCGCAAGTGTGCGGCATTCCCAATAGGCATAGCCTAACGTTCGGGCAACACCTTTTAAGATACCAGATTATCGAGATGAAATGTAATTTTAAAACACCCTTTTTTTTTGAAAATAATGATGATCATAGACTTGAATTAGACTATGCAAGACTTATGCAACGACTACCCTAGACTCGACTCGCTCTGATACCAAACTGATGCGGGACGGACACGGGGACCGACTCTACGTGGTATGGACCTCGGACTCTAGATGCGGACACGACCAGCAACACATGATAGGAGAGACACTAAGCCCGACACGGAGAGCTTCTATGGGCTATACGTCGCTAATAGAAACGCAAGCTCACTCGTCGTCCCAAGCGAGGGAAACGTGGATCGTGCGTGGTTGAAGAACCGGCAGAGTTCAAGGGTAGTCGACTCACTTCCGGACTCGGATTGAGTCGCGGGATGGGTCACTCTCACACTCACAGCGGTGACATGGACACACGGGCTAGTACCTATCGCTCTCAGCAGCGGCAAAAGACCATATACTAGATAAGCAAATGAACGCCAAGAGGTTCGGACCATTACCTCCACGCACCCGACGTGGCGAAGACAACCCCGACCGAATTACGGACTCCCGGTTAACAATGATTACAGCAATACACTAAGTCGACCCACTCCACGCAGGGAGGTAAAAGGTCACATGTGGGGTCCGAGAATCACGCAAATCGGGTTGACGGGCAGCATCTTGATGTCGCCAGGCGATGCCGAACTCCGCGTTTTCGTGCTTTCCGAGTGGCGGGTTTTACGGACCAGTGGGGCCCGCGGACGGCGCTGTCCTCCGGATCTGTGGGGGTGGGACCCATTGTGATGGGGACCCCTGGTGGCGTGCCTCCACGGACAGCGGTCGGCCGGGAACACCGATCGGGGGTCGATCGGCCCCGATTCCCAATTCCAGAACTAACTTCCCACGAATTTTGGTTGCTGTCTTCCGGCGCGCGCTCTGGCGAAGACGGCCGCTGCGATCAATCCCGACGTCGGATCGAGACGCATGAGCTATCGTTGGAAATCTCTCTTCAAATGCTTCGATCTAGAGCCATAGAGATCTGTTGTATCTGGTCGGATCAGAACTTTATTGAATTGACAAGTCCCTATTGTACAGTAACCGAAACCTCAGATCTACTGGTGAGTTGGCTGAAGACTGCCTTTGACCGTAAGGAATATTGCAGATTCAGCTCCTAAGCTCTTCATCAAACTTGAGGGATTTTGAACAAGGCGAACATGAATATTTTTATGGACTGATTGGAGGTGGCTGTGATTTGTTATGATTTATTTACTGGAGGGTGGTCGGATTTGGGACAGGTGGATAGCACTATAGCGATCTCTGAGATCGATTTTTGAAAAATATGGGATGACCTCAAAAAAATTAAATAAAATTTGGGGACGGTGGGGTTGATGGACAGAACTCCCAGTAAAATTGGGAGATCTAACAAAAATCATAAAGAGGACCGAACATGGGAAACACAGAGCGGGTGGAAAATTGAAACAGCAAGCAGACTGATCTGGAAATTAAGGTTGGACGAAAATAAACAAATATCAAATGGGATATTTATGACCAACCAAAATTTTTGGGATGTGCTTGAGACCTCCGGAGCATCCCCTAAAATCCCCAAGTCGATCTGAGCTCGTGGCTGACACAGAGAATTCGTGGAAGCTGCTATGGTCGGATGAAGGCAGAACTCCGGCGATCTCGGCGGTGATGCGATGGCGGCTCGTGGCGGCGGCGGCGACCGGAATTATAAGGGGAGGAGTCACACCTCCAGAGGGAAGCCTTCACAGCTCCAAGGGGGAGAGAGGGGCGGCCTAGGCCTTTGCTCAAGCAATTTTCCAAGTTCAAATGGGATTAATTCTTCTAAATGAGAAAATACAAGGTACTTATAGGTTACATATCAAATCCAGTAGCCACCCTTGGATCTAGGGATGGGGGAATGGATGGCCTAGATTGAATGTGACACACACACAAAAATTAAATAAAATATAAGGGGGGGCAGCCTATTGACCAAGGGGGGACATGGTAGAATGGTAGGTAGCCTACCTTGGACTTTGAAGTCCAATTGTCTACCCATGTGGCATTTACCATTCAACCTTCTAGATGTCTCCATTTAAAATGTTGACTGACCCCACATGGGGCCCTAGGCTGAGGTGGATCAATGGGAAGAGGTCTGGGGGGCCCGGGGGGCCCGGGGGTCCCATTTTACAAATAAACCCCTCTTACAATCAAAATTACAAACTGAATAAAATGAAACACACACACATTACACACAAATAACGTCTAAACAAATATGATAAATGTCGAGACTCAGGGGGGAGTCTCCAGGCTGTCTCCGAGCCAGATGGACGCTGAAGTGGCTCGAGTCGTGCTCCGCGTGCGGTACCGGTGGCTCGGCGTAATTGATCGGGTGTCCGCACCATTTATAGAGAAAGTACTCCCAGCGCAAGGCGACACCAGTAGCATCATACCCCATGGTTTACAGTATGTTTCCGATAATCTGCCAAGGGGACTTGCATAGAGCCCTTGAATACAATCAGTGCCCGATCACATCTTCAAGTATAAATCAAACTACTTCCATGTTTCAAGCAATAAATTATGGCCAGTAATATAACAAGTTCAATAAGTTCAAGATAACAATAATTCAATGAATGAACGCTTCGCTTAAGAATGCGAGGTATCAAGAATGACTTAAAACAATGTTATGCTCATGGAAATAATTTGACAGCATAACAGTACATTCCTTCTCTTCCATAATATAAAATTAAGTATCTTGAACAATATGACAAGTCCTAGACTATCAATAATCCATCTAGGAACTTTGGAATTCAACCCTTGGGTCAAACCTTGGGTTAAAGTACTCAGGAATTGTGGCGGTCAATTAATGGGCCGCTACATGAACGTGACGGTCTAGTATTGGACCGTTAGAATGGGTTGAATCTAGAAAGAATAAATTGGACTCTATAATGTGACAGTTGTATACTGGACCGTTAGATGTGCCTGACGGTCTAGTAATAGGCCGTTACATGGACAGAATTCAAAACTTCGGTAGTGCTTTTCTAGACAATTGGGCTTTAATGGTACAACCAGCTTAGCATCATAGTGGGAATCCCAGGCTCACGAAGACTTACGGAGGCCTTGAAACAAGATTTCCTAGTCTATTGAAAGGAATATCAAATAGAGAGGTTCTCAAGTTCAAGAATGTGTTCCTATAGTGTAAAAGTGTAACTAGTGGACACATACCGGAGTATTCGCCACGTACTTAGAGAAAATGACTCTATAGACGAGAAAGAATGTATAACGATGTGAAACCATGATAAAATCCTTCAATACAACATTTAAAATCATGATTTTAATACAAAATTATAGAGTTTAGCAAGTGAAATTAACATATGCTTAAAATAACTCAAGGTGCTTTAGACATGCAATTTCAATCATGAATCAATTAATAAACTCAAAGTCATGAAAACAGGTCAAAACTTAGATATCTAGGCTTTATTTATAAGCTAAGTTGACTGTTTTCAATTCTATCTCGGGTTGTTAGATCACAGTATTCTGACGGTCTAATATGGGGGCGTCATAGTGCTGTGGCGGTTTATCGTGGGGCCGTCAGAGTGTTGTAACGCTCCACTTATAGTCCGTCAGAGTTTACATGGAACTCAAGTAGAACGGGGAGTGTGACGGCTTATCGTAAGACCGTTATATGCCTCTAACGGTCGAACTATAGACCGTTAGAGCCATGTTGATCGTACATAGAAAATAAAAGACTATGATTGAAACATGTCACGTTTAAAAAGACTTAACTACTCTAGTCATGACAAAATGAAGTAAAGGCCATCTAGATGCATAGGTTGCAGTGAATTAACAAGAGAATATCTTTTATATTTAATTTAGGCTAAAGATATGCATGTATGCATAGACCTACTAAAACATGAAATTCTTGGCCTACACTACATGAAATCAAGTAAAATCAGAGGGCTTTTATCCCTAACATGATATTCTTGCCGTTC
This sequence comes from Amorphophallus konjac, assembly GCA_022559845.1. Classification (NCBI taxonomy): domain Eukaryota; kingdom Viridiplantae; phylum Streptophyta; class Magnoliopsida; order Alismatales; family Araceae; genus Amorphophallus; species Amorphophallus konjac. The sequence continues at coordinate 147,394,525 of CM040127.1, read as the reverse complement.
ATGAGATGACCTACCCATTTACAAGCTTCTATACTTCAAATTTGGGTCTGCAAAGCACGCCCTAATCCTTCCCTTCCTGTGGGTTTTCAGCAACTTCACGCTGTCCTAACTCCTCAATCTCTAGACCTAAAGATGTGAAATTTGGAGAGTATAAATATGAAACTATTTGGAACAAAAAGTTCTAAAGAACTAACTTCTAACTATCTCGTTTAGACGTCCTAATTTCCTGTTCTTTAGTGGACTTTTGCTCAGATTCCTCGGTCGCTATGGTTGAACCAGCAACTTTGGAAGCTTCTAACTCCTTGGATACTTGATCTTCTAGCACAAAATTTTGGAGCTATTAGTCTAAAGTATTAGAAACAAAAGCTTCTAAACAACTTACCCAAAATTATGACTCCTTACCTTGATTCTTCATGAGCCAAAAGTAAGGGTCACCTAGTCCCAATCTGGGTCCTATTTATAGAACTTTGCTAGGGTTTCATGGATTAGGTCGATTCTAGAGTCCTTAGTTGGACAAAACCTGATCCCTAAGAGTCCTTAGTAACCTTACATGTTCTCTCAATTAGGTCACTAACAGGTAGGATCCCAAAGATCCAATCTTTTTGCTTGTTCTTCCATTTACGGAATTAGTCAGAATGTAACGGTCGGGTCTTGGTGCGTTAGAGCCCTGTGGCGATCGCATGATAGACCGCTACAGCTACTGTGCGCAGAATTCAAACTTAATAAAACTCTTTTATTATTTTATCCACATAATTATCTATAAAAAGGGTATTTATCCTTATATTCTGAGGATAAATTAATTAACCTTCTAGAATATGGGCCAAACTTAATGGGCTTGGTCCTTAACTCTTTTGGGCTTTATTTATCAAAGCTGGATTAATTATTTAACATAATTGGGCCTTATAATCCCAATATCAATTTGTTAGTTCATTTAAGCTTTATAAATTCCTAATAAATTCCAGAAAATTCTTAAAATAATCCAGAAATTATTTATATAAATTTTGGGGCACTACAAGTGTTCTCCTACTATGGGACGGTACCAGTGTGTTGAGCGTGTTCTGAGGATCGATAAAATGATTTTTCCCAATTTTCCATAATTTTTGTATTTTCTAGATTTTTTATAAATAGCCCCTTTTTCCTTTTCCCTTCTTTTCCCTTTTCTCTTCTTCTTCTTCCCGTGAGAGCCCCCCCATTCGACCATTGCAAGCCCCCTCTCCCCGTCCAAGTTCGCTGCGCCCTTCCTCCTCCGGTGATGGACGGCGGACCAAGGCGGCGGCGCGGTGGCGACGGCGGCAGCCAGGTGATCGTGACGGTGCTATTCTTGCGGCGTGGGGCGTGGCGTTCGTGTTCGGCCGAGATTTGGAGATCGACGGTGATCCGGCAGGTTTCGAGCTTCTTTGAGGTAGGGGGACAGATCATTGCCCTCTTTCCCACATTCCCCGCGATTTGTAGGCCGGGGAGAGGTCGAGAGGGGTGTATTTGAGCCAAGAGGGTGAAAATGCATGTTTGGGGTTTGAGTGCCGGATCTCTCGTTTCTCTGGATTTTTGACCGATCTACGGGTGTAAAATCATGCTAGGAGGGTTGGGGATGAATTCCCCTTTGTTTTCCCATCATCGGGGGATGATGGGGGTGTGGATCAGATTTTTGGGCCATTCTCGCCGTTCCCGTGCTTGGGTTGGGGTTGTAGTCCTACCAGAGACCGCTAGACACCTTTGGCGGCCCTCTGGGGGCTACCAAGTGATTTTGAATGTCAGTTGCGCTTAGCGGCCTGCCTGGGACTGCTAGGCCAGGGCTGCTGTCTCGCGATAGATCGCTACCCAGGGGGTGACAGTCGGCTGCCGACCGTTTCTCTTGTTTGGTCAGAGCATCCTCGGGATTTGTATTCTCGATCGTTGGGAGTCACGTGCAGGGTTGCGGTTTGGGCACGACCGTTTCCTTGTGCCTTGCGGTCCGCTAAGGACCGTTTGGTTGGGGTAGTGGCCTGGCAATAGACCACTTGTCCCCCTATGGCTCGCCTTCTAGCGGTCATGGCTTGACCACTTGGCTGAGCCTGGCGGTCTCAGGGAGACCGCTAGGCCTGTTTTGTGATCCAGGGAGGGCCGCCAAGCTGAGGGCAGTCCTGGGAGGGCTGCCACTCCTTTTCCTTTCGATCGGTGATTTCCGTGAGTTGAGTCTTACCTCTAGTGACCTGTCCACTAGTCGTAGCTTTCCTGCGCACGCGTGTGTGAACCCACTTGGGAGTGGTGGAGAGCATGACCCGGAGAGACGGTTTTTAGGCTGGTTACCTTAGGGTCCCCCCGCACAGCCTGAGTCCGGGCTTCGGGGGAAGAACCATCTAGAGGATCTGACCTAGGGCGCATGGTCTGTGTGTGCACACGTGGTTGGGGGCGTTGGACCCGCGCTGGCGAGCGCGACCCCAACTAGTCCTTGTTCATGGTACTTGTTGTGTGTCTCAGTCTCCGCCTAGGGCGTGTAGGGAGACACTGAGGCGCAGTGTAAGACGTCAGGAGACGCATCCGGCTTTGCTTCTAGTGGGTGGTGCTCCTGTCTTCTAGTAGGTACAGACTTGCTTACTCACCGGTTTGGGGTCAGTTTGTTCGGTACGATTAGTTATAGAGAGCTTTTCCGTTTATTTATTATTGTTTACTGCTATTGCCGTACTTTCACTAGGTAGCGTTGACGCGGGACGGGGACCGACACGGACTAAGACTCACAAAAGACTCTAACTGAGGCCGGCAATAGCACGCTCAAGGGTCGCCAAGTGGCTGACCACCGTGATATCCCACAGAATGAGGGACGTCTCTCAACAGAAACTCCGACCTCGGCCGTCCCAAGGAGGGAAGCGCACGTGTCTAGGCGTATAGTCGACCTCCAAAGACAAGGGGAGTCGAGTCCTAGCTCGGTGCTCGACTAGTGCTAGGGATGGATGCTCTCACTCACGATCCGCGGTGATGGCAATAAGTGGCTAGGCACCTACCCTCTCTCACGCGGCATAATCAATCACATACTAAAAGAGCAAGCAAAAGGAGGGGAGTCGGAGCGCGTACCTCCACGCCTAGGCGTGGGGAAGGAACCCCGGCCGTGAACCAACAACCCCGATACACCAGAGGTCAATAAAATACAACCCAATAACGGCCCACTCCTCGCAGGGAGGTAAAAGGCTACAACCAATACGTTCGGGGCTGCCGGACACGGGTTGACGGGCTGCACTCGGTGACGGGTCGGCCACGAGGAGGTTCGGGTGCAACGCTGCAGAAACCGGTGTCGCGCGCGCCTGGGCGGAGGGGGGGTCTCACGGGCTGATACGACGCCCGTTTGAGGCACCGTCAGAGAGGACGCGTCGCTGACTGTTGGAGGAACGCTCCGGCCAAAGGGGGCGCGCTGGATCCGCCGGTGGTGACCGTGGGCGCTGCTGAAAGTCAGATCAGGTTCTGTGGGCGCAGAACTGCGCTCGCCGACAGTAAAATCTGGAAATCGGCCTTCTGGTGCCCGAACAAGTCTGGGCCGGTTGGGGGTGAAAGCTGACTGGCAGAGATCACCCTCGGCCAAATGGCGCTGGCAGACGACGCCGGTGCGAGCCACAGGAGTCGCTGAAAGTCGGGGCTGGTTCGCTGGGCGGACTGGGCAGACGCGCTGGCGCAACCCCACGAGATCGACCGCCACGGACGGTGACGATGTCGAAACGCGACGCCGTCGGCGGCGTTGGAAAGTTGACTCGGAGATCTACGAACGCTGAAGAAACCAGGGCAAAAGACGCAGCGTGGAGGCCTGGGGAAAATTCGCAATCAGGGCCTCCCCGCTGGGAGAGCAGAGAAAGTGGTGCTGGCGCAGGTCGGCGGAGAAAATCGGTACGGGCAGTGCCGATCTCCGATTGATGCAAAATGGGCGCCGACGCGAAGCTGATCCGCAGACGTATCTCCAGAAAATAGGTCGTGGCAAAACTCGTCCAGGAAGGGGGCGCGAGCTCTGCTACAAGTCGGGGCAGAAATCTGGAATCACGAACACGAACCGTTGAGGAAGAAGATGAGGATAAGAGGGAACCCCGGAGTCCACCGAGGGCTGAGGCGTCACACCCCGCCGTTCTCCCGTCGCAGGAGCAGAAAGAGAGAGAGAGAGAAGGGCGCAAAAAGCTTTGCACAATACTCACTTGTATTCAAATTCATGTGTAAAAACTGTAATCGGTACAAGGTGAGAACTACTTATAGGGGATGGGAAAACCCTAATCTAACTAGAAGGGAGGGGTGCGCCCAGCTCCAAGGAGAGAAAGGCGGCCCAAATTTCAGCAAGCTTAGAAAATAGGAAAGGAATCTAAGTGGGATAAGGAAGGGGTGGAGTTGGGGAAAGGAGGAGAGGGGAAAAGGGGAAGGGAGAGGGGAGCGCCCCCCACCTTCCCTAGTAGAACTAGGAAGGGGGGGGGGGGGGCGGCTGCCTCCTCCTCCTCTAGATGGGGAGGGGGCCGCCCCCTAAACCCTAATGGGCCTCTTTTAAGTGGGCTTCAAGCCCCAATAAGCCCCTGACCCAATAACAAGATCCATTACCCCACAAAGCAACCCAATTGGCCACTATATGGCCCAATAAGTGCCCAAACAATAAGATGTCCACGCAGGGACCAAAAGACAAGGCCCACAAGGCCTGAGCAAGTCCAGACTGAGGCCCAACATGGCCTAAACATGATGAAAAGATAACTAGAAGGTGCCGCCGTCGCCGAGCCACAAGGAGGTAGCGGTGTGCCGGGTGCTCCGTCGAGGATAGCGCCGTGTGTCCTCACCAAGCGTTACCTTTCGTGATTGTTTGCGCCTTGCTATTTCGTTCTCCCGTTGCGAGGTGGGGGTCCGCAGGATCCCTACTGAGCCTATGAAATGAGGCTCACCCCTGTGTTTTCAGGTGAGGAGAGGTCGTCGAGAGGCGCGTCATAGTTTCAGCGTGGTTCCAGTAGCCCGGGTTAGTCGCCAGTTGCCAGAGCCGGGGTATGTCCCGTGTACTTGTACTTTTCTTTCTGTTGACTGTACTTACATTGGACATGAGATACTTTGGACATTGTAGCTTTTTAATTAAAACCTTTGGGTCGATCTAGGAGAGTGCACCCAATCCTAGAGGGAGTGGATGTTCCCACTCCACAAGATCAAAGCAAAGGTGAGAACTTTTATTGAAAAATTTGAGTTTACACCAGTCACCGGGGCATACCCCTGGGAACAACAAGACTAGGAAAGAGGCAGAAGGGCTAGACCCATCTAATGCTATTGCAGGACGAGTTGTCCAAAACAACATTAGCTTTACACAACTTGGGAAGGCTAGATGCCGAAAGGAAAGTCTCGTTCATCCTCGAGGCACAAGCGTGGGAGGCAATGGAGTCCGCAACACGGTTAGCTTCCCGGTAGACATGAGTAACGGTGGAGCTGCATGAAGAGAGGTAGCTCTGGATCACCCACCACCAGCGAGTGGACTCCCAAGAAGGAATCACATTTTCATGAATGGAGCAGACAAAGGCAGTAGAGTCGCACTAAATGGACGAAAGGTGAAGTCCCATCGCGGACGCCATCCGTAAGCCATCACACAACGCTCGGACTTCAGCAAGTAGGCTGGTGCCAGCACCATAGTAATGAGAGAACGCTAAGACAATGTCACCAGTCGGGGATCGGATGTAGCTGCCTCCACCACTGGTGCCTGGGTTTTCTTTGCATGCTCCATCAACGTTGATGCAGAAGATAGAAACAGGCGGTATCCATCTGACAAGTTTTAGAACTTTTTGTTTGAACCTTGGATGGTAATTGAAGGATGTCAGAATAGATAGATCCGCATGAGATGGGCATTGATTGAAGGTGATATTCTCCAATGCCCAATCAACCTTAGCTTTAATGGAGAAGATGATGCATCTGGTGGGAGTTCGCACCTCTTGGAAACACATCAGGCATATGGCTTTCCAGATTTCCCAGAGCATTAAAATCAAGGTATAGATGGATATGAAGCCAACCACAGACGCAGCACTGCAAGACTCTAAGGAGGACCACAACCACATAGTAACCTGCTCATTGAGCAAGCACCCAGGTTCGGCAAGGGGGGCGAACCAGCGCCAGAGTTCCTTAGCGATGTCGCTATGGAGGAAGAGGTGGTTCATGTCCTTAGTCTAGGGATCACGGCAGCAGGAGCACCTGGAGGCCATGTACACTCCACAATCAGCTACGCGGCTGTCCACATGGATTGCTCTATGGATGACTTTCCAACAGAAGAGCGAGGCCCGACGATAGAAGTGAGAGTGCCAGAGCTTCCGAAGAGGAGGTCTGTAAATACCAGCAGGCCTGACAGCATGGTAAGCTGACTTAGTAGAGAAGGAACCATCAGGATTGCCGGTCTAGATGCGCGCATCTGGGAAGTCATTCTGGAGGGTAATGTCATCCAGTAGTTGAGGGGAAGGCAGCACCCTGCGGACTGGGTGGTCTTTATCATTGAAAACTTGAAACACAGTAGCAGGAGGACCAGTATACGGGGTAGTTAGAGTTTCCCTGAGGGGGACACTGCCAATCCAAATGTCGTTAAGAAAATCAACCGTGCGGCCATCTCCAATGATCCATCTGGAATTATTGAGGATAATAGCAGATGTCGCATTGAAAGTGGCAGATGACAAACCATGAGGGAAAGGAGCTGAATCAGCTAAAGACTTGCCAACTTTATATCTGCAGTGGGCATATGTAGCCCAAAGCGAGCTACCATTGAGGATGTTCCAGAGCTGCTTGGCTACGAGGGAAACCTGAACATGTTGAAATCTTTTGATGCCAAGGCCGCCTTCATGGAGAGGAAGCTTCACAGTATCCCAAGATATCCAGTGGCATCTTCTAGCATCCCCAGTGCCATTCCAGAGAAAATTAGCCGAGGCCTTGTCAATATATTTTGAAATGGTCCGGGGAACAGAAGTAGAAGCAGCCAGGTAAACCGGGATGGAGCTGAGAATATAATTAATCAAAGTCACCTTCCCCGCCTGTGAAATGAATTTAGATTTCCAAGATAGCAAGCGGTGGTTAATCTTCTAGATGAGAGGCCTGTAGTCCGATAGAAGAACCTGCCCAGGCCTTAAGGGAACTCCCAAGTAGGTGATCGCATCAGTTTGATGCCTGTACCCAGTGAGCTCAGAGATGGATGTAATCGAGTGGGGGGGAGCCTTGCTTGAAATAAGGAAAGAGCTCTTCCCCGCATTGATCTTTTGATCGGAGGAAGCTTCATAGCGATAAAGAAATTACAGAAATCTTCTGACATTAGCAGCATGGCCATAGAGGAAGACCAGTGTATCATCTGTGAACAGGAGATGTGAGACAACCGGGCACGCCCGCGGACCATTGTAGAGCATAAGAGCACCAGAGGCATAGAGGTTAGACAAGCCTCTACTGAGGCCTCCTGCATGATAACGAATAATGCTGGGGCTAGTGGGTCGCCTTGTCTCAGACCACGAGTGGATTTAAAAAAACCTACGGTGGCACCATTAAAATGGACAGAGGACCAACTGTTTGAAACCAGCATACTAATGAGGGACTTAAACCTAGGAGAGAAACCAAATCTAGTAAGGACGGCAAGGAGAAAATGCCATTCCACTCTATCGTATGCCTTCATCATATCTAATTTGAATATGAGATTATGGCCTCTCATCTTCCGATTGAGGTCCTTCACCAATTCCCTAGCCAAGGCAACATTGTCAAGGATGAATCTACCTTTAACAAAAGCTCCTTTCTCTTCGGAGATAATGCCTGGGAGTATTTCTGTAAGGCGATCAACCAAGATCTTGGAAATGATCTTGAAGCAGAAGTTGCAGAGGCTGATGGGGCGGAATTCACCAAAGGTGGAAGGATGCTTGACTTTGGGGATGAGCGCAATTAGGATGGAGAAGACGCCCCGTGGCAAAGGGAGTCCCCGGAAGAACCCCTGAACATCAGTGACAACATCCGGAGAGACAATGTCCCAACATGCGGTGAAAAAGAGGCCAGTGAATCCATCCGGCCCCGATGCTCCGTTACCATTCAGGCCCCAAACAGCCTTACGGACTTAAGCTTATGTAGGGGCTTCACAAAGCTCTTCATTCAGGGCACTATTGATAATGGTTGGGATGACCTGTAAAAGCCCTTCATCAATGGAGTGCGGTTCAGAGGAGAGGAGTTTTTGAAAGAAATTGGCAGCCTCCGTCCGCAAAGTATCTTGGTTGTCACACCAATCCTCATTAATCTTCAACCTATGGATGAAGTTTCTCCTCCTGTTGCCCTAGACAACTGAGTGATAGAACGCCGTGTTCCTATCACCATTTGACAGCCATTCCATCCTAGCCTTTTGGGACCAAAATAGTTCTTCACAATGTAGGGCCCTCCTAAGGCAGGCATCGCCTCATTGAGAGCCATTCTAGCGTCGGCCGAGGGATCACTATCAAAAGCACATTGAAGAGAGGAGACCCTTGCCTCAGCATCTGCAATATTTTGCTTTATGTCGCCAAAGACGGACTTATTCCATAGTTTTAGAGTGTATTTAACCTCACGGAGCTTGTTTTGAAGTGTGACAAGGGGATTAATATTAGAGGCACCATTCTTCTTCCAGGCTTCAGAAACCACCTCAAGAAAAGATTGGTGGGTGCACCACATGGATTGGAATGTGAACATGGCCAGTGACTTCCCGATGGTGTTAACCTCCAGGAGGAGCGGTGAGTGGTCTGAAGGCCCCCGAGGGAGGTGTTTAATAGAAGACCCATGGAATGCATCCAGCCAGTGAGAGTTGAATAGAACACGGTCGAGCCTGGCCTTAATCTCCGCATGCCCAATTCTATTGTTTTGCCAAGTGAAGGGAGAGCCAGTATAGACAGCATCCATAAGGCCAGCTGTCGAGATGAAGGATGTGAAATTTAGCATTGAGTGCATAGTAGTGAGGCGACCCACACACTTCTCTGACGGGGAAGTGATGCAGTTAAAATCACCGGCGACCACCCAAAGAATAGAAGCATCCGTAGAGAAATCTAGCAGGGAATCGAAGAGATCGCGGTGATTAGCCGGGAGGTAGCTACCATAGACGGCCGTAATAAAGCTGGAGGGCGTGTCATTATTAAGAATAGAAACAGTAATGTGTTGAGAAGATGTACTATGAACTCGAAGGGAGATATCCAGGCGCCAGAATAACCATATTTTAGAATCCTCTTCATCAATAGTAGTAACAGAATCCATACGGATATATCGACGGATAGAATCTGTTCGACTGGGCGGGAGCTTCGGCTCAGAGATAGCAACAAGTTTAATCCGGTAGTTACTAATAATATGTTTAAGGGTGCGCTTAGAGGCAGAGTTGGCAACGCCTCTAATATTCCAAAAGATGGCGGGACAAATCATGAGGAGGAATAACCCGACGAGTTCAAAGCAGCCTTAAGCTGTGATATGGTTCACATGTTCTTTTTAAAAGCCAGCTGGCCAACCTTGTTTAATGAAACTGCAGGCATGAGAGCATTTTTGGCGGAGGCAACCCGAGGAACCGCTTCTGGAATTTGAGCATTCATAGAAAGAAGCGTATCCGGACCTGCTCCATTAGACTCACTGTGGTAGATTTGCTCGTGGCATTGAGAGCCATGTGCAAAGGAACCCGAGGACAATGCGCCATGCATGTCACCCGGCGACGGAATTACCACCGGCTGAACATCGGACCCAAACAGCCTAGGACTGACCACTTCAGCTGAATTGCACTACTTCTGAAAGTCACCATCAAGTTCTGGAAAAGCAAAACCATTGGAGGTCGAAGGAGACTGACTCCCCTCCTCATGGCCATGTGGGACAATGACCACGCCAGAAGAAACTTGATTCACCAGCAGCTCCTAAGAGCACGATTGTGTACCTACCAGCATATCAGACGGAGCGCGCTCTTTAATACACCAAACCTTGGCCGTCGGGGCAACATGCTCCACCATCAGAAGTGAACCCTCCTGTAGAGTAGTGGTGACGGCTTGAGCTACTGTGCCAATTTTCTTAAGCTTCTTCTGGCATTCAGAATCCTTATGCCCCAGCTTGTGACAGAAAGAACACAAAGAAGGAACTTCATGATAATTAATCTTATGCCAAAACCCGTTACTCCCGCAGCCGATCCATAGTCGATCAGGCTTGTGCTTAGAAATGTCTAATTCGACACAGACTAGGGCTTCCTGGGTATGCGTAAGTGCTAACGTCTGTTCATGTATGTGAAGGACTGGGCCAATGTTGGCAGCAATAGAAACAAGAAAATCCTCTGCATAATAATTCACTGGAAGCATGGGGAAACCGACCTAGATGGGGAGGGAGGTAGGATTAGCTAGAAAATCAAACTGGGGGTCCCAGTGAAAGAAACGATATAGCAATCCTTTGATATAAAGATTTCTCCGGAGAAGAACCTTCAGAAAGTCTTCCTCCGATTCAAAGTGAAACAGAAGATGCCTGGGGTTAAGAACACTCACAATAAAACCCTTCTTAATGTCCAGCCTCTGCATTAAGCACGCCTTGAGTTCTGGGATGGGGCAGTGACCATAGGAGCACCGAGTGATAATAGCGAATTGGAGTGCTTGTATAGACCTATCAACTTCCTCAGGCAAGAAGAACACCGCAGGCTCTCCCGAGTCCGTGAATGCTGGAGACTTCACTCCAATCCTAACAGCAGGCGGGGGTCTTGTGGCAGCAATGACCTGGGCATAGGAGCGTAGAGGGCGGTCATTCCCTGAGTCCACAGGAGGCACTGAAACCATGCTAGCATCGCCCGCCATGGCCACCCTGCAGGGACGGCCAGGGCCAAGGCCCGGAACAAGGAGAGACTAAGGAGGAAAACTCACCTCTCTCTCCTGCCTAGCAGGATGTGCTATCGTCAGGAATAAGGCACTTTGGACCTTGTAGCTATTTTGTGATTATTTATCTTAATTCCTGCATTATTTTTAAATTATTGTGCTAGCTCTGTAGTTATTTTAGTTTCTCGTGTACCCTCACACCATCCTTTAACCCTTCTGAGTCTTCGGGCTTGTGGGTGGCAGGCCGAGGTTCGAGTCACGTCGGTTCATTTCCGGTACTTGGATCTCGGGTCGTTACAACTTGGCTGCTCTTCCACACTCCTTTCTTTTCTTTCTCACAAGTTTCTATTGAAGGCACAGAGAGGACGTGGGCTTCTTCTCTTAAGGCAGCAGCTGCAGCAGCTTCTCCATTAGAAATTTCAAGTCTATATAAAGGAGCAAGGCATAAGGATTTCTCTCCAAAAAGATATGCAATAAGACAGATTCAATTTTGAACTCTGACCTTCTTTTTCAGTGGTGCTTGACTTGATCCACCTGTCATAAGGGAGCAGATGGGAGAGGAGTTTTTCCCTCCAAAATGATCTCTTGGTTTGAGGTGGATGCTCTGCTGGGAGTTGGCTTGAACTGCAATGGCTTCTTAGCTTAGTCTAATGATAGAACGATGGCAGGAAGAGAATAGACCTTTCTGAAGTCTTGTGGCTTTGTCCAATGGGTAATGAAGTGCATACCACATGGCCAGTCCTTTCTTAGGATAGAAGGGATAGTCTCTGGAAGAGAAGAGACTTTTACAGACCTGGTGGCTGCCCAAGTATTCTCCAAGAAGGTGTTCTGAACTCTCATTATGTACTGGCAGAAGCTCTTACCTTGGTGCCTTCTCCAGACCTCAAAAGGTGTGTATTTGGAGGTTTACGCCTGAATATTTTATTCTCTGGATGGTTTTTGAAAGGACAGATCGAACAGAGTACTTTTGAGTTTCTTCTTTAGTGAGGTCGACCTACTGTAAAAGTGGTGTTGACCTGTCTTGAAGTGGTGTTAACATGTCTTAAGAAAACTGCTAGTATAACAGTCTCTGAAAGGCACATGGGGTTGACCTGTTGTAACAGTGGTGTCGACCTGTCTTGAAGTGGTGTTGACACTGCTTTACAAAATCCTCTCTTTAACGCTTTCTGGAAGCACCATGGTGTCGACCTGCTGTAACTGTGGTGTCAACACTACTTTACAGAATCCTGTCTTCAATGCTTTCTGGAAACACCATGGTGTCGACCTGCTGTAACTGTGGTGTCGACACTGCTTTATAGAATCATGTTTTCAACTCTTTCTAGAAGCACCATGGTGTCGACCTGCTGTAACTGTGGTGTCGACACTACTTTACATAATCATGCCTTCAATGCTTTCTGGAAGCACCATGGTGTCGATCTGCTGTAACGTGGTGTCGACACTACTTTAATAAAATTGCCAGTATGATAGTTAAGCTGTGAGGTCGATGCAGTGACTCCATGAGGTCGACATTCTTCTTCACTTTTTGTGTTTTCAGCCTGGCCACCTATTTTTCATCATCTGCCTTGATTTTTGTGCAACCAATTACCTCGATTTCTATGCACTTGCATCTAGAGTTTCTTTTTCAACCTTGGTAGGTTCTTGCTCCTTAGATTTATGTATCTTGAATTCAACCTTACCCTGCTGCTCATCTTCATGATCTCTTCACATGCTCATCTTCATGAGGCCATTCACATGCCAGTGCTAACTTTGACCTGAAACTAATTCAGTTTGACATTATTAATTTCATATAAGACTCATCAATGAGTCATGGTTAGACATCATCAAAATAATAGAATCAAGCATGTTCCACACATGCCCAACAAGGCACACAGAGTACTTCAACAATGTTCAATCTATCGACTATAGTTGATCTGTTTAGAAAAATGACTGCCTATCAAAAACATCACCTATAAGATAATCAGTTGACTATCTTAATTTTAAAGATCGCCTATCTGTAGAACACACGGCTATAAGAAACTTAACCTAGCCTATGTTGACACCTAAAATATACCAGAAGAGATCAAAGCAGACTCGGGGCCCTGAAGGTCAACCAATGATGCGGCTCCTATGCCATCCCTGGAAGTTCTGAGAATCAGAATAGAAGAGGTCCACTACCCTTAACACTCTGTCCGGCTAAAGCCATCTCTGGCTAGGCCGCTGTCCAGCACTGCTGTCATTCAGATAGTCGGGCTGATAAAATTATAACAACATTCAGGCAACCATCTGCCTGCTGAAGAGGATCTTCAGACAATTCTGATTCTCATGAAAAGGGATTCACACTGCCTCACACATGGGCGTGAACGCAAGGTGTTAAATAAGCCTCAAGAGGAATATACCAAGAAGCCCACCAGAGCAATGAAAAGAAGCCCATTAGATGAGCCTCCTCCGGCGTCGGGTTTTGAACAAATGGGCCAAGCCCAATACGAAGCCAGGCGCGCCGAGATGATGCGTGCTGAGGCGCGCCGGGAAGCTCACGTTGAGAACAGAAGGCCACCCTTCTATAAAGGCTGCTGCCTTCGAACAATAAAAGAAAACAACAACCACAACAACAGAAGAGGAAGACACATAGCATAGAAGAGAAGAAGGAGAGAAGAGATAATAGATCGAGGGTGCCACTGAAAAGAACAGAGAGCCCTCTACAGGAGCTAAAGAGAGAAAAGAGTTTCAGAAGCTCGGAGGATAGATTCAAGGTGGGATCGGTTCCAAGATGCCCTGAGGGGCTATATTCTTCCCCATCCCTGTCTTTCATTTGAGTCTAGCTTTTTTTTTTGTTTCTGTTCTTCCGCTCTATGCCTGAGTAATGTGTTTTCGATGACTTCGAATGCTGGCATAGCCCGGTTGTAAAAGAGCGGCATCTATTTTCAGACCTACGTAGTCTGCTTCTATCTTTATTTTCTTCTACATTGAATGTAGGAGTCATTTGCAGTGAAATAAAATGTCAAGGGCGAGATCATTTTCTCCCTCTCTGTTCCTTCGGAGCCTAATGTATTTGGTAGCTACTGTGAATAGATTATGCTCCATTGAGTGCACATCCTTCGGATTGTCCGAGTGATTTTTGTCGAATCGTCTCCGTAGTTTATCCCTGTGATAGCAGTGAGAGCCTGAGACATCCTATATCATGGCTTCTCCCTCGCAGAGGGAGTTGGGAACATGCTCTTATCAAGGTCTGTACGAATCAGCCCATGGCCCTGCTCCCAGTGAGGCCCCCGAGCGAAGACCCCTTCTCTCAGAGATAGCCTCGCTCCCCCTAGGGCCGTCTCAAAATCCTTTGAATAAACCCCCCAGAACCTTGGGTAAAACATCTCAAGATCCTCTGAATAAACCCCCGTTAAAACCTTCAAAGATCCCTCTGAAACCCTCGGCTCCTGACCTTTGAAAACCCTGATCCCAAAGCCGCCCAGCGCGACCCTCCCTCGGCGCATGTCTCGCGCCGAGTGCTGCCCGCGCCGGATTGAGTTCTTTCCGACGCGCCGAGATCCTTTTTCTCTTTCATGCCGACTCCCGTCCAAGCGATAGCCTCGTGCCGATGCCATCACCAGTTTTGAGCCCGATGACCCATAGTGATGGGGACATCCTCAGCCACTTCACTTTTTGGGATACTCTTGTTACTCGCCATCAGCACATCATCATTTGTGGCCGTTAATCTTGAGTCATAGCATGTAATTTTTATTTCATTTGAGTCATGCATGTGTAATCTTTCTTTATTTGAGTCAGTTAATAGGTTAATGGGTCAGTTTGTTAGTCAATTGGGCCCAACTAGTGGGCTAGGCCCAAGGGCGCCCCTCCCTTGGAGTTATTGGTCATTTACTTGTTTGTCAAGGTTATTTTGGTCTTAGGAAAAGTATGGAGTCTATAAATAGTCCCTCCCCTCTCTCATTTGTAACAACCCTTTATGATCAATCAAAAAATTGAGTAAACTAGTGTGTTATTGGAGAGGATTCTCCACTTCTCTCTCTCTCTCTCTCTCTATTGGGGTGGATTCCCCTTCTCTCTCATTCTCTCTTCTCTCTCTTCTCTCTCTCTACAAGGAGGAGGGCGCCCCCTACTCTCTCTCTTCCCATCCCAACCACCTCCACCCTCCCACCTACCTCCATTAAATCCTCTACAACTTCCCACAAGCCATCATTACTTCCCCCTAGTCCCAAGAGACCCTCCACCAATCCACACCCCACCCTCCAACCCCCAACTACCCATTTCCCTTCCCCAAGCATCACTCCACCTTCCCAAGGCACCCCTTCCCATCCCCAAGACCACCATGGATCACCCCACATTAAGGGAAATTCAAACTCACATTCCCTCCACCCACTTGTGCCCCCCTCACCTTCCCCCTTCTCCCTCCAAGCCCAAATTCGTAGCTCCTCTCTCACCAACTGCAAACACCCCATTCCAGACCCCATTCTCCCTCTCCCACACCTTGGAACACCCCCTCCTAGACCCCCTCACCGCCAGGGCTCTCCCCACACTCATCCACCCCCACTTCCCCTCCCATATACCCCATTTCCCCCCATCATCTTCAACCTACAGTTTTCAGTTCGCAGGCAACAAAGGAGTGCCCAGTTGCAGAGGCTGGCACATCTTCACCTGAAAGCTTCAGAGGGCATACCATATATCGTTGGAAGCGTCTCCTAGTCAGCTTTCCAACGGTGGTGGTCCTGGCGACTTCCAAGATCGGAGCTGCTCGGAGGAGGCGATCTACTACGACTGCGCAAGACTTATTAGCAGAGGACCAGAGCCAGAGTGGAAGCTTGACTGCGACGATCCTGTTGGGAATCTGATTGAGAGTTCTGCTTCAAAAATCTTCTACTACTAGCCTTCTATCATCTCCAATAAGCAGAGCCCCGTTTGGCGACCGGACCTGAAAGTTATCAATTTTCTTCCCCGGGTACGCGGTTCTGCTTCCACTCAGTCTGCACCGACCCTCCATCAGTGTTCAGAGTCTACCGGCCGACCCTGACAACAGTTGGCATCCCCGTTGGTCTTTCTTTGAAGAGGACTTGTCAACGGTTCCAACGACTCTGGCGGCACCTAATTCTGAGCTCGGGAGCAATCATGGCACCTTCTTCTTCCTGCTGTTGGGAATCTGAAGCTGTCAAAGCCAAGGTTCTACCACCCTGTTCTAGCCCCTACTCCGACCAGAAGCGGTGCCCAAAGAAATCATAAAACATTTAGCGTCATTCCCATCCAGCTACAAAGAATATACAATTGGTCTCGTCTGCAAAAAAATTCGGGGCTGGCCACAGAGTCCAAATACCTGACAGTCTGTCTTGAGACACAGGCAGCAGGCAGAACCGGCTTCGGTGTCTTTCTTTGCTCATAGTTCAAGTTCCCCTCCCCGCTTGGCCGGCTGAAGGCCCCTTCCCTGCGTGGAGGTCATTTGAGTGTTATATTAATTAACCCCCACCCTGAGATCCCCCCTCCTGCGAGAGGTGTAGTTTTGTAAACGTTTGAGCAGGTTGAAGCTTCATCGGCGCGGCGTTCGGGTGCATACTCACGCCTCACCGCTCGCCATCGTCTCCGGTCGGGATCGGCGTCTTCACGCTGATAAGGTGAGCTCCTGAACACCTTTCATTGCTAAGATTTAATTGCTTAGTTTAGTATTGCTTTTAGTTTCTCCGTCGGCGGTGAGAGAGTGTCCGGTCTCAAATTGCCATCAAATTGAGTGACCACCGCGGGGCGAGTTGTGAGAGTGACCACTTAACCCACGCCCTTGGCGTACCGGCCAACCGTGAATTGGGCATCCCTGGCCCATTTGGGGTCCTCCATAAGCTAGCCAACCATTGGAGTATCAAGGTCCCGACTCGGACCCTCTCCGTCATCGCTAAGTCGCCTACGGGCACTAGTGTGTGCTTCGCGATCGTGTTCACTAATGTGAGTCCGCTGCTCAATTTGATTGCTTGCAATATAGGTCCATAGGTGGTTTCACATCAAGTGGTATCAGGGCAAGTTCACAACTTGTCTCTATCAAGTTGGTCCTAGGGCATGTTTATGTATTTAGAGTCCTCGGTTGCATCTCTTTGTCCACTAGCATGGCCACCTCTTACCGACCTTACCAATCGGCCCTCTCCATAAGTCCAAACCACCAAAGGATGCCTACCGCTAACACACATGACCTCCCTGGCCATGTCAACTACCTCATGAAGGCCTTGACCTATTCCAATGAGCGGCTTGATAACATATCGGGTCGACTCAACCAACTTGGAGAAAATGGGCCCGCCCCAAGGACGGATGATAGAAGGACATGTCCCCCACCTCCCACTTTTGATGGAACTCATCTTAATGACTATTTAGATTGGGAGGCATCAATGGACCATTACTTTGAGAGGAATTCCATGTCCGAGGATAGGAAGGTTCGATGTGCGAAAATGCAACTAACCAAAAGGGCTCAAACTCATTGGTTGAAAATTTAAGGCTCAAGGGTAATTAGAAGGGAAGCTCCCCTCACAACATGGGGGGACATGAAGGAACAACTTAGGGCTAGATATATTTTCCCCTCCCATTCTAAACACCGAGTCCCAAAGAGCATTTCAACTCCTTCATTTCCCCTTGGCCAACCCAACACCCTAATCACGCATTCCCCACCATTTCCCACCTCTCCTACTCCAACCACAACATCTACACCCTACCTACAAGTCCTCACCACAACCATAGCTCCACAAACCCAATTGGGCCCCATGACCACCCCTCCACCTAGGCCCATGACGACCACCACCCCCCAACCCAAATTTCCCCACCAAACCCATATCCCACAAGCCCCCTTGAACCCCACCACTATCCCTCCATCACCCACAAAGAAAGATGCACCTCCCAAGGCCAACCAACCTAAACTCCCTCACCCAACCCACCTCCCGCTTCCTACACCAATCTTTCCCCAACCTAGGCCTCCACTACTTCCCCTTCCTATCCCAACCCAAGTCCACCCTTGCCCACCACCCTGAGTGCGTCATGCGCCGGCTTTCACAAAACCACCCACCATAGATCCTCATACCCCATTAGCATTAGAAGTTGTGGCCCACACAAACACTCAAGTAGAGAAGGATGTCAATCCAGATCCACCTCCCACCATTGTGGAAATTCAAGAGCCCCCAATCCCACCATTCTTCCCTAGTCCAACTCCTCAAGAGCCACACATCCACACACTTGGCACCCCCACCGTGAATGAGGCCATACTGCAATGGCTCAAACAAGGACCCACCCTTCCTAGCTCACCCCCACCTCTCTCACCTTTGGGATATCCATCCCAAATTATCCCCTTCCACTCCTACCACACCACAATCCAATCCTACTATGAGGTAGAAGGTTGGGATGATCTCCTCAAAGGTCTAGAGTGGCAATTAGACTTGACTTCTTTGTTGACCCTAGTGGCGGACCGACCCAAGAGCCTTGACCTCATCCATCCATGCATTGGGTCTATCACCTCGGTTTGCACTATTGGTTGCTACACTAGTGACCTCCTTTTCCTTCTCCCCATAGTGGAAGAGCCCATCCCGGTCCACTCCCCTACCATTGTGATTCCTAGAACCTTGACCAACTAACCCACCCCATACACCGGCCCAACCATTTCACTAGAAGAGGGCGACTCTCCACCATATGAGGATCTTGAGGACATAGAGTACCCCTATCTAGGTGACCCTTACCATGATCCCTTCGACCCTTTCCTATGAGGACCTAGATCTCCATGTAACCCACTCACCTTATTCACCACCCACCTTACCCTACCCTTACCGCCCATGTTAACCCAAACCCCTCCCTTCCTAGAATCGGGTTACACCAAGGGAGCCTTGACCATAGGCAACATATACCTTGGGATTGATGAATTGCCTCACTCCATGATGTCCCCCTTCTTAGATCCCTTTGATCCATACGAGTGGAAGCTCAAGGGCCACACCACATCCATGCACATGGAAGTCATCTCTAGGATAGAAATGCATGTGCCTGGGCATACCGCACCACTTGACATGATTCATAAGTTGGGTCTATTCATTCATATCACCCACATGTCAAGTAAGAAACATGAGTGGTCCATATTTGGGTGTAATGGCACTCCTTCATTCATCATGAGTCTTAAGCATGTTAGGAGTATTCATGGATGTCCGGGTCCTCCGACACTTATCACACCCACACATGAGAGGGAGACCTATGGATGCCCCAGTCCTCCCAAATCATTCAATGTCCTCATAATATCAATGCACGATAGGTCTATATGTGGTTGCCCTGTACCACCTTTGCACACCACACATTGCCCAGTCACACCGCATCATTGTGCATGGCATATAAGCAAGTATCAAGCAACAAGCGGTGAGATTCACAAGAAGCGAGCACAAACTCGTAAGCGCCACTTGGAATTCCAAGTTGGTAACTTGGCGATGATGGCTTTGGGATGGCTCTACCTTAGGGTCACCTCCAAATTGAGGGCACGAGGACTTGGACCTTGTCAAGTTCCGAGTGGCATTGGCAACCCGGCTTATGGGTTGGACTTTCGAATGGGTTTTGGGATTCACCCCACTTCCCACGTGGCGGATCCGGCACCCTCTAAGGGCACCGCGGTGGATCCTAGTGAGTGCCTTGAGCTTACACTTATCCTTGCGAGAGACACCCTCGGAGTGCCACCCCAAATTATCCTGAGAGTCCGACGTGAGCACACGGCGGCAATACTAGGCAAGCAAGATCTCATCGCTAGCATGAGAGTGTGTCTGAGCCACTTTGAAAAGTTGAAGTGCCATTCCCCGGCTACGGACGTGGGTTGAGTTCGGAGATTGTGGCACGCTTGGAGCTGCATTTGGTACACTACTTCCCCGGTGGACCCATACTCGACGGGGTCGAGTTTTACCCTCCCCGGGGGTATGATGGGGACATCCTCAGCCACTTCACTTTTTGGGATACTCTTCTTGCTCGCCATCAGCACATCATCATTTGTGGCCGTTAATCTTGAGTCATAGCATGTAATTTTTATTTCATTTGAGTCATGTATGTGTAATCTTTTTTTATTTGAGTCAGTTAATAGGTTAATGGGTCAGTTTGTTAGTCAATTGGGCCCAACTAGTGGGCTAGGCCCAAGGGCGCCCCTCCCTTGGAGTTATTGGTCATTTACTTGTTTGTCAAGGTTATTTTGGTCTTAGAAAAAGTATGGAGTCTATAAATAGTCCCTCCCCTCTCTCATTTGTAACAACCCTTTATGATCAATCAAAAAATTGAGTAAACTAGTGTGTTATTGGAGAGGATTCTCCACTTCTCTCTCTCTCTCTCTATTGGGGTGGATTCCCCTTCTCTCTCATTCTCTCTTCTCTCTCTTCTCTCTCTCTACAAGGAGGAGGGCGCCCCCTACTCTCTCTCTTCCCCTCCCAACCACCTCCACCCTCCCACCTACCTCCATTAAATTCTCTACAACTTCCCACAAGCCATCATTACTTCCCCCTAGTCCCAAGAGACCCTCCACCAATCCACACCCCACCCTCCAACCCCCAACTACCCATTTCCCTTCCCCAAGCATCACTCCACCTTCCCAAGGCACCCCTTCCCATCCCCAAGACCACCATTGATCACCCCACATTAAGGGAAATTCAAACTCACATTCCCTCCACCCACTTGTGCCCCCCTCACCTTCCCCCTTCTCCCTCCAAGCCCAAATTCGCAGCTCCTCTCTCACCAACTGCAAACACCCCATTCCAGACCCCATTCTCCCTCTCCCACACCTTGGAACACCCCCTCCTAGACCCCCTCACAGCCAGGGCTTTCCCCACACTCATCCACCCCCACTTCCCCTCCCATATACCCCATTTCCCCCCATCATCTTCAACCTACAGTTTTCAGTTCGCAGGCAGCAGAGGAGTGCCCAGTTGCAGAGGCTGCCACGTCTTCACTTGGAAGCTTCATAAAGCATACCATATATCGTTGGAAGCGTCTCCCAGTCAGCTTTCCAACGGTGGTGGTCCCAGTGACTTCCATAATCGGAGCTGCTCGGAGGAGGCGATCTACTACAACTGCGCAAGACTTATCAGGCAGAGGACCAGAGCCGGAGTAGAAGCTTGACTGCGACGATCCTGTTGGGAAAATTGATGTGATACGATCTTCTGAATCTGAGATTTTTCTTTTCTTTTCATTTTCTCTGATATTTCTCATCACTTTTTCCTTTGGTCACTTTGTTTTCTTTTGTTTTCATAAAACAACTTCTCTCCTTTTCTTTTTCTGGGCACTTCCCATTTTCACCACTTTTAAAAGAGCTTTACGAGAGAAAGGGAATAAAGATAAGAGAGGGAGAGATTACGTGAGAGGGAATTTAAGAGAGTGGGGAGAGAGAGGGAGAATGATAGAGTGGGAAAGAGAGAGATCACGGGGGAGGGGTTGTTTGTTTTTATTTCCTTGTTACACAAGCTTCACGATAGAATGAAGAGAGAGAATGGATTAGAGAGGGAGAGAAGAGAGAGGGGGGAGAGAGAGAGCCGCGATGGGATGGTCGTGGGAGCCAGGTTCTGCAGCAGCAGTCCTCCCACCATGATGGAATAGAATGGACGCACCAAACGGTGCTCTGTTCTGAGCTTTCTCCCGCCGTGATCGTCCAAGGTAAAACCGCGGCTGCCCGCGGTGTTGCAGGTGGAGGAGAGCTTGGACTTGGAGGGGGACAGGCGACACGGCACCGATGGGGGTGGCCGGCGAGCAGTGGAGTCGTGCCCCGGTGGCAGGAACCGTTCCACGAGGACGCGGCACCGTGTCCAGGAGGTGATCGTCCGAGCTGAGCCGCAACTTTCGCTTGTGGCAAGTGTTCAACGAGGAGTGGGAGGGGTGGTGCTCGGAGCTCGCTCGGTGCCGTTGGGGGGGGGGTGTGGGAGCTGGGTAGGGTGGTGTTGTGTCTGGTTGGCATTTGTGCCGTGGTAGGGTTTTCATGGTAGTGGTGGCTGGGTCCTCTCATCTAGCATGGTGCATGACGACGGGATGAAGGAGGCGGACGGCAAGAAGGAAGGTGGGAGATGGCTATAGGGCCGGCGGTGGCTGCAGAGATGGCAACGATAGTACCGGGGTGGGAGGACGTGGGTGGGGCTTCTCACCCGTCTCTGTCGCGGAGACAATGCAACCACGCTTCTCACCCGAGACCATTGTGGGGGTGGCTGTGGGAAAGAGAAAGGGGAAGGGACGGGCAATGGTGGGGAAGGGGAGAGTGGTGAGAGGGAAGATGGTGGAAAGGAGGTGGGCAGTGGATGGCCGGGAATCTCACCTGGGGGGGCTTCTCACCGCATCTCCTTCTCGGAGAAGAGCACGCAAGATACAAGGCTTCACACCTCACGATGGTTTCCAAAACCTCTAATCACTTCATTGTCTTAAACAAAGATTACATGACCTTTTATAGGCTCCACAAAGAAGACCAAAAGATAACTCACCTAACACCTACTTCCTACCACTCATAACTTTTTTGGGAAGACACTCTCTTGGGAAGACTAAAAGACACAAAATAAAAAAAAGACTCTTACATAATTTTTTGTGGACATAATTACTACAAACATAAAACATGACCCATTAAGCCCATACATGTGGCCCAATTAAAAAAAACATCTATTTGATCGTTTTGTTGAAGCCGCTGGTCAATCCCTTCAAATTCAACCGCGAACTTTGAATCTTGAATCGACTATTCCATCAAACTCCTCCGCTAGGAAGAGGTTCGACCTCGAACCTCGTAGCTCAGGATCTCGGTCTGATGAAACATCCCGATTCCCTAAGCTCTGATACCACTTGATGTGATACGATCTTCCGAATCCGAGATTTTTCTTTTCTTTTCATTTTCTCTGATATTTCTCATCACTTTTTCCTTTGGTCACTTTGTTTTCTTTTGTTTTCATAAAACAACTTCTCTCCTTTTCTTTTTCTGGGCACTTCCCATTTTCACCACTTTTAAAAGAGCTTTACGAGAGAAAGGGAATAAAGATAAGAGAGGGAGAGATTACGTGAGAGGGAATTTAAGAGAGTGGGGAGAGAGAGGGAGAATGATAGAGTGGGAAAGAGAGAGATCACGGGGGAGGGGTTGTTTGTTTTTATTTCCTTGTTACACAAGCTTCACGATAGAATGAAGAGAGAGAATGGATTAGAGAGGGAGAGAAGAGAGAGGGGGGAGAGAGAGAGCCGCGATGGGATGGTCGTGGGAGCCAGGTTCTGCAGCAGCAGTCCTCCCACCATGATGGAATAGAATGGACGCACCAAACGGTGCTCTGTTCTGAGCTTTCTCCCGCCGTGATCGTCCAAGGTGAAACTGCGGCTGCCCGCGGTGTTGCAGGTGGAGGAGAGCTTGGACTTGGAGGGGGACGGGCGACACGGCACCGATGGGGGTGGCCGTGCGAGCAGTGGAGTCGTGCCCCGGTGGCAGGAACCGTTCCACGAGGACGCGGCACCGTGTCCAGGAGGTGATCGTCCGAGCTGAGCCGCAACTGTCGCTTGTGGCAAGTGTTCAACGAGGAGTGAGAGGGGTGGTGCTCGGAGCTTGCTCGGTGCGGTTAGGGGGGGTGTGGGAGCTGGGCAGGGTGGTGTTGTGTCTGGTTGGCATTTGTGCCGTGGTAGGGTTTTCATGGCAGTGGTGGCTGGGTCCTCTCATCTGGCATGGTGCATGACGACGGGATGAAGGAGGCGGACGGCAAGAAGGAAGGTGGGAGATGGCTATAGGGCCGGTGGTGGCTGGAGAGATGGCAACGATAGTACCGGGGTGGGAGGACGTGGGTGGGGCTTCTCACCCGTCTCTGTCGCGGAGACAATGCAACCACTCTTCTCACCCGAGACCATTGTGGGGGTGGCTGTGGGAAAGAGAAAGGGGAAGGGACGGGCAATGGTGGGGAAGGGGAGAGTGGTGAGAGGGAAGATGGTGGAAAGGAGGTGGGCAGTGGATGGCCGAGAATCTCACCCGGGGGGGCTTCTCACCGCATCTCCTTCTCGGAGAAGAGCACGCAAGATACAAGGCTTCACACCTCACGATGGTTTCCAAAAATTCTAATCACTTCATTGTCTTAAACAAAGATTACATGACCTTTTATAGGCTCCACAAAGAAGACCAAAAGATAACTCACCTAACACCTACTTCCTACCACTCATAACTTTTTTGGGAAGACACTCTCTTGGGAAGACTAAAAGACACAAAATAAAAAAAAGACTCTTACATAATTTTTTGTGGACATAATTACTACAAACATAAAACATGACCCATTAAGCCCATACATGTGGCCCAATTAAAAAAAACATCTATTTGATCGTTTTGTTGAAGCCGCTTGTCAATCCCTTCAAATTCAACCGCGAACTTTGAATCTTGAATCGACGATTCCATCAAAAATGATCTAGAGTTCTGCTTCAAAAATCTTCTACTACAAGCCTTCTATCATCTCCAAGAAGCAGAGCCCCGTTTGGCGACCGGACCTAAAAGTTATCAATTTTATTCCCCGGGTACGCGGTTCTGCTTCCACTCAGTCTGCACCCACCCTCCAACAGTGTTCAGAGTCTACCGGCCGACCCCGACAACAGTTGGCATCCCCATTGGTCTTGCTTCAAAGAGGACTCGTCAACGGTTCCAACGACTCTGGCGGCACCTAATTCTGAGCTTGGGAGCGATCGTGGAACCTTCTTCTTCCTGCTGTTGGGAACCTGAAGCTATCAGAGCCAAGGTTCTGCCACCCTGTTCTAGCCCATACTCCGACCAGCAACGGTGCCCAAAGAAATCAACAAAATTCTAGCGTCATCCCAATCCAGCTACAAAGAATCTCCAATTGATCTCGTCTGCAAAAACATTCGGGGCTGCCCACAGAGTCCAAATACTTGACCGTCTGTCCTGAGACACAGGCAGCAGGCAGAACCGGCTTCGGTGTCTTTCTTTGCTCATAGTTCAAGTTCCCCTCCCTGCTTGGCTGGCAGAAGGCCCCTTCACTGCGTGGAGGTCATTTGAGTGTTATATTAATTAACCCCCACCCCGAGATCCCCCCTCCTGCGAGAGGTGTAGTTTTGTAAACGTTTGAGCAGGTTGAAGCTTCATCGGCGCGGCGTTCGGGTGCATACCCACGCCTCCCCGCTCGCCATCGTCTCCGGCCGGTATCGGCGTCTTCACGCTGATCAGGTGAGCTCCTGAACACCTTTCATTGCTGAGATTTAATTGCTTAGTTTACTATTACTTTTAGTTGCTCCGTCGGTGGTGAGAGAGTGTCCGGTCTCAAATTGCCATCAAATTGAGTGACCACCGCGGGGCGAGTTGTGAGAGCGACCACTTAACCCACGCCCTTGGCGTACCGGCCGCCCATGAATTGGGAATCCCTGGCCCATTTGGGGTCCTCCGTGAGCTAGCCAACCATTGGAGTATCAAGGTCCCGACTCGGACCCTCTCCATCATCGCTAAGTCGCCCACGGGCACTAGTGTGTGCTTCGCGATCGTGTTCACTAATGTGAGTCCACTGCTCAATTTGATTGCTTGCAATATAGGTCCATAGGTGGTTTCACATCACATAGCCACAAGACCCCATCACTCTGAAGAGAAATAGTGTCCTTCACTCGACCCTCATGCGAGCAAAATTGATGGGGTTAAACCCCCCTACATTCTGCTACCCCGTTAAGTCATGGAGTTCTGCCACTGCATGTTCTCCGTTGGCTATCTAGGGGATATTGATGCATCCCATTACAAGTGGACATTCTCCCATGGGATTGAGATCCTTTTTGGATCTAGGGCTACGCCCGGCTTTCCTTTGGCTTCCATCCCGGCACTTCGTGGATGGATGACCTACATTCCCCTTTTGGCACAGTCCAAAATAAGAGGAAATGCTGCCGAAATTCATCCACGAATCCTTACTTTATCACATCGTGTGACGCTTTCACTGAAACTTTGAATCTACCCCCGGCTGTGTGGCAGAGATCTGAGGCAGACCATCTCATGATCCTTTGCCCACTATGACAGGAGAACATAACCGTCACAGTCATACAGTCTCCCTAGACCTTCCATGGACGAGTCCACCCTCACTTTCCACCTCACCCAACTACCACCATGGAAAAACCTGTGAGATCCTTACTTAACATAAGAGGGCTCCCCCCTCAACCTCAAAAAGCCTTCTAAGTCTTGAAACATGAAGAAACCCCTCTTCTCGACGCCATATAGTCTCCCGGCGCAGCCCTCTCCCGGCGTGGGTTCCGCGCCGGATGACGGGCGCGCCGAGACGCTGGTTGCGCTAGCCACTTATCGTGCCGATAACCTGTGAGCTCATCATCGTGCCGGGACCCCACCGCGCCGTTTGGCCTTCACGCCGGCTCCCATCCATGCTGTTTCATCTTAACAATAGCTACCACTCAAACATCCGGCGTCTCAGCAACTTCATTGAGCCTAGATCCAGTCTAAACCCAATGTCCCACTCATGTTAACCTTGATGCTAACCCCCATCATATCATGAGGGTCTCATGGTTCTTCATCCATGTCTAAACGGAGCTATATTAACGGGGTCTTACCCCGATATTGTATGCCATTAACCGTCAAGTTTTCTTCCAACCCTACTGACCCTGGGAGTCCTGCCATTGCAAGTCCCCCAATGGTCTCTGAAGGGAATATCAACAAACACCGTGGTAATGGACACTGTCCCGTCACACTCAAATCCTTTTTGGATCCAGAGCTACGCCCGCCTCTCTTTTGGCTTCCATCCCAGCATTCCGTGGGTGGATGACCCAATTTCTCCCTTTGGCATAGTCCAAAATAAGGGGATATGCTGCTGGATTTGCGCCATAACACTATCATCATGTCCCGCGTAGCATGGTTTTGTATGCATGTTTCGCATCCCGTTAGCGGAGTTAGCGTAATAGTCTTATCTCGTTTTTCCCCCGAGGCATCCTTTCTTGGCAACTAATCAAGGGTTGTATTTCTTTGGAAGGACGTAATTAACATCATAGCCTTTATGGTATGACGGACTTTGGGTCCTGACATGAATATCATAATCGACTGACTGAGTCAGGTCGAGCGTACAATAAACTATCACGCTAGTGACTGGCTGATGTGGCACAGCCCAAAGACCACTAAAGAGGATGATATGACCCTAGGACTTAGACCCGCAAGCATACAAGCACTCAATGATTCTCACAATCGACGATTTTTGCTCACACGGTTCACACGCTCACCCGGTGGGTCCGGGGGATAATGATGAGGGTCCGGGATGGGACCCAATTGTTCTAATGGACTTACAATGCTACGGCTGACTCCAAAGAGTCTAGGATACCCAACTTCGTGGGTGGCTGGCCCGCAAGGCGGGGTTTGGGTGACACTCTCTCACGGTCCGCGGTGGACACTAACAAACTAGCATGCAAATTCGAACTCTCTTCTCACCGCCGACGAGCAATCAAAGCAATACTAATCTAGCAGGAATAAGGCTACAAAGGGTAGTACCAGAAGCTCACCTGATCGGTGTGAAGACACCGATCCCGTTCGGAGACGAGGGCGCGCCGGGAGGCGAGGGTATGCACCCGATCGCCGCGGCGGTGTAGCTTGACCTGAAAATGTAAAGGGTACAACACTACTCCTCTCGCAGGAGGGGTGATCTTGGGGTGGGGGTTACACTTAGTACATTCAAAACTACCTCCACGCAGGGAGGGGCCTTCAGCCGGCCAAGCGGGGTGGGGAGAAATGCAAAGGAGATCGAGATTCCGAGCTTCGCCGGTTCTGCCCACCTGCAGGTTTTCTGGACAGTGGATCGGTGTTGTGGCAGCTAAAAATTCCACGAAGCTTGGATTGCGACGAAACCAACGCCAAACGTTTTCCAACTGATAGGGGATGAAGCTTGAATTTTTGGGGAAGCTATGATTCTAAGGGCTGACCGCACCGGTGGCTGGAAGGTGGATGCAGCTCTGGTTGCTGGTCGAGCTCTGTCTGCAACAGCAGGTTGCAGAAGGTACCACGATCGCTCCGGAGCTCCGAACCTGGAACCGCTGGACTCTTTGGAATCTTGGAGGAGTCTTCTTTGCAACAAAACAAAC
Source organism: Amorphophallus konjac (assembly GCA_022559845.1). Lineage (NCBI taxonomy): Eukaryota > Viridiplantae > Streptophyta > Magnoliopsida > Alismatales > Araceae > Amorphophallus > Amorphophallus konjac. The sequence continues at coordinate 147,366,776 of CM040127.1, read as the reverse complement.
GGGGATGTCTTCTGATGTCGGAGATGAACTGGGTGTCCAGAGAAGTGGACGGAGGTCGGTGCAGACAGTGAGGAGGCAGACCGGCGTGGTTGTGGTAGAAAAATAGTAACTCTGGTTGTCGGATGCCGAACGGGGTTCCGCCTTCTGTTCCTGGACGCTGACAGAGGGAGGAAGAACTTTGTAGAAGACCTTGAAAACTGGTTCCTTCAAGGTTAGCCGTGGGCGAGTCGTCTCTGCAGCTCTGGCTCCGGATCTGAGAGGTTCGGCGCAGTCGGAGAAGAATGGTGATTGCGGACAGCACCGAACTCGGATGCCGACGAAACCACCTCGCCTTGAAAGCTGGCTTGCAGATGATTCTGGAAATGTAGGCCTTGCTCCCTGAGTCGTTGATGGGTGACCGTGGCCTCCTCTGCAAGTTGCTGTAATTCTGTTTCCTGAAGCAGGGTAAGAATGTGAAGAAGAAGATGAGGTGGGGAAGGGGGTGGCCAAGAGAGAAGAAGGGGCAAGATGATTCTAATGGCTATGGGAGGGAAGGTTCAAATTCGAAATTGGCCTTGGAAGTGGTGGGATTTGTGTGGGGAAGTGGGGGAATTGTGTTGGGAGGTGGAAGAGTTGCTTTGGGACAAGGAGGGGAAGTAAATGAAGGGCTATGGGGAAGGGGAGAGCCTTAATGGAGGTGGGTGAGGTAGTGGAGGTGGTTGGGGGTTGGAGTAAGTGAGGGGGGAAGAGGAGAGAGAGGGAGGGTCGAACTCCCCTTGGGGAGAGAGAGAATGAGAGAGAGATTGAGAGATATAGTGAGTAAGAGAGAGAGTTGAGAGATAATAAGAGGTGGTTTTTTTCAATATTCATCAAGAGTGACTACAAGTGGAGAGATGGGGCCTATTTATAGGCAACCACTCTTTTCATGACCAAAATGTCCTTGACAATGGACAAAAGACCGAGCATATCCTAGACTCAATCCTATGGGCCCATAACTAAGGACATAAGGCCCAGTTTAAGCAAAATAAGGGAAATGGGCTAGAACCACATGACTCAATAAAGGAAAATACATAAGATAGGACTCAATAAAAGGAAAATACATAAATGACACTGGGAAAATGAAGATAACAAGTGGAGACCATGATCAGACCATATCAAGAGTGTGCAGACGACCAAACTAGAGGGAGTGTCGTGAGATGCCCTCATCAAATCCCCCGGGGTGGGGAGAACTCGACCCTGTCGAGTATGGGTCTGCCTGACTGTCGTACTGCTCCAACATGCCGGGGTCCAGGCGCATCAAATCCTCTCGACTCACCCATGCATCCTCGATCGGGGGACGGTTCTTCCACCTAACCAGATAGCGCTGATACACTCTGTGCCTTGTAATGATACTCTGCTCATCCAGTATTGCCTCTACCTGCTCTTGTCGGTCTCTCAGGCTAGAAAGTGGAGTCCCTCCGGGGGTGTCTCTCATAAGGGGGGGTAAAGGCTCAAGCTCCTGACTGGGTTCCACCGCGGGGCCTTTGTAGGGTACCAGGTCCGCCACGTTGAAGGTAGGGTGTACCCCATAGCTCTCTGGTAAGTCAAGCTCATAGGCATTGCTGCCAAGTCGTCGTAGAACTCGAAAGGGTCCCGACCCTCGTGCCCTCAACTTGGAGGCAGGCCCGGGAAGGAGCCGCTCCGTCCTCACCATCACCGGATCTCCCACTTGGAATTCATAGTGGCGCCGGTGAGCATCGGCCCGTCTTTTGTAAGCCTCATTGTTTTTCCCTATATGCTTGCGGATATCATCATGCAATTCTTTGATATGCTGTGCAAAGGACTCAGCTGAGACTGACACTCTAGCATGTGAGGGGAGGGGAATGAGATCTGAGGGTTTTCTAGGCCTATACCCATGTACTACCTCAAATGGACTCTTGCCTATGGACCTATTGACAGAATCATTGTAGGCAAACTCGGCTTGAGATAAGAGGAGATCCCAATTCCCAGGGTGGTCCCCTACAAGGCATCGGAGTAAGTTCCCAAGGCTTCGGTTGACAACCTCAGTTTGGCCATCGGTTTGAGGATGATAGGCAGTGGAGAATTTGAGGAGGGTCCCCATCAAGTGCCATAGAGTCTTCCAAAAATAACTAGTGAATTTCACATCTCTATCGGACACAATAGTCTTAGGTAACCCATGGAGTCGGACTACCTCATCGAAGAATAACCGGGCGACCTTAGAGGCATCAGAGGTCTTGGAACAGGGGATAAAGTGGGCCATTTTTGAGAACCTGTCAACCACTACAAAGATGGAATCATGTTTGCGCAAGGTCTTTGGTAGGCCAAGAATGAAATCCATACTCAAATCTTCCCATGGTCTATCGGGTATGGGTAGAGGTGTGTAAAGCCCGGTGTTTTGTCTTACTTGCTTGGCGGATGCACATATGCGGCATTGTCCCACAATGTGGGCCGCATCCTTCTTGAGACTGGGCCAGTGGAATTGCCTCTCAACCAACTCTATGGTTTTGTGGACCCCAAAGTGACCAGCTAGGCCGCCACTATGTAACTCCCAAACTAGGAAGTCCCTAAGTGAAGTCCTAGGTATGCAAAGTCTATCCCCTTTGAACAGATATCCATCTTGAAGTATGAACCCCCTTACACTCCTTGAGTGGTTGGGTAGAAAGGGTGTTGTAGTGGGTCCCAAAGTCGGGGCAATGTGGGTATTCTCCTTTGATCCTCTCAAATCCGGTTACTTCCACTTGGACAGTGGAGAGTAAGGCTACCCGCCTACTCAGTGCATCGGCGGCGCGATTCTCACTACCCATCTTATACTTGAGGACAAAGGTGTAGGCTTGAATGTATTCTACCCATCGAGCATGGCGGGCATTGAGCTTTTGTTGAGTGTTGAGGTATTTCAAAGCCTCATGGTCCGAGAAGATCACAAATTCTTTGGGTAGGAGATAGTGCCTCCAATGCCGGAGGGATTGAACCACGGCATAAAGCTCTTTGTCATATGTGGAGTATCTCGTCCTAGCCTCACAAAGTTTTTCACTAAAGTAGGCTACCGGGTGACCCTCTTGGCTAAGGATACCTCCAATCCCTACCCCGGAAGCATCACATGTGACCTCAAAGACTTTTGAAAAGTCGGGTAGGCAAAGGACCGAGGCTTGGGTCATTTTCTCTTTAAGCTCTAGGAAGGCTTTGGAGGCTGCCCTAGTCCAAACAAATGGGCCTTTCTTGAGGCAATCCGTGATAGGAGTGGTGATAGTGCTAAACCCCCGGATGAATCTCCTATAGAAGGTGGCTAGCCCATGGAAGCTTCGGGCGTCATGAATGGTTTTGGGCTCGGGCCACTCAAGAATAGCTTGGACCTTTTCGGGGTCCATGGATACTCCTTGGGATGAGACAATAAATCCTAGGAAGGCTAGTTGATTGGTCAAGAAATGACACTTCCCGGGATTGGCAAAGAGACTCTCTTTCCTAAGGATGGTGCACACTTGTTTGAGGTGATCGAGGTGGGCTTCCTTGGATTGGCTATATATGAGGATGTCATCAAAGTAGACAACTAGAAAGATGCCAATGAAGGGCCGGAGGACCTCGGTCATGAGACGCATGAAGGTACTTGGTGCATTAGAAAGGCCGAAAGGCATAACAAGCCATTCATAGAGACCGTCTTTAGTTTTAAAGGCGGTTTTCCACTCGTCCCCGGGCCTAATGCGGACTTGGTGGTAGCCACTTTTGAGATCAATTTTGGAGAAGATGGTGGCTCCCGCTAGCATGTCTAGCATGTCATCAAGCCGAGGGATGGGGAACCTATATTTGACCGTTATCTTGTTGACGGCTCGGCTATCTACACACATGCGCCAAGTCCCATCCTTTTTGGGTGTAAGAAGAGCCGGGACGGCACAAGGGCTTTTGCTAATTCGGAGGAAGCCCTTCTTGATGAGTTCTTCAATCTGCCTCCGAAGCTCGGCATGCTCGGTGGGGTTGAGTCGGTAGTGTGGGAGGTTGGGCAAGGTAGCCCCGGGCACGAGGTCGATGGCATGTTGCACATCTCTCATAGGTGGTAGTTTGTCCGGAAGCTCCTCGGGAAATACATCATGGAAGTCCTTAAGGAGTTGATGAATTTCTAGGGGGTGTGGGTCGGTTGGGGTGGATTCCCCTAGACAAATGACAATGGCACATACTTGATCCCCTTGGTTGACTTCTTCCTCAAACTCTTTCCTAGTGACAAGGTGTAGGCTCCTAGGAGGCTCTTTGATGTTACTAGGACTAGGACTTCATGGGGTGGGGTTTGTTGGTGTTGGGATGGGGGGAAGGGTAGTGGGTCCCTCAAGGGAGGGAGAGGCCTTCTTAGGTAGAGTGCGGGGTGGAGATGGGTTGAGTTGGATCTTCTTCCCCTCATGAATGAAGATGCAAGCGTTGGTTCTTCCTAAGAAGGTGGCATCTACATCGTAGATCCAAGGCCGTCCTAAAAGGATACTCCCAACTTCCATTGGAAGGATATCACACCACACTTGGCCTTGATAGGATTGGAATGTAATTGGGACAAGGCAACGGGCACTAACGGGTATGGAGGTGGTATCAATCCATGCTACCCTATATGGGTGGGGATGTGGGGAGGTGGTAAGGCCCAAAAGTTTGACGGTGTCAGGTGACACCACATTCACACTACTTCCATTATCCAAGATGACCTTCCTAACATGGCTCCCCATCCTTATGTAGGTATAGAATATGGTGTTTCTCCTCCAATCATGCTCTTGGTTTTGGGTGAGGGTGCATCTAACCACTCCTAGGTGGGAGTCGGTGGGTGGAGGAGGTTGTTCTTGGTTGCTTTCCATGTAGTGGTTCTCATACTCCTCCTCCCATTCAAGAGAGGGTTCATATACCTCAATCTCTCCTTCAAATTCAGCTTGGGGTTGGGGGTTGGTCTCCTCTATGAGTAAGTTTGATGCTCCCTTGGTGGGGCATTGATTGGCAAAGTGTCCATACCCATAACACCTAAAGCATTGCTGCCCACTTTGATGGTTTGGGGTCACCTTAGTGTGAGGGAGAGTGGGTGTCGAATTGGGCCTATTGGGAGTTGTGTTTAGGGGCCCACTTGCGGGGCGGAATGGTGGATTGGCATTAGGAGGGGTGACCCGTGTGGGAGGAGTTCCCATGGGTGTAGGAAGGAGACCTCTTTGGGGTGGTGGAGGGTTGGCCCGAGGTGCCATGGCTCTAGGGTCCATTCCCCGAGGGGGAACCATTCGCGTGTACCGAGAGAATTTCTCGGCATCCCGAGCTACTTGGTAGGCTTGCTCTAAAGTGTTTACTTGACGCATGAATAGTTCCTTTTTGATATGGAATTGAAGCCCATTCCTAAAGCGGGAGAGTGTGACGGAGGGGTCCTCTTGGACTCCACATTTGAGGAGGTAGTAGTCAAACTTTTCAATGTATTCCATAACGGTCTTTCCTTCTTGAGTCAAGGCTTGCCATTCATCTAAGAGGTTTTGATGGTAGGAGGGTGGGACATATTTGAGTTTGAGTTGGTCTTTCATGGCCCCCCATGTGGTGATTGGAACTTCCCTCCTAACTATCCTTAAGGCTTCAACATTCATCCAATGAGTCTTGGCAAGTTTGGTTAATTGCATCTTTGCAAGTCGGACTTTCCTATCCTCGGTCATTGGGTACCAATCAAAATATTGATCCATGGCTGCCTCCCAATCTAAGTAGATGCTCGGATGATGAGATCCATCAAAAGTGGGAGCATCGACTTTCACAAGTCTCATTAGTTGGTCATCCGGGTTGTCCCGGGGAGGCCTCTCATTCCTTCTAGGGGGTGGGTCCCTTTCCGGTTCGGGAGGGGGGTCAAGGTTGAGTCCTCCTATGGCTGGATCCACATGTGGAGGGGGATCTCTCCTATCTCCTTCCCTTGGAATAGGTCTATTTTCCTCAAGTTGTTCAAGCCGGGCCGTAATACCGTCAAGCCTTCCCATAATTTCGGTCATGTAGTCCACAAGAAACCTCATTTGGTCGGGAAGCTCATGCTCATTGTGAGGGGGATTTCCTTGGGGATTGGGATTCATGGTGTTATTGGAAGAAGATGGATTGCCTTGATAATGAGTTCCACTACGGGTGGTCATGCAAGGTTGGGTGGGCTATGCAAGGGTGTGCGAATGCACCTAAGAAAGACTTAGTGTGACCCAAGACTAGACTTGTAAGGACAAGCCTATGACCGCTCTGATACCACTTGATGTGGCACAGCCCAAAGACCACTAAAGAGGATGATATGACCCTAGGACTTAGACCCGCAAGCATACAAGCACTCAATGATTCTCACAATCGACGATTTTTGCTCACACGGTTCACACGCTCACCCGGTGGGTCCGGGGGATAATGATGAGGGTCCGGGATGGGACCCAATTGTTCTAATGGACTTACAATGCTACGGCTGACTCCAAAGAGTCTAGGATACCCAACTTCGTGGGTGGCTGGCCCGCAAGGCGGGGTTTGGGTGACACTCTCTCACGGTCCGCGGTGGACACTAACAAACTAGCATGCAAATTCGAACTCTCTTCTCACCGCCGACGAGCAATCAAAGCAATACTAAGCTAGCAGGAATAAGGCTACAAAGGGTAGTACCAGAAGCTCACCTGATCGGTGTGAAGACACCGATCCCGTTCGGAGACGAGGGCGCGCCGGGAGGCGAGGGTATGCACCCGATCGCCGCGGCGGTGTAGCTTGACCTGAAAATGTAAAGGGTACAGCACTACTCCTCTCGCAGGAGGGGTGATCTTGGGGTGGGGGTTACACTTAGTACATTCAAAACTACATCCACGCAGGGAGGGGCCTTCAGCCGGCCAAGCGGGGTGGGGAGAAATGCAAAGGAGATCGAGATTCCGAGCTTCGCCGGTTCTGCCCACCTGCAGGTTTTCTGGACAGTGGATCGGTGTTGTGGCAGCTAAAAATTCCACGAAGCTTGGATTGCGACGAAACCAACGCCAAACGTTTTCCAACTGATAGGGGATGAAGCTTGAATTTTTGGGGAAGCTATGATTCTAAGGGCTGACCGCACCGGTGGCTGGAAGGTGGATGCAGCTCTGGTTGCTGGTCGAGCTCTGTCTGCAACAGCAGGTTGCAGAAGGTACCACGATCGCTCCGGAGCTCCGAACCTGGAACCGCTGGACTCTTTGGAATCTTGGAGGAGTCTTCTTTGCAAAAAAAGAAACGGGGACGTCTTCTGATGTCGGAGATGAACTGGGTGTCCAGAGAAGTGGACGGAGGTCGGTGCAGACAGTGAGGAGGCAGACCGGCGTGGTTGTGGTAGAAAAATAGTAACTCTGGTTGTCGGATGCCGAACGGGGTTCCGCCTTCTGTTCCTGGACGCTGACAGAGGGAGGAAGAACTTTGTAGAAGACCTTGAAAACTGGTTCCTTCAAGGTTAGCCGTGGGCGAGTCGTCTCTGCAGCTCTGGCTCCGGATCTGAGAGGTTCGGCGCAGTCGGAGAAGAATGGTGATTGCGGACAGCACCGAACTCGGATGCCGACGAAACCACCTCGCCTTGAAAGCTGGCTTGCAGATGATTCTGGAAATGTAGGCCTTGCTCCCTGAGTCGTTGATGGGTGACCGTGGCCTCCTCTGCAAGTTGCTGTAATTCTGTTTCCTGAAGCAGGGTAAGAATGTGAAGAAGAAGATGAGGTGGGGAAGGGGGTGGCCAAGAGAGAAGAAGGGGCAAGATGATTCTAATGGCTATGGGAGGGAAGGTTCAAATTCGAAATTGGCCTTGGAAGTGGTGGGATTTGTGTGGGGAAGTGGGGGAATTGTGTTGGGAGGTGGAAGAATTGCTTTGGGACAAGGAGGGGAAGTAAATGAAGGGCTATGGGGAAGGGGAGAGCCTTAATGGAGGTGGGTGAGGTAGTGGAGGTGGTTGGGGGTTGGAGTAAGTGAGGGGGGAAGAGGAGAGAGAGGGAGGGTCGAACTCCCCTTGGGGAGAGAGAGAATGAGAGAGAGATTGAGAGATATAGTGAGTAAGAGAGAGAGTTGAGAGATAATAAGAGGTGGTTTTTTTCAATATTCATCAAGAGTGACTACAAGTGGAGAGATGGGGCCTATTTATAGGCAACCACTCTTTTCATGACCAAAATGTCCTTGACAATGGACAAAAGACCGAGCATATCCTAGACTCAATCCTATGGGCCCATAACTAAGGACATAAGGCCCAGTTTAAGCAAAATAAGGGAAATGGGCTAGAACCACATGACTCAATAAAGGAAAATACATAAGATAGGACTCAATAAAAGGAAAATACATAAATGACACTGGGAAAATGAAGATAACAAGTGGAGACCATGATCAGACCATATCAAGAGTGTGCAGACGACCAAACTAGAGGGAGTGTCGTGAGATGCCCTCATCACTGGCACGCCTAATTAATAAACCAAATAAACAAACAAAAAAATAACCGAATAAATATCAAATAAAGATATTCTAAAAAAAAATCAAATAATTTTTTTTCATCTCCCACAAGTCTGGCACGCCCGGTGGGACATGAGTCTCCCTTCATCTCTTTGCCAAGAGAGGATACCTTCGGGGGCTTCCCCCAAGAATACTGATTGTTTGTCTGTTTGTCTCAGGCAAACGATGACGTCATACGGACTCACCGGTGTTGGCTTCGGCCCCGCAACCATCGCTGACCACGCGGAACACGGGTACCTGGCGGTGCCCATGGTTTTTGGCTCCTTCCCACCAGCTGTAGGCTTCCCCAACTTCTTGGGGTTGGCCTTTGCCGACATGCTACAGACGGAGTCCTCAAGGCCCGCAGAAGAGAAGGCTGCAGAGAGAGTCGAGGCCTCGAAGGCTCGACACTGTGCTGGCTCGCCTACCAGCCCGATTCAAGTCGCCAGCTGCATGGTGCATCATATTGCTCACGAGGCCCGCCCCGTCCCTGCCAAGAACTTCGGGAGGCGCCGACACCGGAACCCCCGAAGGAAGGTTGATGCTACTGTGACCGGACGTCTCTCCGCATCCGGCAAGTCTATGCTGGTCGGTGGCCTCCGCATCTTTCTGGATGGACGTAAGGCTCGAGTGAGCCCGGACTGGGTGATCCCTACAGTGCCAGTCCACAACTCCTATCAGGCTCTTGCTGTAAGAAGAGCCGAAGAAGAAGAAGCCGACCGCCATGGCCAGAGAAGGTTGGCTCCCAAGCCAAGAAGATTCAAACAGGTTTGGGTCCCCAAAAAGGTCCAGCCTGTCCAGCAAGAAGCTCCAGTGCAGTACCACCCCAGGTTCACCAGAGTAGAAGAGAGCAAGAAGAGGGACCCTGTCCCGAGGAAGGAAGAGACAATCGTGGATCCGCCACGCCGAGAAAGCTTTAGGGCCTGCTCCCGACGAGCCAACATCCCCGTTGTGGGAAGAAGATTACAGCAGACTATCGAGAGGGCTCGGTTTGCTTACATTCCTCCGATGGGAGGTCGACAAATGTCCCCGACCCTGCACCCGGGCCGAGGGCATGAAGAAATGACCAATATGGTCAGAAGTTATTTTAGGGGGTTAGGCAACCCCTCTTTGGGCCAACAATAGTTGTTGCAGGCAGCCGCAGCTGAAGAAGATCGATGTCCATTAATGACAATGGGAGAAGAAGAAGATAGGAGGATGACGTCATCGGTTGATGACAATGGATATGAAGACGGCTCTGATGTTCAAGCCGATGAAACTGCTCCCCACCAAGGGGAAAAGAGAAGGATCTCTGTGTTTGAAAGGCTTACCTTCCCGGGGAATGTCAAGAGGAGGGTTCGCAGATAGAAACGAAGGATGCAGATTTTCACATGCAATATGGCCAGGATAGATGGCCATTACGGAAAATTGCCCGAGGAGCCTCAAGAGTTGGCCTGGCTAGCCGGAAGACCGGGGCCGAGCACTCGAAGAGTGGAGGCCGCAAAAGAGAAGCTAGCGGCGACCGAAGGAAAGCAAGCCCTGCCTCGCCTCCAACAGCATGACAAGGCCGTTATTCTCACAGCGAATGTGATAACGGCAGGTGAAGAAGAAGATGTCTTGCTTGACATCCTACCTGAGGGTGCATCTGGCGAGACGACAGTTGCCATCCCCAGCACAGCAGCTATGGACCCGGCCGTACTGATGATGCTCCAGAGGTACCGTCAGGAGATAGAATAGCTGAAGAAGCAATTGACGGAAAGGACAGAGCAGTCCTCAGCCTCCAAGCAACCTGATGTGCAGGCCGAATCATCAAGGGGAGCCGTCAGCAAGAATGACTTCCCACCACTCTATACCCCGCCTCCGCAGGCGGAACCAAACTTGGCGACAACTCAACAGCGCCCATTGATGCGCTCGACAATCGTCGTTTAAAATAGCCGTGCCACACAAATTTCAAAATTTATAACCGCACTCACTCACTCGAATGATTTTTGAAAATACGAGTACAGTGGTGAATACGGGTCGATCACATGGGGAGAGAATATTTGATTTTAGTTCAAGTTGGAAATACCCTTGTGTTTGGAAAATAAAATGTTGTATTTGGAGTGCGATTATCACTAAAGAAATTTTGAATTGTAACTGTAAATGACAAGAGATAAGTAAAGGAAATTTAGCCAATTGATTGAAGAATGCCGTCGTTTCCACGCCGAGCCTTTGATGAAGATCGCTCCGCCTAGGAAGTCGACGCCGTGAGAGGATTTGAAGAAGACTTACCGCTTCGGATATGTTTGAAGAAACACTTAAGAAGACAAGGGTTGCATATAACAAGTTTGAAAACTTAAGTTTGAAAACATAACAGAATTCAAGTGAAAATAGGGATTGGAAGAAAAAAACATAACTTCAAATCTAGACGGAATTAGAAGAAGTGTAAAACATGAACGTTGTATAGAATTGAAAGAGGAAGAACTTTGATGAAGAACACAGACACAGAAAATAAGAGGAAGGCAATGAAAAATCAAGATCTATCACTATTGGTGAATAGTAACTGACAAAAAAATAGCACCTTGAAAAATTAATTCTAACTCTAAAAATACACAGATTTAGACAAAGTGGTAGAAGAATGAAATGGAGATCTATAAGAGAGGAACAACTTTGATGAAGAACTCTGGTTGAAAAGAGGTCTAGAAAGGCTTCAAAATATAAGAATACTAGAATGTCTACAGTAAACACCTAAAACAGCACTTAAGAAAACGGGTAATAACTCTATGAATCAAGAAGAATTTGAAGAAATGCTAAACAGAGAAGTTGAAGAAAACTTAAAAAGGAACAACGTTCGTGAAGAACTCAAATTGAAATGAAGACCATAATAATAAATAATTGGACCAAGAATAGACTGAATGCTTAAAAGGAACCTTGCATTAATATCAAATCAACTTACAAAGGTGACACCAAAAGCTTGTAAAACATCAAGATCCAACCCTCCTATGGAGCTCTACTAAGACTTACAATGAAGAACTTCAAGAATACAATGAAAAACCTTCACAATCTCTATGCTATCTCTCCTTCTAACTATCCCTAACTACTCCTTTATATAGGGCAACACATAACACCCCATCTCATGTGAAACAACTCAATTGCACCTAATTTTGCCTAAATTGGTAGGCTGGAATGTGCTGCACACTTTGTCATTTTTTTCGGATTTTTCTGGTATTTTTTTGTCTTCTTTTCCTTCTCTTTCTCTCTTTCATTCTCATTTTCTCTCTGCCGGCGCGTTGCGCCGACCGGCCGACCACTGTTTGGCCGCCTGCCCGTGGGCCCGCCGTGCGGCCGCCTCCATCCAGCCGCCCGTGTGTCGCACGCGGGCGCGTGCGCCCGCGCCTCCGCGTGCCTCGCCACGCGTCGCCCGGCCGCCCTTCGCGCCGCCTTCGCCTGCCACGACCCCCCCCCCCGCCTTCGCGCCTTTCTCTCGCAGCATGCCACGAGCCCCCCCCCCCCCCCCGCCTTCGCGCCTTCCTCGCGCAGCATGCCACGAGCCCCCCCCCCCGCCTTCGCCCCTTCTCGCCTCGTCGCCCGTGCGGGCGGCGAAGGCGGGAAGGGCGGGGGCGGGGGGTTTTGAATCTTTTATTTTTTTATTATATATAATATATATATATAAATATATATCTATATAGCTATATATATCTATATATTATTAGAAAAATTCTAAAAAATAGTAAATAAATTTATTTTTTTTAAAATTTTTTTATTTTCTTTTTGAACCAATCCTCGGGCTTTTGGCCCATTCAACATGTATATTTTATTCTTTTTTTCTTCTTTTTCTTGGAGTTTTCCTCGTATTACGTGCCTACATAAATAAGTAAAAATTGTGATTAAAATTTATTTAATTTCAGAAAATTAAACATTTGAGTCTAAATCAACAATAAGTGTGAGAAGTGTATATTTATCATAATTTAAGCTCATAAAAATATGAATAATTATGAATTAAGAAGGAAAAATACACACTTATCACCCATCACAGCCACTGGCTCCACCAGTGCTGCCACAGGTGCACCAGACGCCTCTACTGCTGCGCCCTCCTCCACAGGGGACCACCCTGGTCACCCCCTACTTGCAGTCGGCGCATTTCTACCCGGAACCGGTCAACCCGACCATCATGAGCAAGATGATGGTAGAAAGGATGATCGAGATGAAGCTCACTGAAAGGGCTGAAGGTGACTATGTTGTATTCGATGCATATGGGGTTCCATACCCACCGCATCATGCTGCCAAGCGGCTCCCTCCCGGGATTAGCAAGCCTCCGAAGTTCGACAAGTTCAATAGGAAGGGATCCTCGAAGGAACATGTTGCCTTCTACATGACCGTCATGGGTGACTTGGCCACTGACGAGTCATATTTATTGAAGTTCTTCGGGTCCTCACTCACAGGGCTCGCATTTGAATGGTACTCCAGCCTCCCGGCCTGGTCGATCAGCGACTGGTCGGACATGCAGAGGAAGTTCAGAGAAAGATTCCACGTCACAGAGAGGGAGGTCACAGTGGCTGAACTCTATTCAATAAGACAGAGGGCAGATGAGACCGCTCTCGACTACATCAAGAGGTGGAGGAACCTCAGGATGAGATGCAAGCGGCCCCCGCACCAGGAGGACGCTATACAGATCTGCAAACAGAACCTCAGGAGAGAGGTGCTGGAGAAGATGATTGGCATGGAAATCTGATCGTTCGGTCGTCTGAACAATATTGTGGCCGAAGTGGAGGCTTTCTTAGCGAAACCGGCCCCTACACCAAATATTCCTACTGCACAAAAGGGCAAGGCAGTAGAACCGCGCCAGGCACTGAAAGAAGCAAACGCCCTTGATATCAAGGCGTTTGAACAGCAAAAAGATAAAGGCAAGAAGACAACTGCTCCTCAGCCTGCCAAGACCGGAGATGGCGAAGAAGGCCCATCCCTCCGGGATAAAATGAAGAAGGCCTACTCTTTCCTAAAGGAGAAGACCAGGATCTTGTTTGACTGGGTTACCCAGTATGATAAGGTCACCTTGCCTGAGCCGAGGAGGCCAGAGGACCTGAAGAGAAGAGATAGCCTAAGATTTTGCCCCTACCACCAGATGCTGGGGCATCTAATTGAAGACTGTTATGTTTTCAAGGATATTATCGAAGGCATGGTAAGAAAGGAAGAAATAGAATTGGGGGAGTACAAGGTCGACCCTCCACAACCACATGAGGCGCCCGTAAGAAGAGCCGCCATCAACATGGTCTCTCTGTATCAAGCCTTGCCTGAGGAGACCGCAGAGGCCAATACTCAACGTACATATGAAGCCCGCTTTCTGGCCCCAATAAAAGAACAGGAGGGATGGCAGCAAGTCCCTGCAAGAGCCAAGAAAAAGGGCCTGCCTCGCCCGGCACCGGGGGCACATATTCGTGGCGTCACGCCACTACCCCCTTCACCAGTAGCAAGACTTGTGTGGACCAATCCCCCAGCAGTTATCCGGATACCTACCCGCAACCGAAGGAGGCAGACTCCGTTGCCGGCAGTCAAGAAGATCAGTCCACAAGCCCGGCGGCTACAGGACTACATAAATGGGCTAGATGAGTATGTACAGCCCGAGCTAGAACCTTTGCTGGTACGGGATCATCTCCCGTGGCAGGAGCTGGAACAGCTTTCACTAAAGTAGGAAGAGGAAGCTGACAAAGCATCAGATAGGGATGGCAGCCTGTTCTGGGGGCAAGCGCCAGCCAAAGAAAAGAAAAGAAGACAAAGAAGGAAGAGAAGGGCCGGCAAGGCTACAACGGGTGTGATCCTTTCTTGCAACGCCCTCTCTGCTCTGTTCAATTTTCCCGGTGAGGAGGATGAAGAAGAGATTTGCTTCACACCCGCCGTTAAGGAAAGCTAGGCCAAAGCCGCAACTGCCGCACATGCAACCTGGTCGGGCCGAAGGTGGGGGCGTCAGCCGCCCGCCAACCATAACATTATCTTCAGAGGGGAGCAACCCTACAAGATACCCCCTCCGGAGGTCAGGGGAGTTCAAATCCCTCCTCCATCAGGCTTATACAACCAAAGTGGGGGCGACACTCCCGCTCCTTCATTTCTAGAGTTCATAAAGATATCAAAAGGGAAGCAGCCATGCTGGGAGGTTGAACCGGTAACCGTGGGCAGTCACGCACAACTCCAGCAATCTCCCGAATTGTCAGAAGAGGTAGAAACTCGCCCGGCAGCAGCCAGTGAGGAGCAGCCAGGAGATAATCCCAAGCAAAAGGGTGTGGCCTCCGAGTCCGATGAAGCAGGTCCATCAGGGGCCACAGTCCAAGGATCTTCCAAGCCCAGGTGGGCAAATGAAATGAAGCTATCCAATGTTCGAGCTGGAAGTCGGGTGGTCAAACTATTGAAGAAGCTCCCAACAAGATTCACTATCTGGGAAATCCTCTCTCTCAGTGAAGAGACTCGACATGCGATCATTACTGCTCTCCAGACGCCTGCCCAATATGAAGCCTACCTAGCTGAGGCACTGCCGGAGGCCAGCATGACCTTCACCCAAGAAGACAGGTTGCTCCCCACCACCAGTCACAACAGACCTCTGTATATGAGGGGACATCTAAATGGCCGAGAGCTGAACAGAATCATGGTGGACCCCGGGGCAGCTGTCAACATCCTGCCTTACAGGATATATCAGAGGCACTACTTCAACGTGCACCTACAAAAGGTCGGGGATATGCGCATTGCAGGCTTCAATCAGAAGTGCGAAGTGTCGCTAGGAGTAGCAGAGTTCACACTCACTCTAGCAGACTTTGTCACGAAGGTGCAATTTCATGTCATTGATTCTCGCACCTCATACAAGGCGCTGCTTAGCCGCCCTTGGCTACATGAGAATATGGTGGTACCTTCCACACTTCACCAATGCATCAAATACAGAATGGATGGGAGAGAGGAAAGAGTATTTGCTGATCTCCACCCATTCGAAGTATTCGAATGCCACTTGGCAGACGCCCCTCTATATGCAGAATGGTCGCAGAAGGCCTCTGCGGCCAAGACCTCTTCTAGCACAACAAAAGGCACTTCCAAAGTAGAATGGTTCCCTCCGCCGCCGCGTGGATATATCGATCCCAAGGTGGTTTCACACATCACTGTCATCGGGGATGTAGACCGGAAAGCGCCTCCCGCCATCTACCCCGAAACTAATAAAGTCAGGGTTGACCAGCAGCACGACCACATCGGGATCCCCGAAGGTCTTACCAAGCCAATTCTCAGCCTTGACAATGCTACTGTCGAGCCTTTCAAAGCTTGGGAGGTGACACAGATAGATGGTCCTAGCAGCATGTTCTACTCAGCTGAAGGGCACCCTACACAGGAAGACACTAATTGTCATCTGCTTGAAGATATAGAAAACCCCTCAATGCCTATACAGGGGCTGACATTTATAACAAATCGAATGGCCAAGATATTCCAGAAGCAGCACATCCCTTCTAGCCAGCCTCGCAAGAGGAAAGAAGCATTCCAGAAGCTATGGTACCCTCCGAGCCTAGACAAAGAAATGAGGCGTGTCTCTCAGCACCCGGGATTGGGCTTCACCCTCGAAGAATACTATTACAGTGGATGCTATGAAGTGGATACCATCTCTGCTTTCTACCCAATGGAGGATAACCCACTGGGGGCAACTATTGGTGAACACCTGACAGAAGTTGAGTGCATTCAGCCAGCCCGGCCAAGGAATCCGGAATCTGAGGCTGTATTCCCCTGTCGGTGCTGGGAACAAGTCTATCCGGAAGATGCAGCTCTTCAAGCCAAATTTGACACAGCTAGAAGTAGTGAAGTTGAAGATGTTGAAGAAGCAGAGCTGCCTCCCTCCATTGGCCCTCCTCTGTTCATGATGTCGGCACTTCTCGAACCAGTCGGGGAAGCTTCCCCCGAGCCTGATCAAGAGACAGATGCTGCTAGAAGAGAAATGGTTGCCTTCACTGAGGACATGGTGGTTCAAGGGATCGAGATCTCTTCACCCCTTGCCAAGGAGCTGCAAGGCTACTCTGACTTATTGACAAATAATCACCAGCCCTTAGTGACTGCAACCCCCTCAGCAGGGGGTGAGGCAATCAACTCACCCCTTGAAGTTGCTAGTAAGGTAAACTTGTTGGCAGAACAGTGCATGCAGCCATTATCTGTCGAACAAGAGATTTCTGGTAGAACTCAAATAAGGCAAGATGAAGGGATCGAGGTCCTCGACCTCGAAGATGATATACCAGACTTTGTCGACCTCCAGCCTGCACCCCCTGAGATAGAAGATGGAGGTCAAGCAACAGTCGATGAACTGATAGAAGTCAACTTGGGAGACGAGGATGACCCCAGGCCAACCTTCCTCAGCGCCCAACTGTCTGCCAAAGAACAGAGGATGTACATCCAGCTGCTACAAGAATATCGAGACTGCTTTGCCTGGACCTACAGAGAGATGCCAGGACTAAGCCCCTTAGTCTCACAGCATGAGCTGACCATAAACCCTGGGGTCGAGCCGGTGAAACAGCCCCCTCAGCGTATGAGGCTAGAGCTCATCACTCAAATATGCAAAGAGGTCGACAAGCTCATTGATGTGGGTTTCGTCTAGGAAAATCAATATACCACGTGGTTAGCTAACATCGTGCCCGTGAAGATGAAGAACGGACATATCCGGATATGTGTTGACTTCCGGGATCTGAATAAAGTCTGCCCTAAAGATGACTTCTCAGTGTCGATAACGGAGGTCATGATAGATGCAACAACTGGTCATGAGGCCCTATCATTCATGGATGGGTCATCTGGCTACAACCAGATATGGATCGCGGAACATGACCGGATCCACACTGCCTTCCGGACCCCCAAAGGCATTTATCACTAAAAAAGAATGACGTTCAGATTAAAGAACGCCGGCACAACTTATCAGCAGGCGATGACTAGAATATTTGATGAGCTGCTTTACCATAAGGTCGAGTGCTACATAGATTACCTGATAGTCAAGACCAAAAAGAAAGAAGACCATCTGCAAGACCTCCGAGTCATTTTCCAGAGGCTGAGGCAGTATGAATTAAAAACGAACCCTATGAAGTGTGCATTCGGAGTCTCGAGCAGAAAGTTCTTGGGTTTCATTGTCAGGTATCGGGGAATTGAAATAGACCCCGCCAAGATCAAGGCGATTCAGGAGTTACCCTCACCAAGGAATCTCTCTGAGCTAAGATCCCTTCAGGACCGCCTTGCATACGTCCGGCGGTTTATATCCAACTTGTCGGGGCGATGCCACCCCTTTCACAAGCTGATGATGAAGGATGTTCCCTTCTACTGGGATGAAGAATGCCGGATAGCCTTCGATAAACTGAAGGATTACCTGAAAACCCCTCCAGTGCTGGGTGCGCCAGTGAAAGGATGGCCGCTGATCCTCTACATAGCAGTCACACACGATTCCCTGGGGGCAATGCTAGCCCAGAATAATGAAGAAGGAAAAGAACAATCCCTCTACTATCTCAGTCGAAGAATGGTCAGAACTGAGGAAAGGTACACCTACATCGAGAAGATTTGCCTGGCATTTGTCTTCGCGGTCAAGAAGCTGCGGCACTACATGCTGTCGCACGAAGTTAAGTTGATTTCTAGGGAGGATCCGCTTAGATACATCATGTCCCAACCGGCCCTCAAAGGCCGCCTGGGCAAATGGGCGGTGATTCTTATGGAGTATGACATCTCCTATGTACCGCAGAGGGCCGTCAAGGGCCAATCTATTGCAGACTTCTTTGCTAAACATCCAGTACCCGAAGATTGCCCTCTGGAACCAGAGCTTCATGAAGATGAAACTTTAGAGGTCGGCCAGGTGCGGCCCTCCCTATGGCAGCTGTATTTTGATGGTGCCTCCAGAATTGACACCTCAGCGACGGGATCGGCCAGAGTCCGCGCAGGAGCAGACATAGTCTTGAGGTCTCCTGAAAGGGAAGTCATACACACGTCCTGCTCAATAAATAAGCCTTGCACAAATAATGAAGCAGAATATGAAGCCCTCATAATCGGGCTACAGATTGCTCTGTCCATGGGGATTCAAATGCTAGAAGCGTTCGGGGACTCCATGCTGGTTATAAAACAATTGGAAGGGGAGTTCGAGGTGAGAAAGTAGGAGCTCGTCCCTTACTACCATCTGGCCCTGCGCCTAATGGCAAGATTCTACTTCATCAGCGTCAAGCACGTCAATCGAGGATAGAATGCTCAAGCTGACGCCCTCGTAAAGCTGGCAAGTTCCTTGGTGATCCCGCCTGATATGAGCCTGAACATAACAGTCATCAACCGGCGGCAGGTCCCCAGTATGACAGAAGCTTTAGCCGATGAACAAGCCAATGAAGTAGTAGTTGCTGAAGCAGTCCAGCAGCCCGACTGGCGGGAATACCTCCTGCATTGGTTCCAACACCAACAGGTCCCGAAGGTGAAAGAACAGCGAATGAGACTCCTGAGAGTCAAAGATTCTTATGAGATGAGGAATGGAACATTGTTCCGAATAATGGCAGATGCCCAAAAGAAGGTATTACTTTGATGCTTATCTCCAGGGGAAGCCAGGCAGGTAATGCAGGAAGTCCATGCCGGGTCAGCTGGGGCGCACCAGGCCGGTCCGAAAATGAAGATCGAAATAAAGAAATTGGGTTATTGTTGGCCCACTATATTTGATGATTGCTGCAAGTTCACCAAGGCTTGTCAGAAATGTCAAGAGCATGCCAATGTGTCAAGAATACCTCCAGTGCCTCTACATCCTACCTTACCAAGCTGGCCGTTTACCCAGTGGGGGAAGGACGTGGTGGGGCCACTACCAGCATCTTCATCAAGGTGCAATACATCTTAGCAGCTACAGATTACTTCTCCAGATGGGTAGAGGCAGTAGCACTAAAAGAAGTCATGGGAGAATTAGTTGCGAGATTCTTCTGGTAGAATGTAATATTTCGGTTCGGGATTCCCAGCCGAATCATCTCCGACAACGGCAGCCACTTCAGAAATCATAAGGTTTATCGGCTAGCTGAGAAATACAAGATTGATTGGAGAACATCATCTCTCTACTACCCTCAGGCCAACGGACTTACAGAGGCCTTTAACAAGACGCTGTGCACTCTGCTGGTGAAAATTGTCAAGACTAACAGAAGAGATTGGGAAGAAAGAATGTACGAGGCACTGTGGGCTTACCGTACGGTCTACAAGACCCCTACCGGCTGCTCACCCTACTCCCTCGTGTATGGGTCATAGGTTGTGGTGCCAATTGAGCTGGAGGTCCCCTCATTACGGGTCACCATCCAGCATGGAGTGGTGGGCAACGAGCAGGCCAACGTAGAAAGAAGAGTAGAAGAGCTCGCCGAGCTTGAAGGAAAGCGTCTCCAGGCGCAACAGAATATTAACTCTATCAAGCCCGCTTGGCCCGTGCTTTTGATAAGCTGGTCAAAGGACGGGAGTTCAAAAGGGGTGACCTGGTGATGGTTAAAAGAAGAGAGGTGATGGCCTCCAACCCCAAGGGGAAGTTGGTTGAAAATTGGGTCGGACCGTATGTCGTCCACCGAGCATATGAAGGGGGTGCGTATGTCCTTACGGATCACAAAGGAGTCATCCAATTCTCTCCCCTTAATGGGAAGCACCTAAGGCTGTATCACACGGTTCAATCGGCGTTCCCCGAATGATTTACCTCAAACTTGGTCCAGTGGCACTCCGCTCTGACCGAGCTACCTCCACCCTCGGTCCAATGGCACTCCGCCCTGACCGAGCTACCTCCACCCTTGGTCCAGTGGCACTCCGCCCTGACCGAGCTACCTCAAACTTGGTCTAGTGGCACTCCGCCCTGACCAAGCTACCTCCACCCTCAGTCCAGTGGCACTCCACCCTGACCGAGCTACCTCCACCCTTGGTCCAGTGGCGCTCCGCCCTGACCGAGCTACCTCCACCCTTGGTCCAGTGGAACTCCGCCCTGACCGAGCTACCTCCACCCTTGGTCCAGTGGCACTCCGCCCTGACCGAACTACCTCAAACTTGGTCTAGTGGCACTCCGCCCCGACCAAGCTACCTCCACCCTCGGTCCAGTGGCACTCCGCCCTGACCGAGCTACCTCCACCCTTGGTCCAGTGGCGCTCCGCCCTGATCGAGCTACCTCCACCCTTGGTCCAGTGGCACTCTGCCCTGACCAAGCTACCTCCACCCTTGGTCCAGTGGCACTCCACCTTGACCGAGCTACCTCCACCCTTGGTCCAGTGGCACTCCGCCCTGACCGAGCTACCTCAAACTTGGTCTAGTGGCACTCCGCCCTGATCGAGCTACATTTACCTCGGTCTAGTGGCATTCTGTCCTGATCGAGCTACACTTACCTCAGTCTAGTGGCACTCTGCCATGGCCAGACTCGCATAATACCTACGACTTTACCATTACGGGCCTTACGCCCGAATCGGCACAAATCTATCCTTTGCATTAGCATTACCTTCTTGCTAACGAATAAACCCCTTTGTTCGGCGCAAGACTCCGTGTCCTAGCCGACCTTTATACATCATTGCCATTGCGGGCCCTACGCCCGAATCGGCACAAATCTATCCTTTGCGTCAGCATTACCTTCTTTCTAACTAATAAACCCCTTGTTTGGCGCAAGACTCCGTGTCCTAGCCGACCTTTATACATCCTTGCCATTACGGGCCTTACGCCTGAACCAGCGTAAATCCATCCTTTGCATCAGCATGGTCTCCTTGCTGACGAATAAACCCTTCTTCTGGCGTAAGACTTCGTGTCCCAGCCAACCTTTATACATCTTTGCCATTACGGGCCTTACGCCCAAATCGGCATAAATCCATCCTTTGCGTCAGCATGGTCTCCTTGCTGTCGAATAAGTCCTACTTCTGGCGCAAGACTTCGTGTCCCAGACGACCTTTATACATCATTGCCATTGCAGGCCCTACGCCTGAATCAGCTCAATTATATCCTTTGCGTTAGCATTACCTTCTTGTTAACGAATAAACCCCTTGTTCAGCGCAAGACTCCGTGTCCTAGCCGACTTTTATACATCATTGCCATTGCGGGCCCTACGCCCGAATCGGCTCAAATCTATCCTTTGCATTAGCATTACCTTCTTGCTAACGAATAAACCCCTTTGCTTGGCGCAAGACTCCGTGTCCTAGCCGACCTTCATACATCATTACCATTGCGGGCCCTACGCCCGAATCGGCATAAATCTACCCTTGGCGTTGGCATTATCTTCTTGCTAACGAATAAACCCCTTTTTCGGCGTGATACTTCATGTTCTAGCCGACCCGCTCAGCATCCTTCTGCTACATGTATTCAAAAAAAAGAGAAAGAAACAGAAATGGGGTTAAAAATAGAGATACCCCGCCGGCCTTGTTCCTAAACGGGGACGAGGGCAAAAATGGCTATAACTCGGTTGTGGCGAAAACCCGAAAGGGCGCTGCAGGTAAAATCGGGTATCGCGCCACGTGAAAACCTGAAAGGGCACGTGGGTAAAAGCAGGAGGGGGCTGGCCTAGGCGAAAACCCGAAAAGGGCGCTTAGGTCAGTAAAGTGGTAATCCAAAAGGTTCTCTTCATCCTCCTCTCAATAAGATTCCCAAGGGATAACCATCAGAAGTCCCACCGGAGATCCCCTAACAAAGCTGTGTCCGACCCTCGTCATCATCGGCGGGATCGGTCGACCTTCATCCTATAACTTGGACCTTTCATCCTCGTTAATGAGCATGTCCCTTGCTTCGACATGTAACCCATGTCGACGAACAAACCCGTGTTCGACCCCCATCATCATCGGCAAGATTGGTCGAACTCTACTCCTTTAACTTGGACCTTCCTTCCTTGTTATTGAATATATCCTTTGCTTCGACATGTAACCCATGTCGACGAACAAACCCGTGTTCGACCCTCGTCATCATCGGCGAGACCGATCGACCTCTATCCCTTAACTCAGACCTTTCGTCCTTGTCAATAATCATACCTTTGCATCGACATGTAACCTCTGCCGATGAACAAACCCAGGATTCGACCCTCGTCATCATCGGTGAGATAGGTCGACCTCTACCCTTAACTTGGACCTTTCATCCCTGTGAATGAATATACCCTTTGCTTCAGCGTGTAACCCACATCGATGAACAAACCCAGGTTCGACCCTCGTCATTATCAGTGACGTAGGTCGACCTATGTCCCTTGGCCTGGACCTTTCGTCCCGGTCAAGAACCATATAGCCTTTGCTTCGGCATTTAATCAATGTCGACGAACCAAACCAGGATCCGACCCTTGTCATCATCGACAAGGCCGGTCGGTGTCCTAGCAAACAAGCTCTCCTGTGTTCTGGATCCTCCGGGGAATTTAAAATAAAAAAAGAGAAAAGAAACCAAAATGGGGTTAAAAATAGAGATACCCCGCCGGCTTTGTTCCTAAATGGGGACAAGGGTAAAAATGGCTATAACCCGACTGTGGCGAAAACCCGAAAGGGCGTTGCAGGCAAAATGGGGTGCCCCGCTACGTGAAAACCCGAGAGGGCGCGTGGATGAAAGCAAAAGGGGGCTGACTCCGGTGAAAACCCGAAAGGGCGCTTGAGTCGGTAATGTGGTTAAAAAAATGATGAAATGAATGAATAGAAAAAAAACAATGATAAAAAATGATGATGAAATGAAAAGATGATGTAGTAACAGGTTTATCCTCGTTCGTCATTCCATCCCAAACTACCTTTTCGACCTTGTCATCATTGGCAAGATCAGTCGCTACCCTTTTCGGTCCTTGTCACCATCGACAAGACCGTCTACCTTTTCGACCCTTGTCACCATCGGCAAGATCGGTCGCTACCCTTTACGGTCCTTGTCACCATCGGCAAGACCGTCTACCCTTTTCGACCCTTGTCACCATCGGCAAGCTTGGTCGCTACCCTTTCTGTTCCTTGTCACCATCGGCAAGACCGTCTACCCTTTTCGGTCTTTGTCACCATCGGCAAGACCATCTATCTTTTCGACCCTTGTCACCATCGATAAGATCGGTCGCTACCCTTTCCGGTCCTTGTCACCATCGGCAAGACCGTCTACGTTTTCGACCCTTGTCACTATCGGCAAGATCGGTCGCTACCCTTTTCGATCCTTGTCACCATTGGCAAGACCAACTACCTTTTCGACCCTTGTCACCATCGACAAGGTCGGCCAGCATTTCCCCAAATCGGGCCTCGGCAAAAATCCGAAAGGGCGCTTGGGTTAGTAATGTGATTACTATAAAGTATATGCTATGCCTCTGAGTGGCACTCCCATCAGTTGTCCCACCGGTAATAAAGCCTATCCTGGATGGACCTCTCATCAGCCAGCAGTCATATTTTTGACATTTCTTGTCGGCAAGACTTACATATGCACCAATCTGGCAACCTCTGGAACCCCGTCACGCGGTGGAGCGAGGCCCCCATCCTTTCCTTGAAAGGGTGGACGCTCTCTTGCGGCGCAGATATGGGTATACTTCCAAGCAGGTCGCCAAAGTTGCCACAAGATATGATAGAATACAAGTGCAAAGGTGGACACCTAAAACAGTAAAGGAAACTTGTATTTCATTGCAAAAAGGAGGGGAATGAATACAAAAGGGGCCCTTCGGAGGAGGCAAATTACAAAGGCAGATCAGCTAAGACCGCCTGAAAATATCTGCAAAGTCAATGAGCCCAACATGTGGAGCCGCTCCCAGTTCACGGAGCTACATTTCTTCCTCCTGAACGCGAGTCACCTCAGTCTTTAGGGATGCGACTCGGCCCTCCAGTAAAGAAGTCTCCTCGATGCCTTGGACCTCTGCAGCCTCCAGCCGTGGTATCTCAGCTTCAATGGTAGCCAATTCAGCCCGGAGTTCTTCCCGTCGGCTACGTAGAATATGTGCCCGAGCAGTTGAAGTTTCAACATGGGCCTTGCTATTCTGAAGATCGGAGGTCAGAGACTTCAGCTCCGCCTGACAGTCAGCTTTCTGCATCTTGAGGGCCGCTAGCCGGTCGTTCATCACCCTCCCAGGAAAGTCCCGGCGGTTTACAAATTTTAGCAGGAACAGCACCCGCTGGGTCCAGGTGTCCAAATGATAGCCTAATGCCTGCAACCCGATCGTCAGTCGCCCGGCCACTTCCTTCAACTGGGGGTAAGATAGTGTCGGTTGAGACTCCACAACCTGGCGTAACATCTCTAAATACTGCCACACAAAGTCCTCCAATGAAGTAAAGCCAGGGAGGTTTCCAGAGCCACCTCAAAGGTCACCTCCCTGTCTATAGAGGCCCATAAGCCAATATCTGGCTCGGAAGAAGAAGATGGAATGGCTACCAGAGCCGAAGTAGCAGGTACCACGGCAGCATGCTCTTGCTCCGTCGGGCTCCTTGAAGAACTCTCTTCTACAGGTGCTGGAAGAGGCGGAGCTGTAGGGTCAGGCGCAATAGTCATTATGGCCCCTGGGATAAAGGCAGAACCCCTTGACGGGTCAGCTTCAGCTCTCAATTCTGTTGCCAGCACCAGGGCGAGACTCTCTCCTAGCGGGCTCGGCTCCATTGATGATACTTCGGCAGCTGCGTGTATTCTTACTGGCATAGGGCGAAGTATGGTAACTGCCTCTGAAGAAGACACGGTGGCCAGTGGTAGCATATCCAAAGCCTCCGACGAAACCACGATAGCATCAGAAGGTGATACCAGAGGGTGATTGGCTGCGTCAGGCTCCTGGAACAAGATTCCAGTAAGCACCAAGTGTAGACACGCCGTTCTTGACATTACAGTGAGTAAATCTCATATTACACTATGATACCCCAAGGCGGCCTTCACATTTTTAATTACTCTGGTGATTTCCTATTTTTTTGAATTTTTTTACATTTTTCTGAATTTTTTCGTGAAAAATCTTGGAGGTGTCCAGGAGACTGGATGCCTCCATAAAATCATATATATAAAAATAATAAAAATAATAGAAAAATTATGGAGGCGTCCAGGCGCCTGGACGCCTCCATAAATAAAAATAATTAAAAAAATAGAAAAATCATGGAGGCGTCCAAGCTGCTGGATGCCTCCATCAAATGACAAAAAATAAAATAATAATAATAATAATAAATAAAAATATTCTTGAAGGCGTCCAGGAGGCTGGACGCCCCCATGATTTGACTCACGGGTGCCCACGACCGTTGGTCGAGGTGTCGTTTGAAAAGAATCCAAATCATGGAAGCGTCCAGGCCCTTGGACGCCTCCATCAAACAGCTCACGGGCGACCCCCGGCCACCGACTGACCATTGCTCAGTCTGTCGTTTGAATAGAATCCAAATTATGGAGGCGTCCAGGCCCCTGGACGCATCCATCATTCAGCTCACGGGTGACCCCCGGCCACCGACTGACCGTTGCTTAGTCTGTCGTTTGAATAGAATCCAAATTATGGAGGCGTCCAGGCCCCTGGACGCCTCCATCATTCAGCTCACGGGCACCCCTGACCCCAGACTATCCATTGGCTGGCTTGTAGTGTGAAAGGGATCCAATGTAATAGAGGCGTCCAGGCCCCTGGACGCCTCCATCATCCAGGTCACGGGTGCCCCTGGTCACTGACTATCCGTCAGCCGGTCGGATTATCGTTTAAAAAAGATCCAAGTAATGGAGGCGTCCAGGCCCCTGGATGCCTCCATCTTCCAGAACTCTATAAATAGGGGCCTACCCCCCCTCGGTTCGGGGTCGAAAAAAAGAGCGCCGGGAGGCTGTCGGATTCCATTCCTAACCCGTGGGTGTTTTGTAGGTGAGGTTCTGCCGGATTCCTGGGTGCCCGTGCTCGCAGGAGAAAGGCCATCTTTGCCCGTCGCGCTCCCACGTCATCCCTACGCTACCGAGGCTCCGCCGGATCTCGCCATCAGCCATCCAATAAGCCATTCTCCTCTCTTTTTCCTTAGATATCTTGCATTCATCATATCGCATTTTTCACCCCCTTTTGGGGGAGTCTCCTCCTGTTCCTACGTTGGTATAATCACCATCCATCATAAGCATTTTCCTCCTACTCGTGTCCGAGAGGGGTTTAAAAGACAACACCAACCAGGTGTGTGTCCGGCCGTCATTTCGTTACTTGCATCGCTAGAATTGATTGCTGCACCTTCATCTTTCTGATCCACTTGTTATTTGTTTGTCATTGTTTTGCAAGGGTACTCAAGGAAAGCCCTCCCCGTCGGCCGGCCGAAGGGGGAGGAAGAAGCAACCCACCATTTCCCGCTCTTGATGATTCACAGTTTCCGTGCCTTGTGCCAGGTACACGCGATCATTTCTTTTCATTGAGGTAACCCCTCTGGCGATCACATCCCTTTGGCATCCTACGTATGCTCTTTTCTCTGTTGACATGTTGCATGACCCCTTCCCCCATTAGCTTTTAGTTATTACGAGTTTGTAGCCCGTCGCTCGCGTTTCTCGTTCCCTTTTGAGTGGATCTCCATTCGACATTCCACAGATTGGCGATCACGGTGGGACATCAGTTGCTTTCTTTTAGTTACTCTTGCAGCCCTTGACTTGCTTTATCATCTTTTACGTGTTCTTCACCTCTCAGTTGCTTTCTTACAATTACCCTTGCAGCTTCTTGTGATTCATTTTATCATTTGTTGTGTGTTACCCTTGCACCTTCTTGTAGTTTGCCTTACCATCTCTTGTGCGTTGTTATACCTTGATCGTCTTGTTATCCTGTTATGCTCTATATATCTGTCAGCATTTCATCGCATACGTCCATCCCTCTTTTCTATCTTTCTTTCTATTTCTTTCTTAGGATCACCCCCTCTTGGTGAAAGAAGGACTCTCTGTCGGGAATTCCTCTCGACAGACTAGGATCTCTTTCACTGGGACCTCCATAAGTCCCCGACAGCGAAGGATTCCCCTTCATTCACTGGGCAGGTTGTACCGTTGAAGTTCCCCGGAGCTTAGTTACCCCATTCGCGGTGAGTCGAGTGTCCCTAGTTCACACGGCGGTAAAACAAAGGTGCGACTAGGATTTTTGCACATTTTGTGAGAATTTTTACAATCGTTAAAAAGAAAAAAAAGAGTTCAAACAAAAACAAAAAGAGACGTAAAGCATCCACTTGTGTGTTAATCTCTGCTGCTTGTGTGCTGGTGTATGTTATTACGTTCTGGAAAGGTGTTAAGGATGGCCGAGTATGATTACAATGCTTTCGAGGCTAACGCCTTCGGCTATGAGCCTCAAATGCATGACTCGGGTCATGGCTCTTACGTAGAATATAGCCTGGACTAGGGCTACCAAGGCGGGCCTCATGTCTACGCTATGGACGCTGGTCCACCCACGACTCCTCACATGAGGTGCCGAATGCTGCCGGAAATACATCTTCCCCCCAGGACATCTCCGCCCTGTTAGGTGTCCTCGCCAACACCCAACTCAACCCTGAGCAACTTCAGGCCTTCCAGGCCATTCTAAAAGGGAAGTCAGTCCCCCCCCCTCCTGCGGAGCTGAGCCCGACTACAACCCCTGTCCAAGAGTCTATGCAGGCCATTCCCTCCTCCTCACCTCTCGGGCAGGCAAATCACCAGCCTCCCTCCTTCCAACTCCCCTCCCAATCTCCGGCGCAAGCCACCCTTCAAACACAAATCCCACCGGGCCTACCCGTTGGTAGACCCCAATATCCCTCCTGTCCTAGGTTTCCTTCTCAGGCCTCTGGGAGGCCTACCGCTTCTGCCTGGCAAGTGCCACCTTCACCAATTGACCTATTCACCCAGTCCCTCTTGAATAAACTGAATAAGATGGACCAGCAATTCCGGAACTTACAAAAAAGGGTAGATGTGAAATCCACCCCTGAGGTTTCTCTGCCTATCCTACCAATATTTCGCCTTCCCCCTTCTGAGATGCCCACGTACCGTAGGTACAACGGCACTGGCAACCCCTCTACCCATTTGAAGGACTTCATGTACGAGTCCTCGTTTTGGCAAAATGATAAAAGATCTCTGGCATACCTCTTTAGGAGGTCATTAGATGGCCCTGCGTTGGAATGGTTCTACGCCCTAGAGCCAAGCGAGGCTGAGGACTTCGACGTGGTTCAGAGGAAGTTCCTACAGAGATACCGGGACCGAGTTGGCCCGTCTCTTTCTATCACTGACCTGGTCGCCGAAAAAATGAAGCGGGACGAAAATTTCGTCCAGTTCGCTGATAGATGGAGATCCCTGGCAGAAAGGATAAAGGATACCATCTCAGAGCCAGAGCAGGTGAAGATGATTATATCAAATGCTACCCCCCAGTTTAGGCATATCCTGGTAATGAACAAGCTTAACACCATGGAGGAACTGTACGAGAGGGCTCGGTATGTCCAGACGCAACTGAAAGATTCTCCTCTCATGCACATGTTCGAGCCACCAAAGCCGAAGGTGTTTAGGAAGCCGGGCACTGGCGTCCCAGGCGGAACGACAGAAGGGGTCGTGACGAATGAGCAAGTGAATGCGGTCAACGACGCTAACTATGTGGCAAACCCCAGGCTTCCACAAATGCCCCTGCTTCCTCTCCAACAAGGTTCGTTCCCTTCTCATCCTCCACCGCAAAGCAATCTCCTCCAGAACAATATGCCTCAACCCTTCCATCTTCAACAACAACAACAGCGACCTCCTCAATATAATCAGGTTCCACCACCCGGGGATTATGGCCCCCAACAACAGAGGAGGCCACTTGGACCTAGGAGAGCTCATTACCCACCTTTGCCGGAATCGTTATCAGATATCTTCAATGCTCTCATGGCTGCTAATTTCCTCACCTTGCCTAAGGAGAGAGCCATATGGCCCACGAACGTCGACACTTCCAGATATTGTGTCTTCCATAGACAGCCGGGTCATACAGTGGAAAACTGTTTTCATTTCAGAGATTATATCTATGATATGAACGATGAACATCAAATAGATTGGGACGAAATGAGGCGATGCGTCACCATGATGAAGGCCAGGAGACCTCCTCCTAGACAGCAACAACAACAACAGCAACCACAGCAACAACGACAGCTACAACAACAGCAACAAGCACCGCAACAACAACAACAACAGCCTCAGCAGGTACCACAACAGCAGCCAAACATGGGCATCCTCCAAAATCCACTACCAGAGCACCAGCAGCCCAATCATCAGGTGAACCCCATCTCCTCCTTCCCGGAAGTCGGGAGGGAGCAGGTATGGCACCTGGAAAATGCCTCTATTCTTTCCACCACCAACCCTATCATCATGCAACTCCCTTGTGTCGCCCGGGTAGCACCTCTTTCCCACCAACCCGCATATGCATCGCCTTCACCATTTCCACTGCCATCGTGCCCCCTTATTCGCACCCCAATAACCTATCAGCCGACACCCCCCGTTGCGCCTTCACACCTTCCCATCTCCTCTCACTCCTCCACTCCACCGCCCACCTCCACCGCAGTTGCCCCTATGCCCTCTAAGCCCCTTATCACCCGTCAACCGCGCGTAACCCCTTTTGCCCCCACAACACCGCCATCAATGCCCTCAAAACCACTCATCACCCGCCGCCCATCTCAAGCCTTACCCACCACCACCTTACCTCCACCTTCCAAGCCCCTCATCCGTCGTAACCCACATGGTGTTCCCCCTACCTCCGCCATACCTCCGCCTAGTAAGCCCCTCATCAGGACCCCTGCTCCCGTCATCACCCCTGCTCTACCAACCATTCCCCCGTCACTGCCCCTCAAACCTCTGCTGCAATCCACTGCTGCCCCTGTAGAGGTACAAAAGCCACAGGCAATGGTGCTCCGAAGTGGAAGGATTTTCCACAGGATTTTCCCCCAGGACAGTCAGAATCCCGAGCAGTCTCAGCAAGAAAAGGATGGAGAGCAGTTGGAAAAGTCCGTCCCTGGAACACAATATGATTTGCTGAAACACCTAGATAGGACGCCCGCTCGGATCTCCATCCTCGAGCTGCTCCAAAGATCCACGTCACATCAGGCGGCCTTGATGCAATATCTTCAAAGGGTCATGGTAAATGAGGACCTCCCCGCAGAAAAGATTTCGGCCGTTTTGACCCCAACGGACACACAACCAGCCATCATATTCCACAACTATGAGCTCGCTCCCAGGGAAGCTCGGAAGTATGCGTTGTGTGTCTCGATAAAAGTTAATGAGGTATCCGTAAACCCGTGCCTTGTAGACACAGGCGCATCCATAAACGTGATCTCCATGAGCACCCTTCGGATGTGCGGGGTTGACGAGGAACAGATCAGACCTTCCTCGATCACGGTCACAGCTTATGACAATAGCAAAAGACCACCACAGGGGATGATCATTCTGAGAGTAGGGCTAGGCCCTATGACAGTCTCCACGGAATTCCATATTCTCCACATGGACCCTACATTCAAGGCCATACTGGGTCGCCCTTATATTGAAGCCGCAGATGCCGTACCTTCCACCAACCATCAATGCTTGAAGTTTCCTTACAACGGAAGAATTATTAAGGTGGTAAGTACGCCTGTCCTTCCCACGGTGGATGCTATCAACACCTCTCTACCCTCC
Source organism: Amorphophallus konjac (assembly GCA_022559845.1). Lineage (NCBI taxonomy): Eukaryota > Viridiplantae > Streptophyta > Magnoliopsida > Alismatales > Araceae > Amorphophallus > Amorphophallus konjac. The sequence goes on along the minus strand of CM040127.1, from coordinate 147,335,960 downwards.
GTTTGGCCGTCTCACCGGCCCATATTGTCGCTGCTGGATGTGCATGATGTATCTCACGTTCCGCTAGCGCCCAAGGAGCTGGTCAAGGTAACAACACCGCATCTCCCCTTTCACTCCAAAGGTTGGGAGATTATGAGGAACATCGGCTATCAGCAGGGCAGGGGTTTGGGCGCGCAACTGCAAGGTAGGCTGAAGCCGCCAACAGAAGTTAAGCCGAATCACAGGTTTGGTCTGGGTTTCAAAGGACCATTCAAGGCGGATTGGAAGCCCCTCACATGGACCCTAACAAACCACTTCAACAAAGGGCCCGTTATTCAGATGAGGGATTATCCGCTAGAAGCACGTGGGAGGTTACATGTTGTGTATTCAGCTGAAAGATATTCCAGGATTACCAAAAGAGGCAAGATCAAAGATCCAGAATGCGAATGGGACAAATGGTTCGATATACCGGATGTTTCTATTGCGCTAGGAAGGATGTTCTCGCCTCCGCAGCTCGAGGGGCCGTCATTGACCTCCGGAATGCCAGAGAATACCACCATTGTTGCCAAGGTTCCAAGCTATCCTTGTCCTCGCCAGAAGGACCTGGTCATCGGCGGATCTTCATCCGCTGTCACCATCACTATCGACGGTTTATCAGCCGTCATCTTCTCCGTTCACTCATCACAGCCACCGTTGCTGTCTTCTCCCTGGGCCAGACGATTGTCTGATGATCTCCCCAGGTCCCCCTCTCTTCTCGCATACCTGCGCGGACTTCTCGACCCACGTCAGGTCTTCAATCACGATCTGCTCCATGAGCCTCCCAACCCTCTAGCCATAACTACCTTCCTCTCCCCTACGATCTCTTTTCGTTGTTTTGTCATCAAAAATGAAAATGAAAAAAAAACGTCAATTTTAAACTCCCCAGCAACACATCTTTGTTGAGGAAACCTCCTACATCTCACATGGGTGCGTCTCGCTTCGCGAGCCACCGTCCAAGGTCCGATGAGCGACCTTTTTCACCCCTCCTTCGAGGGGCCTGTCCCTGTACATTCTTCACCATCCCCTTCAACCTTCTCTCCTTCTGTAAATAATGTCAGTCAGTCTAGGTCAAGGGTAGTACCTAGGAAGAAATCCAAGGGTAGGCAGATCCCTCGTCGGTTCCTTCTAGATTTAGCCGTTAGGTGTCAGGCCCTCCTTGCCATCCCTCAGTTATTAGAAGATCCCATCCAGTTACCAGAAATGGAATGCGAGGATAACTGTGCAATTGATGAAGGGTATGGAGTTTATGAGATCACAGATGAGGAATACCCTAGTGAAGATGAGGGTGAAGAATATGAGGATGCGGCTGCCGCATATGCTAGTGGAGTAAGGAGATTCGACGGGCCGTCAGCCGCGGTAGAAGAGTCCACCAAGGAAGTGAACTTGGGAACTGAGGAAGACCCTAGGATCATCCTCATAAGTGATAATCTGCCACCCTCTGAAGAAGAGGCATTGGTCCAAGTTCTTAAAAAGTATAAGGACACGTTTGCATGGAGCTACGAGGACATGCCGGGGCTGGATCCCACCCTGGTCGAACACCGCTTAACTTTAAAACCAGGGGCCGTCTCGGTAAAACAAAGGTTAAGACGTTTCCACCCTCAAATGGCTCTAAAAATGAAAGAAGAGGTCGACAAGCTCCACAAAGCCAGGTTCATTAGAGTCGTCCTCTATCCCCAATGGGTGGCAAATATTGTCCCAGTCATGAAGAAGGATGGCAAAGTCAGGATTTGCATCGACTTCCGGGACCTTAACCGCGCGTGTCCAAAGGACGATTTCCCCTTGCCTCACATTGATGTGTTAGTTGATAACACCGCAGGTTATGAGACCCTTTCATTCATGGATGGATTTTCGGGGTATAATCAAATTCGGTTGGCAGAAGATGACCAGGAGAAAACGTCATTCACTACGCCATGGGGGACATACTGTTACGTGGTCATGCCATTTGGATTAAAGAATGCTGGAGCTACTTACCAAAGAGCCATGATGGCCATATTTCATGACATGATGCACATATATCTGGAGGTGTACGTGGATGATTTATTGGTGAAATCAAGAACCAGGGAAGAACATCCAAGGGTTTTAGCTAAGGTGTTGCAAAGATCAAGGGAGTTCCAACTGAAAATGAACCCGAAAAAATGTGTGTTTGGTGTGTCATCAGGCAAATTACTGGGTTTTATTGTGAGCAAAAGAGGGATTGAAATAGATCCCAACAAAGCCAAAGCCATCAGGGATATGCCGCCCCCTAGAAATTTAAGAGAAGTTCGAGGTCTAATTGGGAGGCTGCAGTTCATCCGTCGTTTGTGTCTCAGCACTCACAAAGGTGTAGACCTTTCTACGAGTTGACCAAGCCGGGGGTAGAATTCCACTGGGATTCTAAGTGTCAGAAAGCTTTTGAAGGGTTAAAGGAATATTTGGCTAGTCCGCCCGTTCTCATCCCACCCAAACCGGAGAGACCTCTGATCCTCTACATCTCAGTCTTGGATGACTCTGTGGGAGCCGTCCTCGCACAAGCTGATGAAGAAGGTAAGGAACGGGCAACCTACTACCTCTCCAAACTCCTCAACTCCTGTGAGCAGAAGTACACAATCATGGAGAAAACCTGTGCTGCCCTCGTTTGGGTAGTGCAGAAATTGAAACACTACTTCCTGGCTCATGAGGTCCATTTGATTGCTCGCATGAATCCCATCAAGTTCCTTCTGGAGAAATCCGTCCTGACGGACAGGCTAGCACGCTGGCAAAGTTTTCTCTCTCAGTTTGACATCACTTATATCCAGCAAAAGGCAATTAAAGGTTATGCCATAGCCGAGCATCTCGCTTACCATCCTCTTCCCAAGTTTGATCCTGTCCAATCAGAGTTTCCAGATGAGGAACTAATGTCCATCAACCAATCAGATGATTACATGTGGACGTTATATTTCGATGGAGCTCTGAATTCTCAAGGGAAAGGAATCGGCGTTGCCCTCCTGTCGCCTGAAGGCCTCACATTCCCACTAGCGTACCAACTCAAATTCCCAGTCACCAACAATATAGCCGAATATGAAGCTCTTCTAGCTGGCTTGGGACTCGCTCATTCTCTTCGTGTCACCGAATTACGAGTCGTGGGTGACAGTCAACTCATTCTTCGCCAGGTGCTCACTAAGTATCGCACTCGCGATCCTAAGCTCAAACCATACCAAGAACTCACTGCTGCCTTTGCCAAACTGTTCACCAAATTGATCTTTGTTCATGTCCCTCGTCATCAGAATATCCTCGCTGATGCCCTTGCCTCGTTGGCTTCGGCCATAAGGTTCCCTCTAGGGAGATGGTTTAAGTCCATTTCCATCTACAAACTTCACGCACCTGCAATTGATGACGCTTCCTACGTGAACATCAAAGACAGGATAGCAAGGAAGATCCTACAGGAAGAAATCCGTGAGAAGAGGGAAATCATGTTGGCAGAGGCAGAAGAAGAGCTGACCGACGAGGAGAAACCATGGTTCTACGAGATCGTCAAATATTGCAAAGATCAGTCTTATCCCGAAGGAGCCACCACAGAAGATAAGAAGGCCATAAGGAGAGTGGCTCAGAAATACACATTGGTTGGGGGTCTACTCTATAGAAGGAGCCTTACTGGCATTCTGTTGAGATGTCTTGATGACGATGAGGTCTGGAAATGTGTAGAGGAGACACACTCGGGTGTGTGCGGTGGCCATGTGAACAGTCAGATGCTCGCCAAGAAGATCATTAGGCAAGGCTTTTACTGGCCCACTATGGAGGAGGATTGTGCCGTCTATGTTCGTAGGTGCGTCAAGTGTCAACTTCACGCCGATAAAATCCATTCACCATCTTCCTCACTTCATCCAATCTCCTCCCCATGGCCTTTCTCCATGTGGGCATTCGACATCATCGGTCCCCTAGGTGATCCCAATTCCCTCACTAAGCAGAAATCATTCATCCTTACTGCGACGGAATACTTCACCAAATGGGCCGAAGCCGAAGCTTATGCGGAAATCAAGGCATCGACAGTCTGCAAGTTCATCACGAAGAACATCCTTGCCAGGTTCGGCGTCCCGAGCACAATCGTCACCGACAATGGGCCACAGTTCATTTCTCAGGACCTACAGGACCTCTGCAAAAGGTACGCAATTGCATTGCATCATTCATCGCCTTATTACCCACAAGGTAACGGCCAAGCGGAGGCCACCAATAAAACATTGCTCAAAATCATCAAAAAAACCTGCGAGTCTAGTAAGTTTTCAGACTGGCCAGAAAAACTTATCGAAGCCCTATGGGCCTATCGCACTTCAATCCGTACCCCCACCGGGCAGACTCCATTTGCCCTTACTTATGGTATGGAAGCGGTAGTCCCATACGAAACTCTGATCCCTTCTCTCAGGGTACAATTGGACGAGGAATTTCCCCTCGACGATCGTCGTAATTCACTCCTCGCCCAGTTGGAACTCTTGGATGAGAAGCGGCTGGCCGCTGCCGAACACGCGCGTGTGTATCAAAATAGACTCGCTCGCTTTTACCAAAAGAAAGTCGTTGAGAGAAAATTCAAAGTCGGTGAGATGGTCGTAAAAAGAATTTTTGTCAAACCTGGAGGGCCGCGTTCTAAGCTCCAACCCAATTGGGAAGGACCATTTGTAATTCAAGCCATATACCCTGGCAACGCCTACAAGCTAGTCAACGCCGAAGGGACCGAGTTATCCCACCCTTGGAATGGGCTTTATCTTAAGAAATACTACCCTTAGCACAAAACAAAAAAAATGATGAAAAGATAAAAAACATCAAAAACAAAGAAATATTGAAAACCACTAAAAATATGGAAAATTCAAAATGCCAATGCCTGGTGGTCACCATGTAGTCAAGTCACTGCATCTAACCTTCATGATAGGATAGGGCCCATTAAGGCTTGGTAGGCACCGGGTCTTGGTTTGCCAGAACCGTGGAGATCCCTGTCTGGCCACGTCGGCCTATGCTCGCTCGAAGGAAGCTAACATGTGCTCACTTATGTATTTTATTCAAAAAAAGTCGGTAGCATCACCTACGGTGGGACCCACCCAGAAGATCTCCGGAAGCTGTAATCTTTATTCTCTTCTCTTCGACCAAATGAGACAGTCGGCGCCCTTAAAACGCTGAGCATGAGAAACCGAAACTCAAACCCAAAAGGCAAGAGTAGGATCCATTTCCTCGAGCATCGATCAGAGCACGAGAAGAGGGCAGTGTCCCCGCAGGCATACGAAAAGGGAGCCCACAAACGTCAAGCGACTATATCTCCCTCACAAAAAGAAATACAAAATCAAAATCAAGAGAAAAGCCTGGTCGTGACCGTGCCTGTTGCGATAAACGGAACCCCTCAAATAAAAGTATGAATCCACAAAAGGGGCCGTGGAATGTAAATGCTCGAGATTTGGTCCGAAGTTGTCCGAAGGGAAAGAGTTAATGGGCCCTTATTCGCTCGCCGGGTTAACGGCTTTGCCGGTCCTCTCAGGAGGTTTATCCCCTACACTCTTCCTTCTCCCTCTAAAGATGAAGGTTCGATGGAGTTTCTGAAGGGTGAAAACTGCCCAGGGTCTGCGACCTTATTTTAATATACACATTTGGTTGCCTACTTTGAAAAGCAAAAGCTATCGCTGCGAAGGAGTCTCCGTGTTTCTGGCTGGTCAAGACCCCTGTTTACCACCTTGATGTCTTCTTGTTTAACCTCGGGCTTAGGCCAATGCAAGCGCGTCACCTATGGGTGCGACGGCGTCTGATTCCGGGTCAGCGTCGCGCGATTGGTCATTGGGGTTCCAGGGTGTTCCATCATATACCATCTAGAGTTGTGAGGAAACAGACCCGGGTCGGGCAAATCATTTACCTCGAACACCTTTTGGGTGAATCCCTGTGGTCGGAAGCGACTGGGAGCCTAAGCATGGCATGACGGTATTGTCATCAGGGTAAGTCTTAGCCGGCGGGATCATCATTCGAGGGGTCTAGAGGCCCAAATCAACCTAGATGTGCACTTAGGATACCTGGGAGGTTAGTAAGAAACCCCAGTCTCACGTAGGTTAGGTGCCATTTGGGTGCTTGCCAGGCGTTAGCAAAAAAAAAATTGAAATGATAAAAACAACAAAAAATGGAAAAGAGAAAATGTACATATTTGCAAGCAAAAAAAATCTTTTTTATGATAAAACAAAAAAATGCCAAATATAAAAAGAAAACAAATCAATTTTGCATGATTGCATTTACGTGCAGCATCTCACTTTTAATACCGCTTGCATTCGTGTGCTTGCCTGTCGCATTTATCATCACCACATCTTTCCCTCGCCTTCGTTGATAAAGGCTTGCCCCTTGACCAGTTATCAAGGACAGTCACAGTGACCATTTGCTTATTGAGCAAGGGGCCAAGTCAGAACAGAAATTCTGATTTGTTTGTTTCAGTGTGTGTGCAGGGATTCAGGCAACAGAAGCAAAGGTGAAAACCAAACAAACCGAACCTTGTATTTTATTCCAAAAACTAAAAAAATTACATCAAGTTCCGCCCTCTCTCTCTGCATTATTCGTCCCACTACTCTCCGGGCAAAACGCTCTCAAAGGTGCTACCCAACTACGAAAAGTGATACTCCTACCGCTCTGTACTCCCCTTCCTATTCCCACATCCCGGCGTTGATCCACGGAAGCAGCAGAGAAGCTACCAACACGAAAGCCACGCTCTCGTGCTCTTCGGTAGCGCTCCTCACCATCTCTCAGCCACTGTTCAGCAAGACCAAGGCTGATTCGGAGTTCGAATAGTTGGGCCTCCATGGCCCTTCGTTCCACCCTTTCAGTCAATATGTTGGCTCTTTCTCTCTCTGCGTCTCTTTCTTTCTCTACACGTTCTCTCTCGCGGTCTTCCCTCTCCAACTGGAGAGTGATCCTCAGTTCCACGGCATCCCTAGAGGAGTCGTCATCAGGATGACGCCGCAGTTCCCTCTCCAGTTCTGCTATCCTAGCCTCCTTCTGCGTAGCTTGGGCAAGCGCTTCTTCCGTCTCCTTTTCCTGCCGAGTGTACCATCTCAGATACGCGATAAGGCGTAAACCAAGAGAACTCAACACTGAAACTTTTACCTGTATACAGAGCATCCCTTCTGCCTCCGCAGCACGCTGCGTGGCGTGAGCAAGTTGCTCATGAAGCAGGTCAAGTTCGGAGGTGGGAATCCACAAGCTGGAAGAGGCACCACCTACTCCCATCGCTGGGGAAGCCGCGCCAATCTGGGCATGCTACGACCGTGTGAATTAGCAGCCAACATCTGGAATCTGGGGTTTTAATTAGGAATGCATTGTACACCTACCAAGGCACTCGTAGCTCCGCGGGCATCGCCCAACCGTTGTTCCATCTCCGCCAAGCGAGTTCGTAAATTCGCTATCAGGTATCACGGGTATCCTGCAGCCATACGAGTCAGCATTTCCACCAGAAAACTAAAAAAGAGAGAAAGAAGAAAAGAGGAAAAGGGAAAACCTACCTCCACAAATCCCCGGGGTTGGAACCGCTCTGCGTACTTTGTCTTGTATAGACGCAGGTAATCCTCGCTATCCCGCGCATGTGATTCTACAATCGTGCCACCCCGTTGTCAGTCTTCACACTGTTCAGGGAACCACACGCGCCAGTCAATGCAGGTCGCCGATCCTCGCGTCTTTCTCCCGACACGAGGTGGCGCAGCCGTATCCACCCATTCCTGAGCCAGTCCTAAAGTCCTCATAACCAATCGTAGCCGAAGCGGCTCGATTTTATTCAGGCAGTGCATCCACAGTTCCCGTCCAAATCGGGCACGACTTGCTAGAACCCACGGCTGGTCGGCATCGACTATGTCTGAGTAGGGTCTCCAGTTTACCATCGCTGCAGGGAACTCCTGTAGCTCCCTCCTTAGCACCATCAGTTGGTAGGTTAGGGGTGCCGCACTCATGATGGGTTCCCACCGCCTGGCTAGCGGCACCATCGCGGGTCGCCAATGTCGAGCTCTCCCCATCGGGAGGTAATAATAGCTCCACAGCTGCTCGGCGCAGGTCATCAGTACCTTGCAAAAACACAAAAAATAATACAAAATAAGCAAAACCAAAAATACTTGGATGAATGGTGTGAAACCACTCACAGTCATCTCACGGTCCGCTTCTTGGAACAGACCTGCAAATAAGTGCGCCAGCATGGCAGCTCCCCAGGCATAGTATCCTACTCTTTCAAGGTCTGACAGCAGCTCCAGGAAGCGACATTGGATACCATCCCCTTTCGAGCTCAGTACCAATCTCTCCAAAAGAAAGAGGAGAAATCTCCTCAAATCTATGTTGCATCTTTCCCAGTTGCCGAAATCTGTGCAGTACACGGCACGGCATCTTATTTCCATCCTTTCCAAGAACTCTTCTGAGGATTCGTCATCCCGCCGACGAGTGTCGGCGAGCCCTAATGCATCCATGAGAGACGCCCTAGCTACCGACCTATTTTTCCGACCATCTAGGTCCAAACCCAGTAGCTTCTGGGCACCTTCTCGGTAGTCCGCGTAAGTGACTCCGGTCACTGCCTCGCCATCTACCTTGAGACTCGTAATTCAGACCACATCTTCCAGGCTGGGCACCATGTGCCCCTAGGGCATCAGGAATGCCCGACTCACTGGGTCCCATCTCTCACACAAGGCTCGGATCAGGACCAAGTCGAGCTGGATCGGCTCGATCCGAAGAAAGGTGCCAAAACCCATCACGTCTAGCCTGGCCTTCTGAAAATCTGGGAGACCTCGGTATGCTGCCACTATCAACTTCCATGAGATCTGTGATTTCATCACACTCTACGCATACAAGAAATGGAGAAAGGTTTGGTCAGAAAGAAAGGAAGAAAAAAGAATGGAAAAAAGGGCAGGAAAACTTGGCTTACGAGTTGTGATTGGGCCCTTTCGCTGAAGTGCCCTTCGAGGTCTGAAAGCCTTCGGGAACTACTACCACTGGACCTGCTTCTCTTCGAGGAGTGGGAAGATTTGCCCTCCATCCAACTCTCAGAATTTTGAACTCCTCCTCTCCCGTGAGAACTTGCGCTCCTCGAGTTAGCTCTCGATATACCTAGGAGGATAAAAGGGACAGGAACTTATAGAAATGGAAGGAGTGCAGGCCAAGATTGCCTCCATCACCTTTAATAATAGCCCTCGCGATGAGGCACCTACCATGCGGTCCCGTGTGTCACTTCACCGCTCGCACAGGGTGATTGATTAGACGAAGAATATGACGACTAGCACCCTATGTTGTCTAGGGATACCCTATCATGTTTTGAAGGACGTCGGCAAAATTTGACGCAACATCCGGGAGAAGGCACTAGGGCCGTCATTATTGACTTCGACGGTAGATTCCCGTGGAAAATGGTCACAACAAGACGTGATTCTCTGCTTGGGGTAGAGTCTCGGCAGACCCATCACATGGGAACAGTGCAAAGGAGAGGAAGTGTAGGGAAGAAGGAATGCACAAGAGAACAAACGAGCAGCAGAAAATCAAATCACTCCATTCATAATTCTACATAAGTTGTCATAAACACTATAATCATAGAGAGGTGGCGAGTCCACCAGCTCGCCGATCCTCACCATCACTCATCTCTCTGGGCGCTCCCCTCCTCTCCCCTGAGGTGCGGTTCCCTCAGAAGCCTCTGGGATCCTCGTGCAACAGCACCTGCCTCGCCTCTTGGCGCCTGCTCCGCAGCAGTGACTCGCTGCTCCTCCCCTAGCGTGGCGAAGAAGCCACTAGTGGCAAAGCGATCGGACTGACAGAGTCGCTCCCCGAATTCTCGCGCTCTCTCGTAGCACGTCTCCATCCCTCCTAGCCTCTGCACGATGGCCTGAAGGCCCAGCTGGCTCTCGGTCTGATCCCGCTGACGCTCGGACCTTCTCTCGGCTTTCTCTCTCTCTACCTCTCTCCTCATCATCTGCAGAAGAACCCTTAACTCCAGGATGTCTGGAGAAGGCCTCTCCTCACCACGATGCCGCAGCTCCGCTACAGTCGCCACCCAGGCATCACGCTCCTCTTCCGCTCGGGTCGCGCGGGCCATCGCACCGGCAAGTTGTTCCCGGAGGGAGGCAATCTCGAGAAAAGGGGCCGAGCAACTGGAAGATGCGCCACCAATCATCCCCACCGTCGCTGTCTGCTGGGCATGCTGGAACAAAATAAACAACGGCAGTCAGTGAAACTCCAAAATTTGAAGATAAAAGTGCGGCACGTAACTTACCAGGAGCGATAGCTCATGTTGAGCGACGGCCAGCTGCCGCCTAGCCTCTGACAGTTGGGCGCGCGAGCCGCCGATGCCACGCATGTCCCCAGCTTGGGGAAGCCCCGCATAACTCTCTCTCTGCCGCCGCAGGAAGTCAGCGCTGTCCTGCACCAATACACTCCCTTGCTGTCCAGGGAGACGTACGTGCTAGTCCTCGAGCCTCGCCTTGCCGCGACTCTCCCTCCTGACGCGGCTCGGCTCATCCGCACTCGCCCACTCATCGGCCAGGCCCAGGGTCCTCGCCATGTCCTGCACCAAGGAAGGAGGACCTCGCATCATTACAAAGAACGCGTCCCCTGTCTAGGATGCGCCCATCACTTGAGTGCAACACTCGCCGAACCCTTTCCCCCTCGCACGCCTTGCTTCAAAACACAAAATGGATCAAAGAGGAAGAGATTGGAGGACCTACTAGACCGTGTTCACCTCCCTCCCTGACATCGGGCCCCTCGGGTCCCTCGGGGGCCCGAAGCGGCCCTTCCTCCTCCATGGACGCCGTTCCGTGCTCTGGCGCGTCCCTCCTTGGGCGAGGGGTCCCGCGTCCCTCTCCACCTTCACCATGGTCGGGCCCACCGAACTCCATCGATCAAAAGAGGAGGAAGACAGAAAAGGGGGCAAAAGAGTTTCGGCGGAAGGCGGGCTCGTTTGCGGGTAAGGCACGGGAGAAGAAAGGCCACCCGACGCTTTAAATTCGAATTCAAGGATTAAGACGCGTCCTCGGGGCCTGGACGCGCCCAAAAGGGAGAAAGGAACATAATCCCCCCGTGTAAAGTAGTTCCCTTCTGTCCAGGGCAAAAATCTCGTGAAGCGTAAACAATGTGGTGCAAAAGAAAGTGCGAGAAAGAAAAGGGCACGTCACACGAAATCCATTTTCATATAATAGTCAAAGTACATCATACAATGAGAAGGGTGACGTGTACAAGCAACTCTCTAACTCTCGCTGCCACCCTCCTGGTCATCTCTCTCCTCCCTCCTCTGCCGGGGATCCCTAGGGGGCCTATGCGAACCCTGAGAAGCCGTGCTCGCCTCACCCTGCGGTGGCACTCCAGCCTCGAAGGCGCGACGACGCTCCTCGGCCGAAGAAACCAGATAGCTACCCATGGAAAAAGAACCAGACTGACGAAGTCACGCCCCGCATTCCTTCGCCCTCTGGTACCGCTCCTTGCTCTCCCGAAGCCTCCCCTCCGCCGTGCCGAGACTCAATCGGAGCTCCAGCAGTTGGGCCTCCAGAGCCCTCCTCTCGGTCTGATCCCACTGTCACTCCTCCCTCTCTCTCTCCCTCTCCTCTCTCTCTCTCACCGCCTCCCTCCTCGACAGCTCGAGGGCGATCCGCAGATCCAGCACGTCACGAGGGAGCTCCTCAGCCTCCCGTCGACGCTCCTCCTGCAGCTCCACAATCCGGGCGTCACGCTCTGCCACCCGAGCGTCGCGCTCCTGCTTGGCACGAACAGCACGAGCCAGGGCCTCCCGAATCTCGGTCACCTGTCAAAGCACGCATGCACCGTAAGAGAACAGTGATAGAAGGAAAGCAGCTAGAATGGTCAGTGCCAAGCAAGCACTCACTCGAGCCTCGCGGTCACGCTCGGCCTCCTCAGCCCGAGCCACCGCATACACCAGCTGCTCCTGGAGGGCAGAAACCTCCGGAGGAGGGTCCCGTGAACTGGAACCCGCTCCACCAGCCGTCCCGACTGCCACCGTCTGGTGGGCCCGCTGAAACACGGGGCAAACGTCAGTCAAAGGCTAAGCATCAAAAATCTAGGTCACAAAAAAAATGCATTGCATAGACTCACCAGGATCTCCAACTCTTGTCGGATGGCCACCAACTGCCGCCAGGCGTCCGCCAACTGGGCCCGTAGGTCGGCGATCATGTTGTCATGAGCATCCTGCATTGCACATAAGTTAGTGCCACATGCATATACATATAGAAGGGTGAAGCAGTTTCATTTCACTTACCCCTGCCATACCACCCAAGGAGAGGCGGTCCCCGTACGTAGCTCGGTACCGTCTCATATAGTCTGTGCTGTCCTGTACATGGGACACCACTGGGACCCCGCCCTACTGCCAATCCTGGCACTGTGCTGGGAAGCGCGTGCGCCAGTCCACAATCTTTGCCTTCCCCTTGGTCTTCCGCCCGATGCGGGCCGGCTCATCTACATCAACCCACTCCTGGGCTAGCCCCAATGTCCTCATAACCAGCCTCAGCCGAAGCGGCTCGATCTCGTTCAGGCAACGGACCCATACGTCCCGCCTGAAACGAGGAAGACCCGCTACAACCCAAGGTTGGCCAGCGTCGCTGATGCCCAGGTAGGGTCTCCACACCACCTGCATCACCATACATACATCATGTTAGTTACCATTCAGTCACATGCATAAACACAAAGAATCATACGCATCATACCATGGCCTCGGGATACTCGCTTAGCTCCCGACGAAATGACGCCAGCTGGTAGCTGTGTGGTGCCGCTACCACGACCGGCCTCCACTGTCACGCTAGAGGAACGGCTCTCCTGTTCCCCTGCCTGGCCCTCCCCATCGGGAAGTAGTAATAACTCCACACCTGCATCCATCATACATCATTAGCACGAGTGATTGCATATTTAACTACGGTAAAATGCATAAATAAATTGTGTACCTAGAGAAAAGGTGCGAAGCCGCTGACTGTCGTCTCCCTCTCTGAAGTCTGGGAGAGATCAGTAATCAAATGGGCAAGCAGAGCCGCTCCCCACGCGTAGTGCCCCAATCTGTCAAGGTCCACCAGGATCCCGAGGAAGCGGCAGTGGATGCCATCCCCCTTCGTCCCCAGCAGAAGGCGGCCCAAGATGAAGAAGAGGAACCTCCGGAGGTCTAGATCCACCAGCTCCCGCTCGCTCGGGTCCTGGGTAAAAGCTGCGCGGGCGTCTCTCTCCAGTCGTGCCAGAAACTCCACTCCGGTCTCGCTAACCCGCTGGCGTGGGTCACCGAACCCAAGCGCCTCCATGATCTCCATTCGACCGACTACCCTGCTGTCTCTATCAGTCACACTCGTCTCCAACCACAGTAGGTCCAGGACACTCTCTCGGTAGTCAGGGTAGGTGACCCCGCTCACTGCCTCGCCATCCACTCGTAGCCCGGTGATCCGAGCCATGTCCTCTAGTGTCGGCACCATGTGCCCCCAGGGCATCAGAAATGCCCGGCTCGGCGCGTGCCACCGCTCGCGCAACGCCTGGATAAGAGGAAGGTCGAGCCGGAAGGGCTCGATCCTGAGAAAGGGTCCAAAACCCATGGCCTCTACACGCGCCCTCTGGAAGTCGGGCAGTCCCCGGTACGCAGCCACCACTAGAGACCAGCTGATCTGGCTCTTCATCACCCCCTGCACACCACAAAACAAACAACACATCAGAATCATGATAAACAAATAACAATGTACATAATATTTATTTTATTTATCCATATATATATATATATATATATATATATATATATATACTTTTTTAGAGGCGTCCAGCCTGCTGGACGTCTCCCCTTTTTTTATTTTTTCCCTATTTTTAACACAAAAGACAAAAAAATGATAAGTAAATAAATAATAATATATATTATTTTGGAGGCGTCCAATGCCCTGGATGCCTCCTTATTTTTTAATTTTAGTTTATTTACATAATAACCCAAAATAAATAAATAAATAAATGAAAAAAGAAGATGTGGAGACGTCCAGGCCCCTGGACGCCTCCTTCCCCCGCTCCCCGGGCTTCTCCATACAGCCTCTCGTCCGCCCATTTAGCCTAATAAACCAACAAACTGAAGTTCTGAGGGGCTTACCGGATCGTGCTCGTCCTCCCCCACATTGCCAGCACCCGCAGGGCCCTCCACGGCAAGGATAGGTGCCTCCGCAACGATCTCCTCCTCCACGGCAATCTCCTCCGCCTCGGCAGCCTCCTCGGCATGATCTCTCCACCCCCTCGAATGACGAGCTCGTCGTTTCCGCCTCCCCCCATCCTGGCTCGGGCCTCCTTGCTCCATTGGGACTGGGAATGGGTTTTCTGGAATGGCCAGATCGTCAGAATGAACAGTGTAAGTGAGCAGGGGGGTGAGGCCCCCCCTATATATAGAATCGACTTCCTTTGGGGCGTCCAGGCGCCTGGATGCCCCCACCTTTTTTGTTTTTTTCAAAAGAATTCAAATTTTAGGGGCGTCCAAAAGCCCAAAAATCACACGGAGCAGCACTTCCTAGGCGGCCCTCGAGTCCGGAAGTTCGAGCGACAGATCGGTCGAGAGATCCCCTGCGGGGACCCAACGTGACCTGCCCGAGCTACTCACTCATCGCTCGGGAAAGCACCGAGTAAGGGGCCTAAGCTCGGGCCAACTGTCGGAAGCTTAGCCAGGCATCCGTTACGAGCAAGGAACTTCAAGGGATAAGGGAGAGCAGGAGTCCTTATGCCATAAACAGCCCACTACAAGGACGTAACCTCCCCGAAATCTCCTTAGCTCCCTGGGCTCTAACGTTAAATGGATTACTATATAAACCCCAGGAGAACCCTCCGAGAAGGTAAGGCAAATATCCTGAGAGAAAATCACCACACCTGTTGGTCGAGAGTGATCTTGCGCCCTTTCTCTCCTACCACTTCTCTTCACATCTGTGCTCTATCACCTTTGCTGACTTAGGCATCGGAGGGTTTTCCCCAGGGATCCATCTCCAGGCACCTCTGACCTATTTCCCCTCTTGCAGATTACACATGTGTGGTGATCGTGATCAACAGGTTCCTCCAGGATCTCACGACTCAGGAGTAGTGCGAGATTACCCCTCTTCACCTGGTGCCGTCTGTGGCAAATGAGCAAAGAGCCATCATGGTGCGAAGAAATTATGGTAGGAGAGCCGCCGGTGACATGGGAAAGACTGTGGTGTCAGATGGAGGGCCTGCACTTCCCCACCCCGCATAAATCCTCCCCTCCAATGGCGACAACCACTCCGATGAGCCGCCTCCACTGCCTGCAGAGGTACGATCCCGCAATGGGAATCCTGACACTCTCCAAACCCTCAACGCTAAACTGGACATCCTCGTTGAATTAATAAGGACCCAGGCGGCGAGGGAAGAGAAGTCACGACTTCCCTGGGAGAGCTGCCCCCCGCGGTGGAGCTTCCCAACAAGCAGTCGGAGGCCGCTTCACCCTCCGTGGACGATGGCTTGTACGTAATCGGTCGGGAGGACCCTCACATGCCCCTCCTCTAGAGTAACAAGCCTCCTCCACCCCAAGGAGAGAAGGAACCGGGACACGACGGTAGTCCCCGGAGACTAATCCCCCCGAGGGAAAACGCTGCAGCCCGCAGGGACGACGCTGCAGCCCGCAGGGACGTCCCCGCAACCCCTCGGTCTAGCTGCAACTGGACTTATCCCTCCAATTGCGGGACTTCGAGTGGCGATTCGCGGAACAAGAGCGTACCCTTCGCGCCCTATAGAAAACTGCCGCCCAGGAGAGTGAGGAGCAATCCCCATTCTCTGACCATATCTTGAAGGCCGAGATCTCCCCCAGGATCTCACTACCGACCTTCCAGCCATACGACGGCCAGGGAGACCCGGCCAACCACTACAACAGCTTCGACACCCTGATGACCTTGCACGGGGCCTCCGACCCTGTCAAGTGCCGAGCATTCGCGACCACCTTGGTCCAAGGTGCTCAGGCCTGGTTCCGAGCACTCGTTTAATACCCCGGTTAAATAATAAAATATAAAAGTAAAATGTTGAAATATGTATTAGAATTAAAGCTAGTTCTTGCTATTTTATGACTTCAATGATTTTCTTAATTAAAAAATATTATTTATTTTTGAAAGTGGCCAAATTATACCAATAAAAAGGAATAATTATTCTTCTACAATCAACATAAAAAGACTTTCATATTCCAAGATGCAATTGAATTTTCTACGTTGATTTGAATTTAATTAGTATAAATCAAATTCATTAAATTTCACCCGTAGGCTAAAGTTCTGACTAATTTCTAAAAATATGAAAAAATTATATTCTTGTAGAGAACGAAGTGTTTAACAATAATGTCAACTGGGCCGACCCCTAATAAAAATTTGATTAAGCAGAATTAAGGAACTAATGGCCAAATTCGTTGTTTTAATAGGTCAATCTTAAACAACCAAATTAGAGCCCAATTCTTAACCATTTGAGCCCAAACCAGGTCCAATCGAAAGGTTAACCCTATAAGCCCTTTTCCCATTCGAAACCCTAGACTCTACAGCCTTCCCGTGGCGGCGGCGGCATGGATTGGTCAAAGGACCGAAGTTTTAGGCGCTTTTCCATCCTTGGACTCTTGAGTCCAATTCGATCCCTAGAATGACCAATAGGCTAAATAACTAGAGGGCTTTCACAGCCCTAGACCTCCTTTTGTTTTTCCAATAGGTGGTGCAAGCAATCGTGGTCGATCGAGGGTGAATTAGGGCGAGAACGTTGACGTGTTCGCGATTAGTGTTTTCTTGGCATTGTCTCCTTTTCGATCCGAATCAGTAGGTTTCTCTCAGGCCCAATCTAATTAATTAACATGGATAGATAGATCTCGTCCTTAGCTTTCTTTTGAACCTATTTTGCCCAATTTTGGCTGTCTAATTTGGGCATATTCCGAGCTTTATGTGAGCATGCAATTAGGGTTTTACTCTTTTCATCTCCGTTCGATTTACATAGGTAAACCATAGTGGAATCTTTAAATTGATCATGCCCTGGTGTGCGTTTTTCAGTTACCTATATTTTGATAGTAAATAGCCAAATTTTCATGCTATATCCATGTTTTAAATCTTGCTTTCAATGGACCGATGTCTTGTTTTCACGTTTTCGGGCTCGGGTTGGATGAAACGCCCTTCCAGAGATTGACTGGTCTTTAACAGTCGCGTGATAGACCATTTTCATGGTCTAGCGGTCCGCGACAGACCGTTTTCTTCCTCGTAGGGCTAGGCCGAGTTTAGCGGTCTCCCGATTGACCGTTTATGCGTATAGCGGCCGCCTGATTGACCGTTTGCCATGGGTTAGCGGCCCAATGATATTTTCTGGCCAGCAAATTTTAAAAATAAAAGGGGTTTTCTATTGCGTAAGCGGTCCTTCTCTTGACCGTTTAAGGACTCTGGCGGTCTATTCTGAGACCATTTTCTACCCTATTTTAGTACAAATGTTGATCATTTTCGGCGTGTATGTTCTGTCATTCCTTGTTTAACAGCATGATATTCGGGCGAATTACATTGTACAAACGCACTAATGATTAGGGCTCATGACATATTTGATTAAAGTGTAATTCACTTTCATGAATTTCCCCTTCATGTTCATAATTCATGTGTTGTGTTGGGTTCTGTGCGCCCCCTCATTGTCTTTGACAATGGTTTTGATGATTCCAATATATTGGGTGTTTTATGCTTAATCGCATTTTCATGATAAACAAGCTAACACGATGAAATCTTGCTTTGTAGGTGGTTCAAATACAAAGCTCTTTCATGGATATATCCTCATGTTTGCCCTGAACATCATTTATAACTCATGTTTATGAACTGATCTTAGCTTGCATGAAGATTTGATTGAGTTGCTCTAGAATGTGCTTGATATGATTTCAATATGCATTGGACTGTCTAAAGCAGTTTTTCATTCCTCTTGGGATGGGTTGACCCCATGGGTCGACCCCTGGCTATTTGAGCCTCATGTATATATATATCCTTGATGTCCTTGCATCTCCTTAAGATTCTCATGGATTTATACTCCTGGAAAGTGCAGGAACAAATTTCCCACATTACTTTTGACTCCATGGAATTTGATGTTTAAATGAACTGTAATTTATCTTAACTGAATTTTCCTTGTTCTGGATATGAATTTAGTTGAGCTGAACTCTGACCCTTATTTTCTTGGACATGATGATTTTGAAAAAGTGTCGACTTCGTAGGTCGACACTTTCAGGGAAGTTTGCTCATTTATGTGAAAACAGAATGTTCGTAAAAAGTGTCGACCTCAAGAGTCGACACTTTTCACCATGAATGTTATGTCTCTTCACAGGCCAGAACTCTTGGTGAAAAGTGTCGACCCCATAGGTCGACACTCGTATCTCGGTTTTATTTTTATATATGTTCTGGCAGAACTCGTTGAGACGAGTGTCGACCCTAGAGGTCGACACTTTCTCCGGGCGACCCAAAACAGGTTTGCCGGTTTGGTTGCGAAATCATTGGTTTGAGATCCGATTTGCGTGGTGTTTTACACCAACACCCTTAGGGTTTCCATACATCTATTGTGTGTTGTTTAGAAGGGTTTTATCAAGGGACTTGTGGTCTTTTGTTGTGCTTTTCCCTCTTGTATATGAGGGTTACGATCTCCATCGGAAGAGGCATTCCCCTTGTGCTAACATGTTGTATCTGCTTGTAGGAAGAAGAGAGGGCACCTCACCCTACTGGAGGAGGAAGAGGAAGGTGCTTGCATCGGTTGGAGAAGGAAGTCGCAGCCACCAACGACCGCCTCTCATGATCCCGAGCTTGTAACGGGAGGAAGCCGTCGCTACTCTCTTCACCGGTTACTGGGATGGACGTATCTATCAAAGGGGCCGAGTTCTTCTCTCATAGTTTTATCATTCTAAAGTACTCTTCTATTTCATCTCTGAGTTACGTGAAGATTTAGGGGATATCCATATCTTTCATTTCTATATTCTTGTTTGAGATTAGCTTAAAGTTTGGACTTATTGTTCTATCTGCTCTTGTAGTGAAGAAGAAGAACGAAGAGGGGTTGTGGGACATTAAAGGGGAACACAAATATACATACATATGTTTTCATTCATTTGTAATGTCCTTATTAACCAAAATACAATTATGCAGCATAATGTCTCATCTTTTCTTGATGTGTGCAGGCTCGATTGGAGCTAGGACTTGAACGAACAAACTTGGATCCTCGAGGAGGACGACTGACTGCTCCAACCAGCTGCGGATAAAATCTTCTCCAACCTAGGCTTCAAGAAAGATCTTATTATTTATATTGGAGAACAAAGGAGATATTTCTACATCCTCTGTATGCATATTTCTATGAATGTTTCATAGTAGATTTTCATCTACATACTGCTGCGGGCATATATTGTATATCCTTTGATTTTCTTAAACTCAGAATATTTGTGTGTGTGTACGGAGCTGTGTCTCCGTGTGGTTGTTGTGTCCGAGGTACGTTCCCCGAACGTGTGTGTGTGTGCTACAGTGGTAGCGTGTTGAGGCAAGGCCTCGTGTGTGTACTACTGCGGAAGCAGCGTGTGTGTGGTTGGGGTTCATCCCCGTGTTGCTACTTTGGTAGCGTGTTTGTGAAGCCTCACCGGGTTTGGTGAGGGGTGGACGTAGGGAGCCCGTCGTGGTCCCGAACCACCTAAAAATCTATGTGTTCATTGTGATTGCCTGTGTGACTGTCCATTTCTCCTATCTCCCTTCACAGGTTATCTTATTGATTTTTATTTCACTACACCACTACACTTCGCTAGCTCTGGTATCTGTTATTAGTAATCGTTCATCGCTTGTTGGATTGGTTGTCCGAGTGAGATCGGAAAGATTGAGAGAATATCTTAATCTCACTTGAAGTTTTTGTTAATCAACGTTGTTAATTCTACATCTGTAAAGAAAGTTGTTAAAATCCGCCATCTCGGCAAGGGGACAATTCAACCCCCCTTCGTGTCCGCCATCTCTCTGGGCCAACATATTGTAAAATGATTGAAAAAGAGAGTAGAGTAACATGCTTACATAATTGATTCGTTGTGAAATTTTAATTGTATTATATAGTTAGAACCTGTTTTAAGGTCGTGCCACTCCGGTGGTGGCGACTGGACCGAATACATTATTTTTTGTTTATTGTGAGCTATAAATTCTTGGGCATTGAATTACCTCTCCGTCGGATATTCCTTCCGCCGGACTTGGTGTTCATGTCCGAGGCTTCCGTAAGCCCCCGCGAGCCTGGGATTTCCATTAGGACGCCGGCTGGCTTGTACCCACAAGCCTGAACCTTTTGGACTCGATCGAATAGTGTATTTTTTTGCTAAATCCCAGAATTGGGACTGTTCTGTTGATGGCGGCCCTTCTGAGACCGTTTATGTCAGTAAGCGGCCCAGTCATGACCGCCAGACTATTTGAATGGCCCTCCCACGACCGTGTTTTACCGGTTGTGCATCAACCTTAGTCCTTTGGACTCTGTAATGTACACGGTTGATGTTAAACCATTTAGCTCTTCAAGCGGCCCAGCCAGGACCATCTAGTCCTTATCACGGCCCACCTTGGACCGTTTATACTCGTTCGCTCTGGGTTGGATCCTTGACCCAGCTAGGCTTTTAGCGGTCCTGCTTAGACAGTTTATGTTTTTCATATGGTCCTGATTAGACCGTTTATATTGTGCATGTGGTCCTGATTAGACCGTTTACCTATCTTAGCGGTCCATTGCTAACCATTTCACCTTATAGTTTTTCAGAAATTGATATTTTCATGGTTTTGATATGTGTAAGCTACTCTAGCCTAACTAGGCTATTGAATTCTGAATTTTGACCTATTGTTAGGTCTATTGTCAACATTATCTATTCAAGAGTCATTTCTTTGAATGACTATTCCTCTCGATTAATGAGTTTATTATTGGAATCTTAAGAAAATCAATGTTCTTACACATTTTACCTTGATTACATGAGCTTGATCTTGGAACTCTTGGCCATTTTATTCGTGGATGTCTAGATTTCATGGGATCTATGATCCAAACAAATCAATGGCAAGTCAATCATAATTAAGGGCCCAGTCTGGTCCTGGGAGGAGCACCCAAAAAGTACTCGATCCCCGGGAAGGTGAATGACTAGGTGTGGTATTTTGCACCGAGTACTATCTAGCGTGTTGAGTCTACGACATTCCACACTCTCGTGATACTTGCTATACTTGCTTGAAAGCATGAAGTGCTTACTTGCGTGACATGACATGACTTGACTTGACTTGACTTGACACGAAATGACCATTCGTTGAAAAGTTCTTGACAATGGTGCTTGATATCTAGACTTGAAATGATCATTTCCTTTTATCTAGTGTTTATCTCCCGATCTGGTTGGTTACTTAGTTTGCTTTAATGGAGTTTCTCATGTTATTTATGCATTCTTAAAATTGATTAATTACTTAAATTTGCCTGATGATAGAGTGTAATTCCTACTGAGCTTATTGCTCACCCCCCCTTATTTCCATCCTTTTCAGGTAACTCGGTAGATGGAACATTTGCAACTGGGCTCTGGCTAGCATGATCGAGTGAACCTGGAACTTAGAGACCATAGTCTTTCTATTTTCTTGAGTCTAGTTGTATACTGGTCTTGCTATTTTCTCTTCTTTAATTCTTTTATTGAGTCCACATTGTATTTAAAATTTTAAATATCAATAAAACTATATTTTTCTCAAATTAATGGCCTCCATGTGTTGAATATTATGTATTTGTGGTTATTTCTATTTTGCTCTAGTTATCATGACTGTTTCACTGTCACGTTCCGGGCATCGCTTCCCGCTGCTATCGATTCGGGACGTGACATAAGTGGTATCAGAGCCTCAGTTGTTGAGTCCTAGGTTCTTGCCCATAAGTATAGGTTACCCTAAGTAATAGGTCATGTGATCCTTCCCATCCCCTCTTGTCACCTGGTGAGATTGGGTAGTGCTTCGGGTTAAGTAATAAAATATATGTAAGATTGCGTAGTGCGACGCGTAAGGGTAATAAAATTTTTAACCTTATAATTATTTTGTAGGTAATTAAGCTCCTTTTGATATGAAAGCGAGAGGGTCTGCGAGTAAGTTGAGGTCCGGTTCCGTTAAACGGTGGCTAGCCCGTCGTAAAGAAATTCGGAGTAATAAGAAGAAAAGGAATAACCTTTCGTAAATCAAATGTTTTCACTATCACAAATTTGGTCATCTAATCAAGGAGTGCTGGCGAAGAAACGGAGCGTGTCTTCGTTGTGGAAATAAAGATCATGTAATGGCTAATTGCCCTAACTACTTTCACAAGAACCGATTTCTATCAAATGAAGAATTTTATACAAGGTATCGTTCTCCCTTATCTTTAACTATAGTTAAAATTATTTTATATTCCATTAGTTGTATGATTACCATGTTATTTTGAGAATAGCTAATGACGATTGACGAATTTGGGGATCAAATTTCTTAAAGTGGGGGAGGATGTAACACCCCGAATAAATAATAAAATATAAAAGAAAATTTTTGAAATATGTATTGGATTTAAAGATATTTCCTTGCTATTTTATGACTTCAATGATTTTCTTAATTAAAGAATATTATTTATTTTTGAAAGTGGCCAAATTATACCAATAAAAAGGAATAATTATTCTTCTACAATCAACATAAAAAGACTTTCATATTCCAAGATGCAATCAAATTTTCTACGTTGATTTGAATTTAATTAGTATAAATCAAATTAATTGAATTTCACCCATAGGCCAAAGTTCCGACTAATTTCTAAAAATATGAAAAAAATATATTCTTGTAGAGAACGAAGTGTTTAACAATAATGTCAACAGGGCCAACCCCTAATAAAAATTTGATTAGGCTGAATTAAGGAATTAATGGCCAAATTCGTTGTTTTAATAGGTCAATCTTAAACTACCAAATTAGAGCCCAATTCTTAACCATTTGAGCTCAAACTAGGCCCAATCGAAAGGTTAACCCTAGAAGCCCTTTTCCCCTTCGAAACCCTAGACTCTAGAACTTTCCAGCGGCAGCGCAGATTTGGTCAAAGGATAGAAGTTTTATGTGCTTTTCCTTCCTTGGACTGTTGAGTCCAATTCAATCCCTAGAATGACCTATAGGCTCAATAAATAGAGGGCTTTCGCAGCCCTAGACCTCCTTTTATTTTTCCAACATGTGGCGTAAGTAATCGTGGTCGATCAAGGGTGAATTAGGGCGAGAACGTTGACGTGTTCGTGATTAGGGTTTTCTTGGCATCCTCTCCTTTTCGATCCAAATCGGTAGGTTTCTCTCATGCCCAATCTAATTAATTAATATGGATAGATAGATCTCGTCCTTAGCTTTCTTTTGAACCTATTTTGCCCAATTTTGGCTATCTATTTTGGGCATACTCCTAGCTTTATGTGAGCATGCAATTAGGGTTTTTACTCTTTTCATCTCCGTTCGATTTACATAGGTAAATCGTAGTGGAATCTTTAAATTGATCATGCCCTGGTGTGCATTTTTTAGTTACCAACATTTTGATAGTAAATAGCCTAATTTTAATGCTATATCCATGTTTTAAATCTTACTTTCAATGGACCGATGTCTTATTTTCACGTTTTCGGGCTCGGGTTGGATGAAACGCCCTTCCAAAAACTGCCCGGCCTTTAGAGGTCACGCGATAGACCATTTTCATGGTCTAGTGGTCCGCAATAGACCGTTTTCTTCCTCGTATGGCTAGGCCAAGTTTAGCGGTCTCCAGATTGACCGTTTATGCATATAGCAACCGCCCGATTGACCGTTTGCCATGGGTTAGCGGCCCAATGATATTTTCTAGCCAGCGAATTTTAAAAATAAAAGGGGTTTTACAGTGCATAAGCGGTCCTTCTCTTGACCGTTTAAGGACTCTGGCGGTCTGTTCTGAGACCGTTTTCTACCCTATTTTAGTACACATGTTGATCATTTTTGGCGTGTATGTTCTGTCATTCCTTGTTTAACAGCATGATATTAGGGTGAATTACATTGTATAAATGCACTAATGATTAGGGCTCATGACATATTTGATTAAAGTGTAATTCACTTTCATGAATTTCCCCTTCATGTTCATCATTAATGTGTTGTAAAATGATTGAAAAAGAGAGTAGAGTAACATGCTTACATAATTGATTAGTTGTGAAATTTGAATTTTATTATATAGTTAGAACCTGTTTTAAGGTCGTGCCACTCCGGTGGTGGTGACTGGACTGAATACATTATTTTCCGTTGATTGTGAGCTATAAATTCTTGGGCATTGAATTACCTCTTGGTCGGATATTCCTTCCACCGGACTAGGTGTTCATGTCCGAGGCCTCCGTAAGCCCCCGCGAGCCTGGGATTCCTACTAGGATGCCGGGTGGGTTGTACCCACAAGCCTGAACCTTTTGGACTCGATCGAATCGTGTATTTTTTTGCTAAATCCCAGAATCAGGACTGTCCTGTTGATGGCGGTCCTTCTGAGACCGTTTATGTCAGTAAGCGGCCCAATCATGACCGCCAGACTGTTTGAACGGCCCTCCCATGACCGTGTTTAACCGACTGTGCGTCGACCTTAGTCCTTTGGACTCTGTAATGTACACGGTTGATGTTAAACCGTTTAGCTCTTCAAGTGACCCAGCCAGGACTGTCTAGTCCTGATCACGGCCCACCTTGGACCGTTTATACTCATTCACTCTGGGTTGGATCTTTGACCCAACTAGCCTTTTAGCGGTCCTACTTAGACAGTTTATCTTTTTTATACGGTCCTGATTAGACCGTTTATATTGTGCATGCGGTCCTGATTAGATAGTGTACCTATCTTAGCGGTCCTTTGCTGACCGTTTCACTTCACAGTTTTTCAGAAATTGATGTTTTCATGGTTTTTATATGTGTAAGCTACTCTAGCCTAACTAGGCTATTGAACCCTGAATTTTGACCTATTGTCAGGTCTATTGTCAACATTATCCATTCAAAAGTCATTTCTTTGAATGACTATTCCTCTCGATTAATGTGTTTATTATTGGAATCTCAAGAAAATCAATGTTCTTACACATTTTACCTTGATTACATGAGCTTCATCTTGGAACTCTTGGCCATTTTATTTGTGGATGTCTAGATTTCATGGGATCTATGATCCAAATAAATCAATGGCAAGGCAATCATAATTAAGGGCCCAGTCTGGTCATGGGAGGAGCACCCAAAAAGTACTTGATCCCCGGGAAGGTGAATGACTTGGTGTGACATTTTGCACCGAGTACTATCTAGCGTGTTGAGTGTACGACATTTCACACTCTCATGATACTTGCTATACTTGCTTGAAAGCATGAAGTGCTTACTTACGTGACATGACATGACTTGACTTGACTCGAAATGGTCATTCGTTGAAAAGTTCTTGACAATGGTGCTTGATATCTAGACTTGAAATGATCATTTCCTTTTATCTAGTGTTTATCTCCTGATCTGGTTGGTTACTTAGTTTGCTTTAATGGAGTTTCTCGCATTATTTATGCATTCTTGAAATTGATTAATTACTCAAATTTGTATGATGATAGAGTGTAATTCCTACTGAGCTTCTTGCTCACCCCCCTGGTGCGGACACCAGAGCGATCGAGAAGCACGAACCGATGAGCCGTCGGTACCGTACGCGGAGCACCACTCGAGCTACATCGGCTTCCATCTGGCTCAGACACGGTCTGGAGACTCCCCCTTGAGTCTTAGTATTTATCATATTCACTGAGATTTTTTTGTGTGTAATGTGTGTTTATTTGGCTTTATTCGGATTGTAATTCGGATTGTAAAAGGGGTTTATTTGTAATTTGGGACCACCTGGGTCCTACGGGCCCCCATCCCTTCTCCCATTGATCCACCACAGCTCTTGGGCCCATGTGGGGTTAGTCAACCCTCCAAGGTGGGCTTCTAGAAGAGTTGGACCAAGGGGGGACAATGGGTAACAAAATTCAAAATTTGGAACACAATAGTCAAGGGGCTGCCCCATGTATAATATAGTTTATTAGAATTGAAATCTTATTTTATTTGTTCCAAACCACATGGGAGAAATAAATTGTGGACTCCCTCTTTTACCCCCCACCAATCCTAGATCTAGGGATAGAACTAGTCTTTTTGTATTTTCTATAAGAACCTTGTATTTTCATTTTGAGTAGAATTAATGCAAAGAAATTCAGATATTTTGTTCCAAAGGCAAGGGCCGCCCCCTATCTCTCTCCTCTCTCCCCCTTCTGCAACTGGGAAGGCTATGTTTCTGAGGTGAGATGCCTCCTATATCGGTTCGTGAGATCGCCATCGCCGCCGCCACCGCCATCGTGCCGCCATCGTACCACCGCCAACATCACCGGAGTTCTGTCCACTCAGGACAGCCCCTTGATTTTGGATTTCTTGCTCTCAGCCATGAGATCTTCTGGAGCCCAAATTTTCAGGGTGAGTTTCAGGGGTCATCACCACGTCCTAGAAAAATTGGTGGAGCTTCTAGTTTTTATTTTCCATGTTTCCATTTTCGTTCTCCACCTCCTCTCAGATCTTCCAACAGTCTGTCTAGATTTCCAGAAACCCAGTAGAACGTTCATGAACCCACCTTCTCTTAATCTAAATGACTTGATATTTTTATTGGCGGTTCTGTCCACCTAATCCTTCATCCAAAAAATTTCGTGGAAATTCTGGATTCTTTTACCTATTTTTAAAAAATCACTGTCAGATCCAAATTTCAGATTTGTCTCTACTGTCCAGATCCGACCACCCATCAGTATAAAATACTTTTCCCAAACCAAACCTCCACCAAACCCTTCATTAAAATTATACCCGTTTTCAGCTCTCTCCCCTCTACAATGTTCATGAAGAGCTCATCTTCTGATTCGGAGGTCTACATCATGGAAAATGCCAACTCTCAGGCAAGTTCATTTCTATCTGGCCAGATATGAAATAGAGATTAGTCCGGTTCTAAAATTCCCCATCAGAAGCACAGTCACAATGAATTTTCTAGAGTGACAGAGGGTCGAAGGATTTTGAGTCAGCATTCCAACGGCACTGGTTTCATGCCGATCCGACATCGGTGCTGATCGCAGCAACAAATCTTGCCAGGGTCGCGCGTTGCAAAATAGAGGTTGCAGATCCTTGGCCAACACTTCCGACAAGTGGAGATCGAAACCGCCCGGCCTCCGACCGGTGTTCCAGTCCGACCACTGTCCAGGGAAGTGCGCCACCAGGTGTCACCATCACAGCGGGACCCACCCCATCAGGTCCAGAGGATTGAGCAGCACGTGGGCCCCGCGAACCCGCAGATCGCACCGTCTGGACAGCATTAAAATGCAAATTTCGGCACCGTCGGAGCGACATCAAGATGCTGCCCGTCAACCCACTTCCCGATACTCCGGGCCCCACATGTGACCTATTACCTCCCTGCGTGGAGTGGGTCGAAACATTTGTATCGCTGTATATTTGTTAACCGGGAGTACGGATTTGGTCGGGGTTGTCTTCCCCACACCGGGAGGGTGGTGGTAACGGTCTTACTTCTTGGCGTTCATTTGCTAGTTTAGTATATGGTCATATGCCGCTGCTGAGTGCGATAGGAATCTAGCACGTGAGTTCATGTCACCGCTGTGAGCGAGAGAGTGACCCGTCCCGTGGCTCGATCCGAGCATGGAAGTGAGTCGACCAGCCTTGACTCTGCCGGTTTCTCAACCGCGCAGATCCGCGTTTCCCCTCGCTTGGGACGACGAGTGAGCTTGTGTTTCTGTTAGCGATGTATAGCCCATAGGAACTCTTAGTGTCGGGCCAAAGTGTCTCTCCTATTCTTATGTTGCTGCTCGCGTCTACATTTAGAGTCCGAGGTCCGTATCACTTAGAGTCGGTCCCTCTGTCCGTCCCGCATCAGTTTGGTATCAGAGCGCCAGTTGAGTCTAGGGTAGTCATTAGTCTTTGTTTAACAAAAACACAAAAAAGGTGTCTAAGTCTAGGTGTCACTTTTGCATACCATTATTCGGTATATGAAAAGGTGTCGTCTGATCGTTAGGTTACGCCTATCGGGGACGTGATTCACTCGCGTGAGAGGATCTTCGGATCCCCGGACTCGCCAGGTACCGGATCTTGGATTAAGTATAGGGTCCTTAGTGTGCATTAGTTAGTGCATTCCAACCTTGCATAGTCGTGTCTAGTGTCTTGTCCAAGTGTTAGCATGTCCGTCTTGTAGTTCCCCATTTCCAATGGAATCTCGCTTGCCCAGGCGATATGACCGTTGGCACACCCATGGGCTTGGAAACCACCCTCTCCACTTCTGTAGGCCCGAAGCCCCGAATTTTTATGGCTCCAA
This sequence comes from Amorphophallus konjac, assembly GCA_022559845.1. NCBI lineage: Eukaryota > Viridiplantae > Streptophyta > Magnoliopsida > Alismatales > Araceae > Amorphophallus > Amorphophallus konjac. The sequence goes on along the minus strand of CM040127.1, from coordinate 147,307,721 downwards.
TGACCGAGGTGACTACCTCAAGTGGGAGGCCACCATGGACACATACTTTGATTGTTATACCATGTCCGAAGCCGGTCAATTCTATTTTGCCAAGGAGAGGCTTCTACACAAGGCCGTCGAAAAGTGGGACCACATTGAGCGCTTGAGAGAGGTTAGAAGGCAATGGCTCATCGAGTCATGGTGGGACATGAAGAGAGAGCTTAGAAGGGTCTACCTTCCCCATTTGGTCCCTTCCAACCCGTCCCACCCATTTACTTCCAACCATGTGGGTCACACCTACAGCCGACCCCTCCAACTCAGTTCCAACCAAGTGGGTCATATCCGGAGGCAAGAAGCCCCTCAGGTACCCAAGCCTAGGCCGGTTGATTACGGGCGAGTCCACCGCGATACCCCTACTCCAACCCACACCATTGCCAAACTTGTGCAAATGATTTCAGATCGGGTGGATAGGAGATGTGCTTATTTTGAGTCGCTGCTCTCCCCTTGCCCACCTCCGAGTCCGGACATAGCCATACTTGAGCCTAAGGAGGTCATGGCCGGTAGTCCCAACCCGGCCACACCTATGGGGTCCCAAGGGCCTCTTCCCCTCCTAGTGAACAGCCCTTCTCCTAGTGCTCCTTTGCCACCCATTTTCGATCCTCACCTGGAGCCATTTCATTTGGAGTCATCTCAGTCAGAGCTACCCGTGTTTCTAACGGGAAAGGTACTCATAGCCGAGCCATTCTTTAGTTGGCTTAGGACAGGTTTGGTCCCTGCCCCATCTTAATACCCATCCATGGACCCCGCACTACAAGTAGTGCCCGTCAACTCCTTCCACACAATGTTTCGGTCTAGTCACCACATAGATACCTTGGAAGACCTTCTCCAGGGATTAGACTGCCAATGGAAGTTGACGCATATGTTGGCCCCAGGCTTTGACCGACCCACAAGTCGTAGCTTCACCCATTCCGCTTTGGGGTCCATTACCTCCGTGTACACCGTGGGCCATATCACCACGGAGGTTCTTTTGTTCGTTCCCCTACCGCCCGAGCCTCACTTTAGTCCATTTGTCCCAAGGGAGGAATCCTATATCCTATACACCGTCCCATCTCCCTTCATGGATGAAGGAGATCAATAACATCTTCTAGACTTCCACATATGGGACCTTGAGATGAGGGAACCCATATCGAGGGGTCACACATTCTTTGATCCCTTCGATCCCTTTCTTAGTGGGCCCCTTGGTCCACAATCTCCATTCCACCTCTTTAGGGGAGTCCACAATTATACCCCTTCCCCACGGGCCGGGCCATCGACACCCATCGAGTCCGTTCACAGGCGAGAGACACCCAACCCTTCTGGCCCACCCAAACCTCCCAAATCCAAAGGACCATCTTCTGATTGTACCGACATTCAGTCACACCTAGGGTATGCATGGCACACATTCGGATGTCCTGGACCACCTTGCATATGATTGGGTTGGACTAACCGTAGTGTTGTTTAGGGTCGTGTGTGCATCCATGTGTTTTTCTTTTTCCTAAGCATGTTAGGAGTTTGCATGACGACGTCCGTTGTCACATTGAGGCTAGCAATGCACGGTATAAGGAGCTAGACGATGCCCATAGACACCACCGTGAGTTTTAAGAGGGTGAATATGTCATGATCAGGGTAAGACCTGAACGGTTTCCCTCTAGAACCGTAAAGAAATTGCAAGCTCGCGGAGCCGGTCCATTTAGAGTGTTGAAACGCGTTGGATCCAATGCATATGTTGTGGACCTACCCGAGAAATATGGTATAAGCTCAACTTTCAATGTGTCGGATCTAGTTACATATAGGGACCCAGCGGTGATCCCTAGTGAGCCTTTTGAGCCATCTCCTCCGATTGAGAGTGATCCCACACCTGAGTGTCCACCACCAGCCCCATTTCCACGGCAGCGAGAGCATATAGATCATATACTGGATGAGCAGGTGACTGTTACCAGGAGTGGATCCTCCCCGCGCTACCTAGTGCGATGGAGCGGGCGACCCGCCACCGAGGATACTTGCATCACCCGTGGAGAGTTACAGAGGCTAGATCTGGATCTACTGGAGCGCTACCAGAGCGATGCAGACCCTTACTCGACAGGGTCGAGTTTCTCCCACCCGGGGAGAATTGGTGCGGACACCAGAGCGATCGAGAAGCACGAACCGGCGAGCCATTGGTACCGGACGTGGAGCACCACTCGAGCTACATCGGCTTCCATCTGGCTCGGAGATAGTCTGGAGACTCCCCCTTGAGTCTTAGTATTTATCATATTTACTGGGATTTTATTTGTGTGTAATGTGTGTTTATTTGACTTTATTCGGATTGTAATTCAGATTGTAAAAGATGTTTATTTGTAATTTGGGACCACCTGGGTCCCGCGGGCCCCCATCCCTTCTCCCATTGATCCACCTCAGATCTTGGACCCATGTGGGGTCAGTCAACCCTCCAAGGTTTGCATCTAGAAGAGTTGGACCAAGGGGGGACAATGGGTAACAAAATTTAAAATTTGGAACACAATAGTCAAGGGGGTGCCCCATGTATAATATAGTTTATTAGAATTAAAATCTTATTTTATTTGTTCCAAACCACATGGGAGAAATAAATTGTGGACTCCCTCTTTTACCCCCCACCAATCCTAGATCTAGGGATAGAACTAGTCTTTTTGTATTTTCTATAAGAACCTTGTATTTTCATTTTGAGTAGAATTAATGCAAAGAAATTTAGATATTTTGTTCCAAAGACAAGGGCCGCCCCCTATCTCTCTCCTCTCTCCCCCTTCTGCAGCTGGGAAGGCTGTGTTTCTGAGGTGAGACGCCTCCTATATCGGTTTGTGAGATCGCCATCGCCGCCGCCACCGCCATCGTGCCGCCATCGTACCACCGCCAACGTCGCCGGAGTTCTGTCCACTCAGGACATCCTCTTGATCTCGAATTTCTTGCTCTCAGCCACGAGATCTTATAGACCCTAAACTTTCAGGGTGAGTTTTAGGGGTCATCACCACGATCTAGAAAAAATGGTGGAGCTTCTAGTTTTTATTTTCCATTTTTCCATTTTCGTTCTGCACCTCCTCTCAGATCTTCCAGCAGTCTATCTAGATTTCGAGAAACCCAGTAGAACATTCATGAACCCACCTTCTCTTAATCTAAATGACTTGATATTTTTATTGGGGGTTCTGTCCACCTAATCCTTCATCCAAAAATTTTCGTGGAAATTCTGGAGTCTTCTGCCTATTTTTAAAAAATCACTGTCCGATCCAAATTTTAGATCTATCTCTACTGTCCAGATCCGACCACCCATCAGTATAAAATACTTTTCCCAAACCAAACCTCCACTAAACCCTTCAAAAAAATTATCCCCATTTTACGCTCTCTCCCCTCTACAACGTTCATGAAGAGCTCATCTTCTAATTCGGAGGTCTATATTGCGGTCAATGCCAACTCTCAGGAAAGTTCATTTCTGTCCGGCCAGATCTGAAATATAGATCAGTCCGGTTCTAAAATTCCCCATCAGAAGCACATTCACAACAAACTTTCTGGAGTGACAGAGGGTCGAAGGATTTTGAGTCAGCGTTCTAACGGCGCTGGTTTCGTGCCGATCCGATATCGGGGCTGATCGCAGCAACAAATCTCGCCAGGTCGCACGCTGCGAAACAGAGTTTGCAGATCTGTGGCCAGCACTTCCGACAAGTGGAGATCGGAGCCGCCCGGCCTCCGACCGGTGTTTCTGTCCGATCACCGTCCAGGAAAGTGCGCCACCAGGTGTCACCGTCACAGCGGGACCCACCCCATCAGGTCCAGAGGACTGAGCAGCACATGGGCCCCATGAACCCGCAGATTGCGCCGTCCGGACAGCACTAAAATGTGGATTTCGGCACCGTCGGAGCGACATCAAGATGCTGCCCATCAACCCACTTCCCGATACTCCTGGGACCCACATGTGACCTGTTACCTCCCTGCATGGAGTGGGTCGAAACATTTGTACCGGTATATATTTGTTAACCGGGAGTACGGATTTGGCCAGGGTTGTCTTCCCCACGCCGGGAGCGTGGAGGTAACGATCTTACTTCTTGGCATTCATTTGCTAGTTTAGTATATGGTCATATGTCGCTACTGAGTGCGATAGGAATCTAGCCCGTGAGTTCATGTCACCGCTGTGAGCGAGAGAGTGACCCATCCCGTGGCTCGATCCGAGCACGGAAGTGAGTCGACCAGCCTTGACTCTGCCGGTTTCTCAACTGCGTGGATCTGTGTTTCCCCTCGCTTGGGACGACGAGTGAGCTTGTGTTTCTATTAGCGACGTATAGCCCACAGGAACTCTTAGTGTCGGGCCGAAGTGTCTCTCCTATTCATATGTTGTTGCTCGCGTCTACATTTAGAGATCGAGGTCCCGCATCACCCCCCCCCCCCCCCCTTATTTCCATCCTTTTCAGGTAACTCAGTAGATGTAATGTTTGCAACTGGGCTCGGGCCAGCGTGATCGAGTGAACCTAGAACTTAGAGACTAGCGTCTTTCTATTTTCTTGAGTCTAGTTGTATAATGGTCTTGCTATTTTCTCTTCTTTATTTCTTTTATTGAGTCCACATTGTATTTAAAATTCCAAATATCAATAAAACTATATTTTTCTTAAATTAATGGCCTCCATTTGTTGAATATTATTTATTTGTGGTTATTTTTTTTCTGCTCTAGTTATCATGGTTATTTTGCTGCCACGTTCCGGGCATCACTTCCCGCTGCTATCAGTTCAGGACGTGACAACTCGCCCCCGGCAGCATTCACAACTTCAGCCAATTCGGGCGGGTATTCATGGAAAGCTTCGCCGGCAGCGGCTCTCCAAGGTCAGTAGCGGGGTTGTTGGCACTAATGCAGGCGCAAGGGGAAACAGTTCAGGCCTATATTAATCGATTCAAATCGGAGGCCCTACGCATCCCTCGCCTGGATGTTGCCTCAGCCATCAGCACATTGACCGGAGGCACCAGCGATGATAACCTCTGGCGAGAACTGGTCCTCCATCCCCCCACCTCCCTTGCCAATCTGGTGACCCTAGCCCTGCGCCACGCAGAGTGCTAGGAAGCCCTCAGTGCCTGCCGTGGACCGACGGGCTCGGGTCGTGAGGGGGACAAGACGCGACCATCCGAGCAAGGCTCTGGGCAAGGAAAGCGACGGAACCAGGATGGGGAGCGGAGGGAGCCCCCTCGAAAATATGAGCGGTACACTCCCCTGTCCGCCCCCGTCTATGAAATATTTGAAGACATCAAGGGCTCGGGCCTTCTCCGCCAACCCGAGCCCATGAAGGCAAAACGTCGCAACCGTCGCAAACATTACCAGTTCCACAATGACCATGGGCACCATACCGAAGAATGTCACCGGCTTAAGGATGAGATCGAGCCTCTCGTCCACCAAAGAGACTTATCTCGGTACGTGTCCAAGCACCAGAAGGAGGACCGTGGCATCCCAGTGGAGATTGACAATTGCCCCTGTGGGGTCCACATCAATGTCATCTTTGACGAAGCGGCATCAGGAGGGGACAGTAGACAAGGAAGGAAGCGTCACGCCGAGCGAGCGAGTAGGGCCTCCGAGCCCCCCAAAACCCCATCGGCGAGCGAGCAACAGGCCTTGGTGTTCTCTGACCAAGACCTGGAAGGGTTATCCACCCCGCACGACACCGCCATTGTAATATCGGCTACTATAAACCATTGTAACATAGACAGGATATTGGTCGACAATGGTAGCACCCCTGATATACTCTCCTACAAGTGTTTCCTTAAGATGGGTGAGAACCTATCCAAACTCCGCCTGATTCGAACCCCCCTCTGTGGGTTCAATGGCCAGGCCACCTATCTTGAGGGCGCCCTCAGCTTACCAGTTACCATCGGCACCCCTCCTAAGACCATTATGATTATAGTGGATTTCATAGTGATTAAGGGGATGTCAGCCTATAATGCCATCTTCGGCCAAGGTATCCTCGGACGGACAAAGGCAGTGCCCTCCACCTATCACCAAAAAATGAAATTTCCCACCAAAAATGGCATCGGGGAAGTCCGGGGTAACCAGGCAATAGCTAGGAGGTGCTACATAATCTCGGTTGAAGCCGTAAAGCCAGAAGGGAAAAAGAAAGGGGCCGAGCGAACCGAGGATAGACCGGCAACATCTGAGCCTGGTGGCGAGTTGTTGATAGTCTTCCTCAGGGACGACCCGCCCCGAGGAGTGAGGATTGGGGATGACCTACCACCTGATGTACAAGTGCAATATAAGAATTTCCTTTCAGAGTACATTCAAGTCTTCACGTGGTCTGATGAGCATCTTCCCAGAATCCCTGGGGAGATGGTGCTCCACAAGCTTAACCTCGACTCGTCAGTGAAACCCGTCCAACAATGCAGAAGAAAGCATGCCCCCGAAAAGCATACGATCATCAAAGAGCAGATCACCAAGGGAAAGAAAATCGGCCTATTTCGACCGGTCCTGTACCCGACGTGGCTCGCCAATGTCATCTTGGTGCCAAAAGCCTCAGGCAAGTGGCGCATGTGTGTGGACTTCACCGACCTCAACAAGGCCACCCTGAAAGACTGCTACCCTCTGCCAAGCATCAACCAACTAGTCGACTCAACCTCGGGTAATGAGCTGCTCAGCTTCCTGGACGCCTACTCTGGCTACCACAAGATCCGTATGGATCCTGAAGTCATCGAGAAGACCGCCTTTGTCACCGACTATGGCGTCTACTGCTATACCCGAATGCCTGGTGACACGTGTATTTTTATTATATATATATATATATATATATATATGTGTGTGTGTGTGTGTGTGTGTGTGTGTGTGTGTGTATATACATATGTGTGCGTAGGCGTGCCAATCACATAGGTGACAAAGAGAATTTATTATGTGCTCGATCTGACTTGGTCAGTCGATTGTGAGGCCGTGTCGAGACCAGCAATCCGCCATACTGTAAAGGCTATGACGTTAATTACATCATCTGAGAAGAGGAAAACCCTTGATTAATTACCGAGGTAGTATGCCACGGGGGCTAAACGAATGCGCAGACGTAAATGAACGTACAAGAATGACAATCCATAATACGGGAGCGAGAAGTAATCACGAACACGCAGTTCAAATTCATTCACCGTCCAGAATCCTTGGTACGCAGCGGAGGGCATGGGTCCGAAGACCCCCCCCCCCTTCACGCATAGTGAGAGCTTATGGTCAAAGCTAGTATGACCTTCGTCAGATCACCATTTGATATACCGGGGCCCAAGGTGATAACAAATATTCAGGAAGTATGCAGGTAGACAGGCAAGCAGGGAGGCAAAGATAGATGCGTTCAAGCACGAATGCATATATGAAAATAAGAACGTAGGCTCAGCTGATTAATTTATTAATTTTGAAGATTATTATTGATTGATTTTTTTATTATAATGATGCATCAAATTCTTATGATGATTTATTATTATTATTATCATTCCATTCAATGGTTCACAAATGTGAAGCTCATTAATCATTTATTGGAATATTCTATTGGGCTTTGACAAAGGCTAAATATGAGGTCGATGCATGTATGTGGTGGCCAAAAATGGCGTGGAGCATTGTTGGGGTAAAACGACGTGCCCTGGCCACGCCGGATGGAGGCCAAGAGGGTTTGAATGATTTATGAGTGTGGGGCTAAAGCGGCCCGGGGGGGTATCGCGTCGAAAAATGGCGCGCCGGATTAGGGGCGCACCGGATTAGGGCAGGTTTGGTTGATTTGGGCTATATGAGAAGACAAATGATTTTCTAGAAACTTTTGATGTTAATTAAGAGGGTTAAAGAGTCAATTTAGGTCCCAATTGCTCTACAGACATGATAAATCTAGACTTATGCGACGTTCCTACTCAAGCATAGTCCAAAATAGACTTGTAGCTGAAAATCCATCATGATTCAGACTAAGTGTTCAGTCAAAAATTGGGCAGCACCTCCCGATGCCTAGAGGGTTGCGAGGGGAAAGTGGAGACAGTCCCACAGCATCTGGGGTATGCTCCTTAAAGCCGGGAATGCCAAACGGTGACCGGCAGACTTCGATGGAGGGAAAACCCCGAGGACTAGCCTACGAGGGGCAGTAACACTCCATGAGTCAAAATATTGTTTAAAGGGATGGCCGAAACGGGGAGGACACCTCGAGGGTTGGCCTACGAGAGGGACCTTACCCACATCCACCACCATTCCTAAGGGAATGTGGATTTAATGTAGGGTCGAGGACCCATTTCTATGCACCTTCAGGGACTCGTAGTGCTCCACACCTCAGAATGGTGGGATCCTACGACCGTATGGTGATTAAAGGAAAGATAACAGAACGTCTGATGGGGAATGTCCCCCTCCCCGGTAGGTTGATCAATACTGACGAAGAAAATGTAGTATTCGCATTCAATTTCTGATGTCACCCACACAATAGGGGTGGGAAGCAGGTCACTTTAGGCATACCCTCCCCCACCTATCTCAGGGTAAAGAGATCACAATAAGCCATTGTGGGTATGTTAAGCCATTGGCAGTAGATTAAATATGGAGGGGGGTTAGCTGACTAGCACTCAGAGGCCGGCCGTGAACATACGACTTGCAGAGATTGAAAGGTGCTGAAGTCACGCGATCAATGACACCCAAGAGGGGGGTGAATTGGGTGTTTACCAATTTTACGAAAACTTTTGGCCTTTTTGAAATATGTGATATAATGCTAGTTAAGAGATTCAAAACTATATGATCACAAATCGAATTTATCAAACTTAATTAGATGATGATGTAGATTATGCAAGATATACGTGGATAAATCCGGAATCGCAATTATACTAATCACTCACGTAGAATGGAGGTAGAAGAAAAGGATCAAACCACACAATCCAAAACATAATGCACAGGAGTTTTTAAGGTGGTTCGGATGCAACTATGGCAATCCTACGTCCACCCCTCACCAAACCCGGTGAGGCTTCACTCGGGGATAAATCCCCAAACGGAGACGACGCTCCAACCACACACGCAGGACGATGCCTGCACACACACGCGGGGACGCGCCCTAACACACACACACACACACACACGGAGATGTGGTCTCCAACACGATCCAACAAGTGGATCAACAAAACACATACACGCTGCAACAAGTGTAGCACTCCACACACACAAACACTAAGATCTAGATAATACCACACACACACGCAGATCTAAGAAGACCCACACACACACGAATCAAATACGAAACACATACACACGATCACGGATCCAACAACGATCCACACACACACGAGTTTGTAGTTTATAAGAACACAAATCTCAAACTTTAAAGCACAAGACACCAATATGAATAAACCACAGTTTAGAAAGCTCCTGATATGGCTCCCCCTAAAGATATTGATGGGGACATCACCATCTGTCCTGACACTCTCGGCCATTCTCGTCACCCCAGAGGCGTACGTCATGGTCTAGTCATTTATTTTGAGTCCTATGCATGTTTCTTTATTTTATTTGAGTCATATCATTGTAATTTTCATTTTATTTGAGTCATGTCCCTAGGTCTTGTGCTTATTTCCCTAGGTTTGAGTGTCATTAGGTTTATTAGTTAGCTATTGGGCCCAATTCATTGGGCTTGGCCCAAGGGCACTCCCCCTTCCCTTGGTTATTTGTCATTGTGTTAAGAGTCAAGGTCTTTTTCTAAAATGTGGGTTGCCTATATATAGGACCCCATTTCCCCCATTTGAATGAATGAATCAATGATTGAAAAACTTGCCATTTTGAGAGTTCAAACTTCTTATCTAGTGGAGAGATTCCATTATTTGGGTGAGAGACCCTAGGGGAGAGATTCCCCACCCATCCCTCTCTTAATCTATCTCTTTCACTCCCCTTTCTCTCTCCTCCACACCCAATTTTGAAATTTTTCTCTCTCCTCCCTTCCCAACCACCACTCTCCTACCTACCCCCATTAAACGCCACTCCCCTTCCCCACACATCCCATTACTCCACCCCCTAGTCCCAAGAGAGCTTCCACCAATCCTAGCTCCACCTCGCAACCCCCAACTACCCCACCCACTTCCCCAAGCACCCTTCCCACTACCCCAAGCACCCCTTCCCTTCCCCAACACAACCCCTCCCATCCCCAAGACCACCATTGAATACCCTCCATTAAGGAAAATTCAAACTCACCTTCCCTCCACCCACTTGTGCCCCCCTCACCTTCCCCTCTCCCTCCAAGCCCAAATTCGCAGCTCCTCTCTCACCCATAGCAAACACCCCCTTCCAGCCCCCATTCTCCCCTTCACACACCTTGAAACCCCCCCTCCTAGACCCCCTCACAGCTGGGGGTTGCCCCTACACACAACCACCTCATTTCCCCTCCCATCTACGCCATTCCCCATTACCTATCTCCACCCTCTCAAGTTCTGGTTGCAGGCAGCAGACTGGACGCAGGTTGCAGAGGCCACCCCGTCATCCCCTGGGAGCTTCAGGTGGCATACCATATATCGATGGAAGCATCTGCCTGTCTTCTTCGCAACGGTGGTAGTCCCGTCCCATTCCGAGTTCATGATCGACCAGGAGAGCCATTCTCCCACAACTGCGCAGATCCCCCCTGGCAGGAGACCATAGCCGGATTGGAAGCTCGACTGCTATGATCGTGTTGGGAATCGGATCAAGAGATCTTCTTTAAACATCTTCTACTATGAGTCTTCTAACATCTCCAAGAAGTAGAGCCCCATTTAACGACCGGACCTGAAAGTTATCAATTTTCACCCTCGGGTGCTCGGTTCTGCTTCCACTTAGTCTGCACCGACCCCTCTTAGTGTTCAGAGCCTACCGATCGACCCCAATATCAGCTGGCATCCCCGTTAGTCGTGCTTCTAAGAGGACTCGTCAACGGTTCCAACGAATCTAGCGGCACCTGATTCTTATCTCGGGAGCGACCGTGGCAACCTCTGCTTCCTGCTATTGGGAACCTGAAGCTGTCAGATCCGAGGGTCTGCCACCCTGTTCAAGCCCCTACCCTGACCAGTAGCGTTGCCCGAAGAAATCAGAAAAATTCAAGCATCATCCTGATCTAGCTACGAAGATTCTCCAAGTGGTCTCGTCTGCAAAAAAATTCGGTGCTGGCCACAGCGTCCAAAACACTAACTATCTATCCTGAGACACACAGCGGGCAGAACCGGCTTCGGTGTCCTCCATTGCTTATAGCTCGAATTCCCCTCCCCGCTTGGCCGGCTGAAGGCCCCTCCCTACGTGGAGAAATATTTTGATTGTAATTTGAACCCCCACCCCTAGTCCAACCCCCTTGCAAGGGGCGTAGTGCATGTAAATCTAAAATTTTTGGATCGAAGCTTCATCGACGCGGCGTGTGGGGAACACACGCTTCCCCGCTCGCCCACGTTTCCGACCGGAGCCGATTTCTTCAAACCGGCTAGGTAAAATCTCGTCCCTTGCTCTCAATTATTCTTGTTCATTTAACATTCTCCAATTGCGCCGTCGGTAAGGTAGAGAGCGCCCGATCTTAGGCTCCACCACACTTTGTGCGACCACCGTGGGTGTGAGTGAGTGATCCACGTCCCTCGGCCAAGGCCAACACATTGAGTTGAGTATACGCACCTCAAAGGGAGGTTTGTCTTAGACTTTGCTGGCCCTCTACCAGCAAGGGGCTTGTCCCATTTCCTCGACTCGGCATCCCCGAGTTACCCCCCGGGTTAAAGTGTGTGCGCCATACGAAGGTCCGCTTACGTAGGCTTCATAGCCTTGTGGTTGTGCTTGTTAATTTAGGTCCGAGGGTGTGTCACATCAAATTGGTATCAGAGCAAGTCATTGACTTGTCTCTATCAAGTCAAGTCCTAGGGCATGCTTGCATTCTTGTCCGAACCGTGCATTGTCAACCCATCATTGTTAACATTGAGTCTTGGGTCACATGGCCCCTCTCCCAATCATATCCCATGCATGCTTACCTAATGGAGAGCCCATAGAAATTGATTTCATTGACCTAGAATCTGAAAATTGGGTGTCCCCTGATATCATTACCTCTCTTTGTAGGACCGGACAAATTATGCACAATGGAGACCAAGTCTTTATTGAATTCCATAAATGGTTCGGGAAGACTAAGTATTTGGATGGAGCTTGGTGTCAAGAAGGAACATTGGCGGGTCCATGTATAATCCTAGGTAAGAAATTGTTAGATGAAAGGAATGCCGACATCGACCCAACACGTCGGACTTGCCTAGTGCATCCGCCACACCTTTCGGGAACCTTTAAATTCAACAACCTTGTATTCTCCCACCCGCAGGAATCCCGCCCTTGTTCACCACCCCGGGTGCACCATACTCCGGCCATCATCACCCCACCATCAAAGAACCTTCCCACTCCATTAGCTTTGGAAGAAGTAGTCCACCCGCTTTGCCACATGAAGACAAATATCCCTCGGGAACCTATCCCCTCCATGGAGAGCACCCATGTCCCAATTCAAGAGGAAGCCTCGCACGAGGATCTTCACCATACACCACCCCCTCTAGATAGGGCCAAATTCATCTTAGAAGAGTCCCCTGTTAGGTGGCTAAGGGAGAGCTTGATTAGAGAAATCATGACCCATACCTACCTACCCATGAAGCAAGACCACCATCTAGTGCCCATCCACACTCCTCACACAACAATCCAATCCTACTATGAAGTAGAGGGTTTTTATGACCTCCTTAAAGGCCTAGAATGGCAGCTAGAGTTGACTTGCTTGTCGACCTTAGGGACGGCCCACCCAACAAACCTTAGTCTCATCCACCCTTGTGACGGGTCTATCACCTCGGTCTACACCATTGGTTGCTACACTAGCGACCTTCTTTTCCTTCTCCCTATGGTGGAAGAACCCATCTCGGTCCACTCCCCTACCATTGAGATCCCAAGTGCTTTGGTCGGCCAACCCACTAACGATCATGGCCCAATTATCTTGGAGGAGGATGACCCATATTTTTAGGGCTTTGAGGATGTGGAGTTCCTCTCTCTAGGTAACCATTTCCACGATCCCTTTGACCCCTTCCAATACCCATGTGGCCCAACCATCTTACCCACCACCCACCCTTTCCTACCCACACCCACCATATTGGGCCAAACCCACCTCATCCACGACCCAGGTTACACCTTGGGAGCCATGACCTTGGTCCACATACCCCTAGGTAATAAGGTTGTGCCCCACCCCATGATGACCACCTTCTTAGATCCATTCGATCCTTTCTAATGGGAGTTCAAAGGTTGTCCCACACCTATACACATGGAAGTCACCCTTGGGAAAAACATGCATAGGCTTACCACACCACTTGGCATGAACACTATGTTGGGTCCGTTCATTCATATCACCTACGTGTCAAGTAGAAAGTATGAGTGGTCCATATTCGGATGTAATGGTCCACCTTCATTCATCATGGGTCTTAAGCATGTCAAAAGCATCTACGGATGTTCGGGTCCCCCGATATTCATCACCACTTTGTATGATAGGTTCACCTACGGGTGCCCCGGCCCACCTAGGCCCACCAAAGTCTACATGATAACATTGTATGATAAGTCCACATATGGTTGCCCCGGCCCTCCTAATTCCATCAAAGTCTTTTTGGCATCAAAGCATGACTGGTCTACTTTTGGTTGCCCAGGTCCACCCATCACCCCTAGAATGTCAGCATTCATAAAATTGCATGATAACCTTGCAAGCACATCAACAAGAGTCATGAAATTTACAAAAGGGCGGCCGACTCACTGGCGCCACCAAGAAATCCAAATGGGTGATTCCAGGATGGTGAGGAATGAGAGGCTCTCACATAGAGACAACTCAAGATTGAGGTTTTGTGGGATCAGCCCCTTCCAGATTTTGAGGAGGATTAGCCCCACTACTAAGTTAGGCCTCCTCAAGGGATACGGAGTTAACTTCAGTTTCAATGTGGAAAGCCTTGTGCCACACAAGGGACCCACGAGGGCACCTTGTGAGGATTTCAAGCCCCTTCCTTCTTTGAGAGAGCACCAACCCCTCCCCATGAGAGCATCGTCAGACCAGAGAGCCCGACGTAAGCAACTTGAGAGAACATTGGATGAACAGGTAATCATCACTCAGAGCAAGGTGTACGGGCACTACCTCGCTAGGTGGAAGAATCGGCTTCTTTCGGAAGACATGTGAGCGGTACCACCTATTACTCGACGGAGTCGAGTTCTCCACACCTCGGGAGTATGATGGGGACATCACCATCCGTCCCGACACTCTCGGCCATTCTCGTCACCCCGGAGGCGTACGTCATGGTCTAGTCATTTATTTTGAGTCCTATGTATGTTTCTTTATTTTATTTGAGTCATATCATTGTAATTTTCATTTTATTTGAGTCATGTCCCTAGGTCTTGTACTTATTTCCTTAGGTTTGAGTGTCATTAGGTTTATTAGTTAGCTATTGGGCCCAATTCATTAGGCTTGGCCCAAGGGCGCTCCCCCTTCCCTTGGTTATTTGTCATTGTGTTAAGAGTCAAGGTCTTTTTGTAAAATGTGGATTGCCAATATATAGGACCCCATTTCCCCCATTTGAATGAATGAATCAATGAATGAAAAACTTGCCATTTTGAGAGTTCAAACTTCTTATCTAGTGGAGAGATTCCATTATTTGGGTGAGAGACCCTAGGGGAGAGATTCCCCACCCATCCCTCTCTTAATCTATCTCTTTCACTCCCCTTTCTCTCTCCTCCACACCCAATTTCAAAAATTTTCTCTCTCCTCCCTTCCCAACCACCACTCTCCCACCTACCCCCATTAAACGTCACTCCCCATCCCCACACATCCCATTACTCCACCCCCTAGTCCCAAGAGAGCTTCCACCAATCCTAGCTCCACCTCCCAACCCCCAACTACCCCACCCACTTCCCCAAGCACCCTTCCCACTACCCCAAGCACCCCTTCCCTTTCCCAACACAACCCCTCCCATCCCCAAGACCACCATTGAATACCCTCCATTAAGGAAAATTCAAACTCACCTTCCCTCCATCCACTTGTGCCCCCCTCACCTTCCCCTCTCCCTCCAAGCCCAAATTCGCAGCTCCTCTCTCACCCATATCAAACACCCCCTTCCAGCCCCCATTCTCCCCTTCCCACACCTTGAAACCCCCCCTCCTAGACCCCCTCACAGCTGGGGGTTGCCCCTACACACAACCACCTCATTTCTCCTCCCATCTACCCCATTCCCCATTACCTATCTCCACCCTCTCAAGTTCTGGTTGCAGACAGCAGACTGGACGCAGGTTGCAGAGGCCACCCCGTCGTCCCCTGGGAGCTTCAGGTGGCATACCATATATCGACGGAAGCGTCTGCCTGTCTTCTTCGTAACGGTGGTGGTCCCGTCCCAGTCCGAGTTCGTGATCGACCAGGAGAGCCATTCTCCCACAACTGCACCAATCCCCCCTGGCAGAAGACCAGAGCCGGATTGGAAGCTCGACTGCTATGATCGTGTTGGGAATCGGATTGAGAGATATTCTTTAAACATCTTCTACTATGAGTCTTCTAACATCTCCAAGTAGCAGAGCCCCATTTGGTGACCGGACCTGAAAGTTATCAATTTTCTCCCTCGGGTGCTCAGTTCTTCTTCCACTTAGTCTGCACCGACCCCTCCTTAGTGTTCAGAGCCTACCGGTCTACCCCAATATCAGATGGCATCCCTGTCAGTCTTGCTTTGAAGAGGACTCGTCAACGGTTCCAACGACTCTGGCGGTACCTGATTATGAGCTCGGGAGCGACAATGGCAACCTCTGCTTCCTGCTGTTGGGAATCTGAAGGTGTCAGATCTGAGGGTCTGCCACCCTGTTCAAGCCCCTACCCCGACCAGAAGCGGTGCCCAAAGAAATCAGAAAAATTCAAGCATCATCCTGATCCAGATACGAAGAATCTCCAAGTGGTCTCGTCTGCAAAAAAATTCGGTGCTGGCCACAGCGTCCAAAAACTTGACTGTCTATCCTGAGACACAGGCAGCGGGCAGAACCGGCTTCGGTGTCCACCATTGCTTATAGCTCGAATTCCTTTCCCCGCTTGGCTGGCTGAAGGCCCCTCCCTGCGTGGAGGAATATTTTGATTGTAATTTGAACCCCCACCCCTAGTCCAACCCCCTTGCAAGGGGCGTAGTGCATGTAAATCTGAAATTTCAGGATCGAAGCTTCATCGGTGCGGCGTGTGGGGAACACACGCTTCCCCGCTCGCCCACGTCTCCGACCGGAGCCGGTTTCTTCAAACCGGCTAGGTAAAATCTCGTCCCTTGCTCTCAATTATTCTTGTTCATTTAATATTCTCCAATTGCGCCGTCGGTAAGGAAGAGAGCGCCCGATCTTAGGCTCCACCACACTTTGTGCGACCACCGTGGGTGTGAATGAGTGATCCACGTCCCTCGGCCAAGGCCAACACATTGAGTTGAGTATCCGCACCTCAAAGGGAGGTTTGCCTTAGACTTTGCTGGCCCTCTACCAGCAAGGGGCTTGTCCCATTTCCTCGACTCGGCATCCCCGAGTTACCCCCCGGGTTAAAGTGCGAGTGCCATACGAAGGTCCACTTTCATAGGCTTCATAGCCTTGTGGTTGTGCTTGTTAATTTAGGTCTAAGGGTGTGTCACATCAGATATGTTGCAGATCTTTGCTTTGATTCCTTCTTCACTTGAATTGCCTTCCTTTGATCTCTTCTTGAAACCCTTGCTTGCTTCTTGATAGCCTCACCCTTGATCTCTCTTTGTTGGTTGCCTCATTCTTCACTTCATAGATGCTTGTTGGCTTGAGAAGTACCTTGAATGGGTTGGAGATAGACGAAGAACTTGCTGCACGAAGTACTATTCACTGAGCTACAGTACTCTCTTCTTCCTCCTTGGACAACACCCTCTTGATCACCCTTGAAGCCCTCTTGGATGGTTAGGGTTATTGGCTCCAATGAGATGTTTTATAACCTTTGAATGGTCCATGGACAACCCCCAGACCAGATCCACAAATCCCTCCTAGATTGGGGGCACTGGAATTAAAGAAATGTGTAAAAGATTCCTCTCCACGGGCTAGAAATCGAAGTCAACAAAAGGGGGCTCGGGACTGGCGGTCGATCGGAAGGCATGGGGCGGTCGACCGGAACCTGCTGCAGCCAGAACTTTTAGGCTCTGGCAAAACCGGTCGACCGGCCCTATAGTGGCAGTCGACCGAAACCTATAAAATCTTGAGTTTTTCATTTCTGGAAGAATCGGTCGACCGGAAAAGTAGGGGCGGTCGATCGAAACCGGTAAAAAATTGGATTTTTAGGTTCTGGCAATTTTGGTCGACCGGCCAAGGTGTGTTGGTCGACCGGAAAGACCTATACCTGCAAAAATGAAGTGTTAACTTAGAGAAACATATCCATAAGTCAAGAGCTTCATATCCATATCAAATTCATGCATTTTTGGGTTTGGTTTTTGCATTAGACCATTTGAGCATTTCTAAATTTTGTTCAGGGGGCTCCGCCCCCGGAAACCCTCGTAAGGGGTGCTGCCCCCTTGACCCCCGTGACCTGACCACGCAGGTCGATCCGCGGGCAAGGGAGCACGATGGCTAGAAGGGTTTCATGTTTAATATGCATGAATGGGGTGTATTAAGGAGAGATATATGAGATACGCATGGTGAGATCGATGGTAAGACAAGGAAATAGTCTCACCAATGGTTCTTTGACAGTACATGAAATATACCACCTGTTTTGGATTGTAGAGGAGCAGGGTGAGCATCCACACATTTAGTTCACCAGGTGACTGCCATGAGTTTAATCATGCAAGCAAGATAGTTAGGGTTAATACCATACTTGTTCACATTAAAGAGGTTATGAAACCTCTTGCCTCTGGTAAAACCAACATATGCAAACCAAGGATCAAGACCATGTAACCGTTGCCATTTGACATCTCAGCCATACATAGATAACATGAGCATGAGCAATCAACCACAAGTTTAGTTATCATCACTTAATCACACATTAAGTTTAGTTAGCATCAAAACCATAACTTAACAATCATAACAATCATCAAAACCATAACTCAACAGGAGCAATCACTCGAACAACCGGTGGGTAACATATAAGAGGATGATCACACCCAAAAAAAGGACTTTACGCCCAGGCTATTGGGAAGACCCAATTCTCCCCAGTTCATGATTGTGAACGGGGTGATGGTGAGGGGCCTATCTCGAAGATGAAGGGAGTTGCATACACACGTAGGCCTCCGGCAGGGGAGAACGTGATAAATACACGGTGCATTCGAGACATTCTACCCACTAAGGAAAGAAAGCCCCGAGGAGGGGAGATGATATTAATGTAGCCCTTGGTTCATCCAGGGCATTGGATCAATCAAAGGTGACAGGCGGTATGGAAGCAGACGCAACATAGAAAACGTGCGAACTCAAACATTCACCCATATTCTCATTCATACCCGGATGTCATCGTGTAGATAACAAAGGAAGGAAGAATAATAACATGAAACTCAAGCAAGCATGAGCTAACGCTATTGGCATTATCACACGAGTGCTGACCACTTACATCTCCTCACCAGGGAGGAAGAGCGACTACATATAGCACTACAGAGAGCAGGCTCATGTCTTCGCCCGTTTCATTACAAGACTCAAGAAACTAACAGAAGGGGGAGATAGGAGAAGGAAAACCAGATGATGACCCTCACACCCACCTCTGCTATCTTCAGTCAAAAAAAAATAGAGTATCGGAAAGGGCTCTCCTCTTTGCTTTCTTCCTCCCCAAGCTTTCTCTCTTTCTTCTATCTTCTCCTCGTATGCTACTCTATTCTCTTCTCTCCCTCTTTTTTTTCCACTCCCTCTTCTTTGGTCACAGAAGACTTGCTTATATGGACCATCAGCGTGACCTCACCTGGCGCGGAAATGCCGCACCAGATAAGGGGTTCTCATTTTTGTGCACCGAAAATGTGGATACCGGAAAGGGTAGCGCGCCGGATTAGGGCGCGTTGTATTAACCTCATCTTTCGTGTTCGTTTAACACGGGCCAGACGGTGGGCCCCGGAGTGGCTCCGGGAGTCATTGTGATCCTTCATCTCGCCATGGTCTTGCCAGAGTGAGTGTGAGGCGTCGATAAAGCTTTCAGGCCGTTGAACGGCTGCTTTTGGAATCTCGTGCATCTTCATTTCAGACACACGTATTTTCTACTGACACGGGCCTCGGCACTGTAGTTTGTGCTGCCAGATCGGCTTAACTCACCTTTGTAGCTTTCTTGGGGAGTGGGCCACCATCCGTGGTGCTTTCACCTTGACTGGGTGGTCATCTAGTCGCTAACGGACCCAATTGCTGAGAAGATGTACCCATGCCGGGTTATCCGAGTCTTCTACCGACGGAGCCTTCGGTCTCTTGTTCTGAAGGGCCAAGAATGTTTTATCACCTCGGGAGGATTTTTCTTTCAGGTGGCGAGCCACCAGGTATACCCTTGTCCTTGGTCGGACAATAGATGTTGTTTGTGTGGCACGATCGAGTCGATGCCGGTTCATTGGGCAGGCTTGTCGACACTGCCGGTTTGTTGTAAGTTCTTCTCGATTCTCCTGAGGTGAAGTCCCTAGCATTCATACCGGGTGACCTGAGGCACTGGCAGCTTGAGAAGGCTTCGGTGCATTAGTTTCTTTCGGCTTCTTCGCTTCAGCGGCCGCATCATTTTCGTCATTTAGGCTTGGTCGCTATCGAGCATATTTTGAGTGCCAACAAATGCCCCCCAACCGCGGGTGTTGCGAGCAAGGCACGAGTGATGCAGGATCGACGGATGAACTCTGACTGAGTAGATTATTCATCTGGCTGGCAGAGACCCAGAATGGCCCTTAAATCGGCGCTGTGGTTAATCCGGTGCGACCAGGGGTCTTGGTTAATACGGCGTGCCTCTTCCTGGCGTGCCATTTGGAGTGCCGGAGGGTTAATACATCGCGCTATTTAGCGCGCCAGATTAACCCAAGAGGGCACCCTTGGGTTTGAATTCGGGCGGGAGAAGGGTCAGAGGTGATAGAGATGGTAGCTCCTACTGCCGCAGACTTGAGCTTAATGCTGGCTGAGGTAAAAGTTGCATTTTTAGTCTCATGCTTGTTCTCGTCTGGCCATCATGCTGGCCTTCTGAGATCCTTATGTTCTCTTTCTCTTGCATGCTTCTACTAGTCAGGCCGAGGTCACCTTACCGGTGATCACTGTGAAGATACCTCTGCCGCCTCTCTGTACAGATCCGCCATTGTTCCCGCCGATTTTGAGGCCCATAGCCCTGCGGTATCCAAAGGATTGTATCATGGTAGCGGGCTCGGAAGTGTCGGGGATGGTTGCCGGGTCCAAGCCGTCAACTGTGACTTTGGAGCAGCAGCAACTTGTCATCTCTGATAAGCCACTTCAGAGTCGAGAAGTCCTCCCTGGTGCAGAGGAGGGTGAGATTGTGGAGGAAGTGACCGGGGGCTTGATGACCCTAGCCCTTGCCATCGAATCATCACTGGTGGTGGTTGGAGGGGCCAGAAGTAGTAAACAACCGCTTCCTACTATTAAGGGTCGAGACACGGCACTCTCGCCAGAGGTTGGGAGAGAAGTCGCTATCATTGACAGCCCCCATGTTGCATTATCTGCTGGGGCCACTCTTGATGCGGGCGCCTTGCAAGACATACCATCCTCGTCTTCTGTGCCAAGCAATGATTTTTGTGCTTCGATTGACAGCCGTGTAGAGTTTCATCACCCAGACACGCCATCACTTGGTTTGCAATCATCGAGTGACCTAGTGTGGCAGTATCTGGAGACATTGCGAGAGACTGTGACAGTTCACCCAGAGATGACCTATGTGCAGTTGAGGGGCCTTGCGGAACACCTCTCCTGCTCCTTGCTGGCTTTTTGCTATCCCATGGAGGATTGGGTGCAGCGAGTAGTTCCGCTCCTGAAGCACGTGAGCAGGCGGGAATTCACAGGCCATAGCTTGATAGACCAAACGACGGCCACAAGATTCGAAAGGGTGGAGTGTTAGACTGTCACGCCCCGACGCGGAATATCGTGATGTACAGTCAGAGGCAAGCAGGAAAGAGAGAGAACTAATCTAAAAACACAAGTGCTATGGAAAGGAAATACTAAATGATCATTAAACAACCAAACTGATACAATAATCTCAAAGGCAACTTAATACAACATGGAATAACAACCACTAAGACTCAACAACAAACTGAAACTAAATGATCTCCAAACACAACTAACAATAAACACACTGCTAACACACTAGAACTGATACACTCAAGACATCACTCCTGCCCTTCCCCGTCGGTAAGCACGTCACCTGAGAAGCCTGGAAAGGGGGAAACAACGGGGTGTGAGCTAACGCTAAGTAGGAAATAACATATATGTATAAGTGATTAACAGTTTAATTACATTTTTCAAAATGTCATGCTACAAACGATAATGCAATAAACAACGGTAATAACAAGATCTTGCAAGGTCAAGAAATATACAATTGATAATGATTATCAAGGACAACAGATACAAGAATTTACTACAGGAGATATAACAAGAGATATAACAATGAGATATAAGTAAGGAATTGGCCAACAAGCAAGTATTTTAAACATTTAACCAAGTATGATCAAGTAACAAGTAACAAGATACTTTTGTCATAGACGCCAACACTCAGGCTAGTACTTCGGTGCAATGCCCCACCTTGTCATTAACATCCCATGGGCTCACTAACTTTCGGGCGCTCTCCCCAGGACCAGACCGGGCCCTTATGATGCGATGGCATTGATTTACTGGGCCCAACGTCCCATCCGTCTAGACATTCAGTCAATTTTAATGGCCAATCAATCAGATGAATTTCTGTCAAGAGTATGAGATTTAAGGACTAACATGTCCTTGGATTCAAAACAAAAACTCGGTTTATATGGTCACCTCGGTGCCGTATTACAAGAACTGGACCAAACTCGGTCCACGGGGTCAAGAAAGAACGGCCGACAGTATACCGTTCAAGTGTGTAAGCAATCCAATATGCTGGAGTAATCAAGACTAAAACAGCAACTTAACAATCAACTTAATCCTAATTACCAAGTTAACATATCAAAGATTATCCATTATCATTTGCATTAAGACAAATGCCAAGAAGTTGATTCAAGATGATAAAGCACAGAACAACTCCCACAGGAGTGAAATAGAATACATTAACAGAGATTTTAGTTACACCATTAACCACTAATTATGTGGGTTTCTATTTAACCTTGTATGCATTGAAATGAAGATGATAAACGGTGTGTTTTTACACTAAGTTTGCATGTATGGACCAATGTTAATTGAAACTAAAAAGGGTACATGAATAGGTCATTAGTTCCTCAAAAATGTAGTTTTCAATGTGATTAGGTTGAATGAATTGATTCCCCAATGATCCGGATTGATCCCCGGGTCAAAACATCATTAATGGGGTCATACAGGGCATGGGTCGACCCCTGGAAAAATTCCAGGCATGGGTCGACCCATTGGGTCGACCCCTGGGGCTTCTAGGAGCCAAACTGGGTGTGGGTCGACCCATTGGGTCGACCCCTCAGGCTGTGGGTCGACCCCATGGGTCGACCCATGCAAGGCAGTAATCTGCTGCTTGCAGGGTGGTATGGGTCGACCCATGGGGTCGACCCCCGGGTTCCAGACCCGAATGGGCTTCCGTAAAACATGAAAAACTCATGGTTTTGGGGTCTAAATGTATTGGGATCTTAACCATATGCTCTAGGGTTATTAATATACAATCTAGGGTCATAAAACACAGTTTTGAAACATGAATTTCGACAGAAATCAAATGAAATGCAACTTATTCTATGAAGAACACATGAAAAGCCTAGCTTTTTAGCATGCTTCTAATAACACACGAAATATTCTAAGCATGACCTATGAAAATTGGGCTTTTTAATGCCAAAAGAAAGTTAACATGCTACTGATTACATTCATGTATGTTAATTAGAAGTTGGGCTGTTATAACCTACCTCAAATTGAAGAGAGAACTCGAAACCTAGAATAAAGAACAACTTGACAGCACCTCACTAAAACCTCGATATCTCCACGGATACCTAATGAAAATTGGGGGGTTTGCCACCAATAGATAGAGCTCGATGAGAGGTACAATTTTCTATATTCATAAGCTGATTTTGGTTAAGGAAACCTACCTCAATCCAAGGAAGAAGAAAGGCCTAAAAAAAACCCACGAACTTGGACCCTCCTCCAATAATCACAAGAGATCTCTCCAGATCTGAATTCTCTGCGAACACCATAGCTACCAAATGAATCTAGACACGTAGAGCTTTCTTTTAATAGGTCATACTCCTTCTGGATCCTTCCAGGAAGGGAGAATTCGACCAAACACGTTGCGTGTTCCAAACACCGCCGCCAACGTTGACCTAGCTCTTGCGCGCCCAATACTTACCATATGGTAATGATTTTATGGCATTATGAGAGGGGAAATGTTCCTCTATGTAATATCTTTCATTTGCCTCTGGAATCACTCCATTTGGTTGAGAAACAAGCTCGAATTTGATGTTCAAAGTTTGGGTGAATAGTGAACACGAATTTGGATTAGGTGGGTTGTAAGTCAGGCTTAATCCACTGATCAGGCCTAGATAATGATTTAATTAGGCTTACTCCAAGAAGACAAAAGTGTTAGTCGAAGCATCTATTATTTAATTACTATTTTTATGAATTTTTATATGGTAGATAAAATTTCCACTTCTACTATTCCGTAATTAATTAAATATTAAGTTCGGAAGACTTAGTTCACTAATCCGGCCTAATAAACGATTTTCTTAGGCTTAATTGTAGAAGACAAAGTTGCTAAACAAAATTAATTCTAAAATATGTGATTTTTGGGGATTTTTAGAAAATAGTTGAAAAATGACTTATTCTATTAGTTAATTAATTAAGTAGTCTAATTAATTCCGAATAATTTCCATTAATTCAAATAAATTCAAATAAATTCCAAATAATTACAATTAACTTTCTAAATAAATTTCTAAAGAATTTTGGGGTATTACACCCTCCCCTACTTAAAGGAATTTGGTCCTCCAAATTCACTGCACTAAAACTTAGAGTAGGGAAAAAGATCGCTCACCTAGAATAAATCGGGATACCGCTTCCACATAGTCTCTTCAGACTCCCACGTAGCTTCTTCTGTCCCACGCCGACTCCACTGAATCTTGACCATCGGTATCGAACGATTCCGGAGTTGCTGCTGCTTCCGGTCCAGAATCTTTATCGGTCTTTCCTCGTAGGTCAGATCCTTCTTCAGTTCAAAATCCACTTGCTGGATAACATGAGTGGGGTCGTACACATACTTCCGTAACATAGAAATATGGAAGACGTTGTGCACGCCAGACAATTGAGGCGGTAAGGCCAGCCTGTATGCCACCTCTCCCACTCTATCTAGAATCTCGAATGGACCAATGTACCTCGGACTCAGCTTGCCATGAATGCCAAATCTTCGGATCCCTCTCGTCGGAGAGACCTTTAAGAATACATACTCGCCAACCTGAAATTCCAATGCTCTCCTCCTGTTGTCGGCATAGCTCTTCTATCTTGATTGAGCCACTTGTAACCGGTCCCGGATAATGCGGATGTTCTGTGAAGATTCCGAGACAAGATCCGGTCCAAGCCACTATTTCTCACCTACCTCGTCCCAACACAACGGGGAACGACAACTTCTGCCATACAAGGCTTCAAATGGAGCCATCTGGATACTAGACTGATAGCTGTTATTGTAGGCGAATTCAATTAGGGCCAAATGCTCATTCCAAGTACCACCAAAGTCAATCATACATGCTCGCAGCATATCTTCCACTATCTAATTGGTTCTCTCTGTTTGTCCATCTGTCTGCGGATGAAATGCTCTGCTGAAATTCAGACGAGTACCCAAAGACTCTTGCAGTCCCTTCCAGAAATGAGAAGTGAATCTAGGGTCTCGATCAGATACTATATTCACTGGAATACCATGCAACCTCACCACTTCCTTCAAATACAAGGCTGCTAGAACATCAACTGTCCATTTAGATTTAATGGACAAGAAATGGGCTGATTTTGTCAATCGGTCAACAATCACCCAAATTGCATCAAATCCACCACGAGTTCTAGGCATACCCATGATGAAATCCATGCCAATACTCTCCCACTTCCATTGGGGTATGTCGAGCGGTTTCAATTTCCCTGCCGGTCTAAAGTGCTCAGCTTTAACTTGTTGGCAAACTAAGCATTTACTTACGAAGTCAGCGATTTCCCTCTTCATATTTATCCACCAAAAGGATCACTTCAAATCTCTGTACATCTTAGTGCCTCCGGGATGAATGGTGTATCTGGATCTATGAGCTTCCTCAAGAATCTTGTTCTTTACTGTAGCTTCATCAGGTACACAAGTTCTGCCTTTAAATAATAATCTACCATCATCAGTCAACCCAAAATCAGGTCTGCTGCTCAAGCTTCCCTTGATCTGTACCAGCTCGGGATCATTATCTTGCAAGGACTTGATCTCCATCAATAATTCAGGTTTAAGTTGAATCTGAGCAATCAAAACCCGATCATTGTCAATATTAAGATCCAGACTAGATAACTGTTCCAGTAACTTCCACTCTTGCAACATGAGACTTGACAATCTAGCTACCGGCCTCCGGCTCAATGCGTCTGCCACAACATTGCCTTTGCCAGGATGATACTCAATCGAGAAGTCGAAGTCTTTCAAATACTCCAACCATCTGCGCTGCCGCATATTGAGTTCCTTCTGAGAGAACAAATACTTCAAACTCTTATGATCTGAAAATACTGTGAAGGTTTCTCCATACAGGTAATGCCTCCAAATCTTCAAAGCAAAGATGACTGCTGCAAGTTCCAAATCATGAACAGGATAATTCTCCTCGTGCTTCTTCAACTGCCTAGAAGAGTAGACAATCACCTTCCCATGCTGCATAAGTACACAGCCTAAACCAATACCCGAAGCATCAGTATATACCACAAAACCTCCTTCACCAGAAGGTAAAGCCAATACAGGTGCAGTAGTCAAACACTCCTTCAAAGTCTGAAAGCTTCGCTGACAATCATCTGACCAATCAAACTTGTTCTCTTTGCGGGTTAATCTAGTCAGAGGTACTGCAATCTTAGAGAAATCTTGAATAAATCTTCTGTAGTAGCCTGCCAGGCCTAGGAAACTTCTAACTTCAGTCACACTGGTAGGCTGATCCGAATTCTTTACTGCCTCAACCTTCGAAGGATCAACAGAAATACCGTCCTTGGTGATAATATGTCCGAGAAAGGACACCTCTTGCAGCCAGAACTCACACTTACTGAACTTGGCATAAAGTTGATGATTTCTTAACAGTTGCAATGCCGTCCTCAGAAGCTCAGCATGTTCTACTTCACTCTTGGAATAGATCAAGATGTCATCAATAAATACCACGACCCATTGATCAAGATAGGGCCGAAATACATCATTCATCAACTGCATGAAAGCTGCTGGAGCATTCGTTAAACCAAAAGGCATAACGACAAATTCAAAATGATCATACCTGCTGCGGAAAGCCGTTTTATAGATATCCTCTTCCTTAATCTGCAGCTGGTGATATCCAGATCGAAGATCGATCTTAGAGAAATACTGAGCTCCCGCTATCTGGTCAAATAGCTCATCAATCCTCGGCAATGGATATTTGTTCTTGACAGTCAACTGATTTAACTGCCGATAATCGATGCATAATCTCATCGAACCATCTTTCTTCCGAACAAATAATACAGGGGCTCCCCACGGAGACGTACTAGGACGAATAAAGCCCTTCTCGAGTAACTCCATCAACTGTTGCTTCAACTCCCTCAGTTCCGCAGGAGACATACGGTAAGGAGCCTTGGAAATAGGAGATGTGCCCGGAAAGAGGTCAATAGAGAAGATAACTTCCCGCTCTGGAGAAAGTCCTGGTAATTCCTCTGGAAAGACATCAGGAAAATCTCGGACAATAGGAATGTCCTTGATCTCAATCTGCAGTTCAGGGGTCGCACGGATAAAGGCTAGAAAAGCCTCACATCCTCGCCTCATCAGCTTATCAGCTCGAAGAGCCGAAATAAGCGATACAGAGTTATGGTGCTTAACACCCACAAAAGATAACCTCGGGTGCCTAGTAAAAGACACCGAGCCATAACTACAATGAACATTGGCCTCATATCTGGTCAACCAATCTGCTCCTTGGATTATGTCATAACCCTTCATGTCCATGCAAATCAAATCAGCTGGAAAGTTCTGCTCACCAATCAAAACCTTACGAGAAGGATAGAAATGATGGATTTCTGTTCTAGTGCCAATAGGGGTTGAAATCTCTAACGGAGTATCCATCATAACCGGTTCCATAGTTAATGACTTAGCAAAACTCCGAGAAATAAAGGAATGTGTTGCACCAGTATCAAAAAGAACAAATGTTGGCTTGTCGAGTATGATAAGAGTACCTTCGACGAGTCCACCATCTTCGGCTGTTTCCGCTTCTTCTGCATACAGAGCTTGGAGCTTCCCTTGCGGTTTCTTGAAGACTTGCGATTTTGCTGGTGTTGTTTGCTCCGCTATCAAAGGACAGTTGGGGATACGGTGCTCTTTGCTTCCACATCGCAAACAGGCGCCCAGCTTGCGCCAGCATTCCTCCACCTTGTGACTTGGACGATCACAATACTTGCATACGCCCTTAAACGGAACAATAGGGCCAGGCTTCTTATCTTCATACCTCGGCATCTTGCCTTTCCACGATCCAGACCTGCTCCACGAACTAGGTCCACTAACAGGCCTCTTCTTGATATACCCGGGTTTGATAATCCCGGAACCCGTAGGTTGCTCCTTCTTCGCACCGCTTCCACGGATTCTCTCCGTCATTTCGAGGGTATCTTCCAAAACTTGAGCCTTTCTCACCATCTCGGAATAAGTGGAAATCTCCATTGGTGCCAGTTGGTTGATATAATGCAGCTTCAGTCCGTTGAGAAAACGTTTCGCCTTCATTTTCTCGATGGAAATAAGGTGTATAGCATATCGAGAAAGCCGTGCAAATTGAGCCTCATACTCTGCCACGGATAAACTTCGCTGTTTCAAAGCCGCGAACTCTACCGCCTTCTTCTCTTGCACTCGGTCAGAAAAATACTTGCCGTTGAAAAATTCCTCGAACTCCTCCCACGTAACCTGATGATCACCGAGAGTCGCCTTGATAGAATCCCACCAAGTACGTGCATCACGCTCCAATTGAAATGTCGAGAGAAGGACACGCTCCTGGTTGGTGCATTGCATAACTTCAAATATTCTCCCCATCTCATCTAGCTAGTGCTCGGCTTGGTCGGGGTCGGTCGAACCCGCGAATCTAGGCGGATTCATTCCGCGGAAGTTTCGGTATAGATCACCGGTGCCATGTGGTGCCGCTCCTGCCTGAGCCACTTGCTGAAGGGCCTGGGTAAGGCCTTGAACCGTGCGTTACAGGTTCCTCCATTCGGCACGATCAGCTGCCATCTACACGAGAAATAGATTACTTAGGTTTAATCAAGATAGATGATTACACGATTAAGAAACGAACTTAACCCAAGTTTCTACCCATTCTCACCAGGTCAGGTCCTAGACTTTAATAAGATTAGGGGTCTAATGCACCTAGACATAACCAAAACTCGGTACCTGGCGGAGATAACCGGTCCGAAGACCACTCGCGCAAGTATGCGACCTTCCGATAGGCGTAGCCTAACGTTCGGACAACATCTTTTGATATACCAGGTTATTGGGATGCCATGCAAGAACTTAGAAAATCTAGAACTTAAGAACTTAAGAAAACCTAGGAATGTGAAACCTAAGCTCTGATACCAACTAAACTGTCATGCCCCGACGCGGAATATCGGGATGTACAGTCAGAGGCAAGCAGGAAAGAGAGAGAACTAATCTAAAAACACAAGTGCTATGGAAAGGAAATACTAAATGATCATTAAACAACCAAACTGATACAATAATCTCAAAGGCAACTTAATACAACATGGAATAACAACCACTAAGACTCAACAACAAACTGAAACTAAATGATCTCCAAACACAACTAACAATAAACACACTGCTAACACACTAGAACTGATACACTCAAGACTTCACTCCTGCCCTTCCCCGTCAGTAAGCGCGTCACCTGAGAAGCCTGGAAAGGGGGAAACAACGGGGTGTGAGCTAACGCTCAGTAGGAAATAACAGACATGTATAAGTGATTAACAGTTTAATTACATTTTTCAAAATGTCATGCTACAAACGATAATGCAATAAACAACGGTAATAACAAGATCTTGCAAGGTCAAGAAATATACAATTGATAATGATTATCAAGGATAACAGATACAAGAATTTACTACAGGAGATATAACAAGAGATATAACAATGAGATATAAGTAAGGAATTGGCCAACAAGCAAGTATTTTAAACATTTAACCAAGTATGATCAAGTAACAAGTAACAAGATACTTTTGTCATAGACGCCAACACTCAGGCTAGTACTTCGGTGCAATGCCCCACCTTGTCATTAACATCCCATGGGCTCACTAACTTTCGGGCGCTCTCCCCAGGACCAGACCGGGCCCTTATGATGCGATGTCATTGATTTACTGGGCCCAATGTCCCATCCGTCTAGACATTCAGTCAATTTTAATGGCCAATCAATCAGATGAATTTCTGTCAAGAGTATGAGATTTAAGGACTAACATGTCCTTGGATTCAAAACAAAAACTCGGTTTATATGGTCACCTCGGTGCCGTATTACAAGAACTGGACCAAACTCGGTCCACGGGGTCAAGAAAGAACGGCCGACAGTATACCGTTCAAGTGTGTAAGCAATCCAATATGCTGGAGTAATCAAGACTAAAATAGCAACTTAACAATAAACTTAATCATAATTACCAAGTTAACATATCAAAGATTATCCATTATCATTTGCATTAAGACAAATGCCAAGAAGTTGATTCAAGATGATAAAGCACAGAACAACTCCCACAGGAGTGAAATAGAATGCATTAACAGAGAATTTAGTTACACCATTAACCACTAATTATGTGGGTTTCTATTTAACCTTGTATGCATTGAAATGAAGATGATAAACGGTGTGTTTTTACACTAAGTTTGCATGTATGGACCAATGTTAATTGAAACTAAAAAGGGTACATGAATAGGTCATTAGTTCCTCAAAAATGTAGTTTTCAATGTGATTAGGTTGAATGAATTGATTCCCCATTGATCCGGATTGATCCCCGGGTCAAAACATCATTAATGGGGTCATACAGGGCATGGGTCGACCCATTGGGTCGACCCCTGGAAAAATTCCAGGCATGGGTCGACCCATTGGGTCGACCCCTGGGGCTTCCAGGAGCCAAACTGGGTGTGGGTCGACCCATTGGGTCGACCCCTCAGGCTGTGCGTCGACCCCATGGGTCGACCCATGCAAGGCAGCAATCTGCTGCTTGCAGGGTGGTATGGGTCGACCCATGGGGTCGACCCCCGGGTTCCAGACCCGAATGGGCTTCCGTAAAACATGAAAAACTCATGGTTTTGGGGTCTAAATGTATTGGGATCTTAACCATATGCTCTAGGGTTATTAATATACAATCTAGGGTCATAAAACACAGTTTTGAAACATGAATTTCGACAGAAATCAAATGAAATGCAACTTATTCTATGAAGAACACATAAAAAGCCTAGCTTTTTAGCATGCTTCTAATAACACACGAAATATTCTAAGCATGATCTATGAAAATTGGGCTTTTTAATGCCAAAAGAAAGCTAACATGCTACTGATTACATTCATGTATGTTAATTAGAAGTTGGGCTGTTATAACCTACCTCAAATTGAAGAGGGAACTCGAAACCTAGAATAAAGAACAACTTGACAGCACCTCACTAAAACCTCGATATCTCCACGGATAACTAATAAAAATTGGGGCTTTTGCCACCAATGGATAGAGCTCGATGAGAGGTACAATTTGCTATATTCATAAGCTGATTTTGGTTAAGGAAACCTACCTCAATCGAAGGAAAAAGAAAGGCCTAAAAAAAACCCACGAACTTGGACCCTCCTCTAATAATCACAAGAGATCTCTCCAGATCTGAATTCTCTGCGAACACCACAGCTACCAAATGAATCTAGACACGTAGAGCTTTCTTTTATTAGGTCATACTCCTTCTGGATCCTTCCAGGAAGGGAGAATTTGACCAAACAAGTTGCGTGTTCCAAACACCGCCGCCAACGTTGACCTAGCTCTTGCGCGCCCAATTCTTACCATATGGTAATGATTTTGTGGCATTATGAGAGGGGAAATGTTCCTCTATGTAATATCTTTCATTTGCCTCTGGAATCACTCCATTTGGTTGAGAAACAAGCTCAAATTTGATGTTCAAAGTTTGGGTGAATAGTGAACACGAATTTGGGTTAGGTGGGTTGTAAGTCAGGCTTAATCCGTTGATTAGGCCTAGATAATGATTTAATTAGGCTTACTCCAAGAAGATAAAAGTGTTAGTCGAAGTATCTATTATTTAATTACTATTTTTATGAATTTTTATATGGTAGATAAAGTTTCCACTTCTACTATTCCGTAATTAATTAAATATTAAGTTCGGAAGACTTAGTTCACTAATCCGGCCTAATAAACGATTTTCTTAGGCTTAATTGTAGAAGACAAAGTTGCTAAACAAAATTAATTCTACAATATGTGATTTTTTGGCATTTTTAGAAAATAGTTGAAAATGACTTATTCTATTAGTTAATTAATTAATTAGTCTAATTAATTCCGAATAATTCCCATTAATTCAAATAAATTCCAAATAATTACAATTAACTTTCTAAATAAATTTCTAAAGAATTTTGGGGTATTACATAGACTGCTCTTCAGTCATCGAGGGGAACTGCCCGACAAATGCGGGATGCTGCGGATGATTCTAGTCAACGCCGGGCTTCTTTGAAGGCTCGAATAACTGAGCTTCGTGTCGAACTTGACCGGGCCGAAACAGAACTGGAGTTGTCAGAACGGCTATGGGTTCAACATATAGAGGCGGCTGAGATGGCAGAAGGACATGCCGCATCGCTTGAGGAGAAATTGGCATGACTGTAGGCCGAGGAAACCCACTTACAGGACCTGGCCCATCACCCTTCTTTAGGGCTGTTGGAGTTCGAGGACATCTTCCGTCGCTCCCTGTAATAGCTTTATTAATTTCTCTCCTTTTTGTGAACCTTCACGTATTCTGGTGGGGCGCCCCGAGTAACATGTATCTTTCCCTTTATATTTAAATGGAAAACTTTTGTTATCTTATTTCGCACATCTGCTGTCGAGCCAATTTATTTGATCCAAGGTATATCAGTTGCTAGGGCAGGAGAGCACTCACACCTTCAGGGAAGGGGCGAGGGGTTCGCTCCACCACGGCGTAACTTCTCCTTGGGACCACTGATCCGCCTAGGCCGAGCGCCAGGGGATAAGAATAGAGGTTTACGGGCCGTTAGGGGCCGGCGGGTAGAGCCAGCGGTTTATTTATACACCTTGCCGTAGGCGACGAAGGTTGACGGCAGGTTTGTTCGTCGACACAGGTTTAATGCCGAGGCAAAGGGAGGTTTGCTCATTAACACAGACGTAAGGCCCGAGTTAAGGGGATATTGACCAGTGTTGCCAATGATGACAAGGGTCAATGGTAGCTTGTTTGTTGGCATCGGATAAATGCCAAAGCAAAGATAAGTTATTCATTAACACAGACGTAAGGCCCGGGTTAGGGGGATGTTGACCGGTCTTGCCGATGATGACAAGGGTCAATGGAAGCTTATTCATCGGCATTGGATAAATGCCGAAGCAAAGGTAGGTTATCTATTAACGCGGACGGAAGGTCCGGGTTAAGGGGATATTGACCGGTCTTGCCGATGATGACAAGGGTCAATGGCAGCTTGTTCATCAGCATTGGATAAATGCCGAAGCAAAGATAGTTTATTTATTAACACAGACGGAAGGTCCGGGTTAAGGGGATATTGATCGGTCTTACCGATGATGACAAGGGTCAATGGCAGCTTGTTTGTCGGCATTGGATAAATGCCAAAGCAAAGGTAGGTTATTTATTAACACGGACGGAAGGTCCAAGTTAAAGGGATATTGACTGGTCTTGCCGATGATGACAAGGGTCAATGGCAGCTTGTTCGTTGGCATTGGATAAATACTGAAGCAAAGGTAGGTTATTTATTAACTCGGACGTAAGGCCCGGGTTAACGGGATATTGACCGGTCTTGCCAATGATGACAAGGGTCAATGGCAGCTTGTTCGTCGGCGTTGGATAAATGTCGAAGCAAAGGTAGGTTATTTATTAACGCGGACATAAGGCCCGGGTTAAGGGGATATTGATCGGTCTTACCGATGATGACAAGGGTCAATGGCAACTTGTTCATCGGCATTGGTTAAATGCAGAAGCAAAGGTAGGTTATTTATTAACGTGGACGTAAGGCCCGGCTTAGGGGGATATTGACCGGTGTTGCCGATGATGTCAAGGGTCAATGGCAGCTTGTTCGTCGACATTGGATAAATACCGATGCAAAGGTAGGTTATTTATTAACGCGGACGTAAGGCCCGTGTTAAGGGGATATTGACCGATCTTGTCGATGATGACAAGGGTCAATGGCAGCTTGTTCGTCAGCATTGGATAAATGCCGAAGCAAAGGTAGGTTATTTATTAACACGGAAGTAAGGCCTGGGTTAGGAGGATGTTGACCAGTCTTGCCGATGATGATAAGGGTCAATGGCAGCTTGTTCGTCGACATTGGATAAATGCCGAAGCAAAGGTAGGTTATTTATTAACACGGACGGAAGCTCCGGGTTAAGGGAAGGGAAGATCTCGAGCGAGGCGGCATGGTGATTACCCTTTTTAGAGTTTTATTGTGGTAAGGGTGAACAGGATCTTCAAATTATCACATTACTGAGTTAAGCGCCCTTTCGGGTTTTCACCGAAGCCAGCCCCCTCTTGCTTTTGCCCACGCGCCCTTTCGGGTTTTCACGTGGCGGGGTACCCGATGTTGCCTGTACCACCCTTTCGGGTTTTCGCCACAGTTGGGTTATAGCCGTTCTTGCCCTTGCCCTAGTGTAGGAGCAAGTCTGGCGAGGCACCTCTATTTTAAGCCTCATTTTTATTTCTTCTCTTTTTTTTTGAAACTTAATTCACGCGACGGAGCCAGGGTAGACGAGGGCTTTTATTGTTAGCAGCGGATGGGAA
This sequence comes from Amorphophallus konjac, assembly GCA_022559845.1. Taxonomy (NCBI): domain Eukaryota; kingdom Viridiplantae; phylum Streptophyta; class Magnoliopsida; order Alismatales; family Araceae; genus Amorphophallus; species Amorphophallus konjac. The sequence continues at coordinate 147,273,519 of CM040127.1, read as the reverse complement.
GTCCAGGCTAATGGGATGCTGACCGGTCTTATTGATGGTGACAAGGGCCAGGACTGGTTTGTTCATCGACATTGGTTAAATGTCGAGGCAAAGGTATGTTCGTTCATTAACGAGGATGAAAGGTCCAAGTTAAAGGAAATGTCGGCCGATCTTGCCGATGATGACAAGGGTCGAACACCGGTTTGTTCATCGACATTAGTTAAATGCCAAAGCAAAGGTATGTTTTTTCATTAACGAGGACGAAAGGTACAAGTTAAAGGAGAGGGTCGACCGATCTTGCCAATGATGACAAGGGTCAAACACTGGTTTGTTCATCGACATTGGTTGAATGTCGAAGCAAAGATATGTTTATTCATTAACGAGGACGAAAGGTCCAAGTTAAGGGAGGGTCAACCGATCTTGCCGATGATGACAGGGGTCGAACACTGGTTTGTTCATCGATGATGGTTGAATGCCGAAGCAAAGATATGTTTGTTCATTAATGAGGATGAATGGTCCAAGTTAAGGGAATGGTCGACCGATGTTGCCGATGATGACAAGGGTCAAACACTAGTTTGTTCATCGACATTGGTTGAATGCCGAAGCAAAGATATGTTTATTCATTAATGAGGACGAAAGGTCCAGGTTAAGGGAAGGTTCGATGGATCTTGTCGATGATGACAAGGGTCAAACACTGGTTTGTTCATCGACATTGGTTGAATGCCGAAGCAAAGATATGTTTGTTCATTAACATGGATGAAAGGTCCAAGTTAAGGGAAGGGTCGACCGATCTTGCCGATGATGACATGGGTCGAACACTGGTTTGTTCATCGACATTGGTTGAATGCTAAAGCAAAGATATGCTAGTTCATTAACGAGGACGAAAGGTCCAAGTTAAGGGAAGGCTCGACCAATCTTGCCTATGATGATAGGGGTCGAACACTGGTTTGTTCATCGACATTGGTTGAATGCCGAAGCAAAGATATGTTTGTTCATTAACGAGGATGAAAGGTCTAAGTTAAGGGAAGGGTCAACCGATCTTGCCGATGATGACAAGGGTCGAACACTGGTTTGTTCATCGACATTGGCTGAATGTCGAAGAAAAGATATGTTTGTTCATTAACGAGGACGAAAGGTCCAAGTTAATGGAATGGTCGACCGATCTTGCCGATGATGACAAGGGTCGAACATTGGTTTATTTATCGACATTGGCTGAATGCCGAAGCAAAGATATGTTTATCGTCAACGGGGACGGGAGGCCTGAGTCGATGGTCTGGAAGAAGAAGATGCTCGGCGGGACTGGTGTTGCTTCTGGTTTCATCAGGATGTGGGTGAAGAGGAACTTTAAATTACCACATTACTGACTTAAGTGCCCTTTTGGGTTTTCACCAAAGTCAACCCCCTCTTGCTTTTGCCCACGCACCCTTTCAGGTTTTCACGTGGCGGGGTACCCAATTTTGCCTGCGACGCCCTTTCGGGTTTTCACCGCTGCTGGGTTATAGTCATTTTTGCCCTTATCTAGAGATTCTGAACAAGATTGGCGGGGCACCTCTTTTTTAAGCCCCATTTTATTTCTCTCTCATATATATATATATATATATATATATATATATATATATATATTGACAGAGGTAGGATCATGATGATGGGTCGATGTGCGACGTTCGACCCTGAGTGGTGGTATATGACCATTGGCTGGGACATGGGACCCTGTGCCGATAGAAAAGGGGTTTATTCGTTGAAAAGGATAAATACCAACGCAAAAGATTTTTCGCATCGATTCGGACGTAGGGTCCATAATGGCGATGTTGTATGAAGGTTGGCTGGGATGCAAAGTCTTGCACCCCGAAAGGAGTTTATTTGTTAGCAAGAGGGTAATGCTGACGCAAAGAAGGACTTCTGCGCCGATTCGGACGTAAGGTCCATAATGGCGATATTGTATGAAGGTCGGCTTGGACGTAAAGTCTTGTGCCGAAAGGGGTTTATTCGTTAGCAAGAGGATAATGCTAACGCACAGAAGGATTCATGCGCCGATTCGGACGTAAGGTCCATAATGGCGATATTGTATTATATTTTTTTGAGAGCTCGGTCAGGGCGGAGTGCCACTAGACCAAGGTGGGTTTCGAGCATTCTGGGGATGCCGGTAGGAACGTATGGTACAGCTTCAAGTGTTTTCCATTAAGGGGAGAGAATTGGACGACTCCCTCGTGATCTACAAGAATGTAGGCACCCCCTTCATATGCTCGGCAGACGACATATGTTCCGACCCAATTTTCAACCAGCTTCCCCTTGGGGTTGGAGGCCATCACTTCTCTTCTTTTTACCATTACCAGGTCTCCCTTCTTAAATTGTCATCCTTTGACTAGCTTATCAAAAGCACGAGTCATGCGAGCCTGGTAGAGTTGGATATTTTGCTACGCTCGAAGACGCTTTCCTTCGAGCTCGACAAGCTCTTCTAATCTTCTTTCCACATTAGGGTGCTCACTGCTAGCCAACCCATATTGAATGGCGACTCGTAGCGAGGGAACCTCCAATTCGATCAGCATCACAGCCTCTAACCCATATACGAGGGAGGAAGGTGAGCAGCCAGTTCGGGTCTTATAGACTGTACAATAAGCCCACAGTGCCTCGTACATCCTTTCTTCCCGATCTCTTTTATTGGATTTAACCATCTTCGCCAGCAGGGTGCATAGCATTTTATTGAAGGCTTCTACAAGTCCATTAGCTTGAGGGTATTGAGTAGTGGTCAACGGATCTAGAGGGGAGGGGTGAATAGATCTACCCCTCTTTTCGCAATACAACACTCTATATAGCTAGATAAAATAAATTGCAGCGGAATATAACTAGCTTATCGAAGAACACTATGATTCGCTTGACAAGACGAGCAAGTAATATATTGATTCGAACCTAAGCATGCATCTAGAATGAAACAATCACACAAGCAAACCACAACACACAAGATTTTAAGGTGCTTCGGACTGAATCCCCAGTCCTACGTCCACCCCTCACCAAATCCGGTGAGGCTCCACTAGTGCCACGTACTGAACCGCAAATTGGAAAGACCACCGATTGCCTTCCTACTAACCACAGGTAGGAACATCAACACCGCAGATCGGACAACTTCCGATTACGTTCCTACTAACCACCGGTAGGGACGATCTTCAGTTTCAATCGTTTGTATGAAATGAAAAAGATAACAAATATGAAATCACTCAAACAAGATATAGAGTATGCTCAAAAAAAGAAGATCTTGTCTGAGTTGCAGAACTTTGAATCGGATGCTTTGAAGGTGTCTTCTTCCTTGCGAGATGATCTTCCTTGAATCTCTTCTAGTTGATGAAGAAGATGAAGGATGTAGCTTCGATCTTCCATTTGATCTTCTTGAGTTGATGAAGAGGATGAAGAATGCAGTTTAGATCACCTTTGAAAGTCTTGATTGCTTCTTGCTTCCTTGGAGGTTGAGATGGCTTCAGATCTGGACTTGAATCCCTTGGAATGGATGAAGCTTCTTCCCGTAGTACTGTTCACGGCTACAGTACTTCGAACTACTCTCCCTTGAACACACCCTTGCAGCCTCCCTTGATTTCTCAAATGATCAACTAGGGTTTCTAACCCTCTTGCATGTGTTTTATAACCTTTGAATGGTCCTTAGACATCCCCCAGACCAGATCCACAATCTATGGAAGATTGGGTGACTTTGGGGTTAAACAAATACAAGGAAAGGGGCTGGCCTCGAGGTGGAAATCAAAGTCAAACATGGCTGCATCGGGGCTGGCGGTCGACCGCTACTGAAAAACCTGCAAACGGATGGTCCCTGGGAATTCCGGTCGACCGCTACTGGGCTGGCGGTCGACCGCCACTGAAAGAACTACATACGGTGGGATGCTGGCTGGGGCGGTCGACCGCCCCTGTGCTGGCGGTCGACTGCCAGCTGGGTAGACCCCGGGCTTTCCCGGGTCGGTCCGTTAACTGCTTTAGCTACATCACTTGACTCCTTTAGCAGTCCGTTCATGTCTGTGGCATCACCCTTGACAGTCTTGAAGATTTCTGTTGATTATATCACTCCTATAATCAAATTTTTGTTCCGGGGGCTCCGCCCCCGAAAACCCCTGCAAGGGGCGCTGCCCCCTTGACCGCGTGACCTGATCGGGCAGGTCGATCCCCGCGACCTGACCGCGCAGGTCGATCCGCGTGCGAGGGCGCAACATTGAGCTTTCACATTTGCCATCTCCACTTCATTCCTTGGCAATTCATTGGCATATCTATCATTAACAAAACATCACGTATGTCAGTCATATGAGAGTTAAAATAATAATGACTTATAGTGTTTAGCTATTATCAAAACCAAGAATATCCAATAACTCAAATGACCACAAGACGATGTCGAATGACCCAAACCATAGGAAGACTCAAATGATCACAGGGGCACAACATTCTCCCCCTTTTTGATGATGGCAACACTGTGAGTCATTATGTGGCAGTAAGAACCAAGATGGCCAATTTGAGTCATTATGATATATGCGACATGTGAAGCTCAAGATCCATGATAGTGAAAGCATGTGAATGCAATAATGCGGATATATGCATGGATGATATGAATGCGGATATATGCATGGAATGCAAAGTTCAATCCCCCAATGCTCACAGATGAAGTCTCAAATGCTCACAAAGGTTTGCTCCCCCGTCCACAATGCATTCTCACCCTTTGACAACTCATAAAGGACTTACAACAACAAGACATTCTCCCCCTTTGACAACAGCAAAAAGGAGGGATAATGTCACGCCCCGATGCGGAAACTCGGGACGTACAGTTAGAAACTAGCTAGCAGGAAAGAGAGAGAGAGAGAGAGAGAGAGAGCTAATCTAAATATAACACAAGTGCTATGAATGGAAATAACTTATTGATCATTAAACAAACCACAACTGATACAATAATCCTCAAACCAACTTAATACAACTGAGACATTAAACACTAAACATTAACAACATAACTAAAGCTAAACACTCTCTAAAGCACAACTAATAGGATAACACTGCCAACACCACTCTAGAACTGGTGCACTCAAGACATCACTCCTGCCCATCCCCGATGGTAAGCTCGTCACCTGAATAGCCTTGAAAGGGGGGAAACAACAACTATGAGCTGACACTCAGTAGGAAGTAACAGGCAAGTTTACATGATTAACAAGTTAATTACATTTTCACGTGCCATGCTAAAAAGAAATAAATGACGATAACGACGTAAAAAAAAAGATCTTGTAAGGTCAAGAAATATAAGATGCCAAGAATTAACAAGATAACAAGTACAAGAATTTACAACAGAAGATAGTAATAAAGAATTGGCCAACAAGTAGTAATTAACATCAATTCAATCACGATCAAGTAACAAGTAACAAGGGATTTTTGTCATAGACGTAACAAGCAAGCAAGTATTCGGTGCAATGCCTCACCATGTCATTAACATCCCATGGGCTCAATAATTTTCGGGCGCTCGCCCCAGGACCAGACCGGGCCCCTACGGTGCGTTGGCATCTATTTATTGGATCCAAGATCCCACGCGTCTAGACATTCAGTCAATTTTAATGGCCAATTTAATCAAAGGAATTACTGCCATAAGTTCAAGATTTAAAGGACTAACCTTGTCCTTGGATTCAAGAGCACAAAAACACGGTCAAACTCATCTCCAAGAGATGTGCGGTCATACAGAAGCCACGCAAGGGTATGTACGGCTAACACCGGGCCGTGCATACAGGAACTGGGCCAAAACTTAGCCACGAGATCAAGAAAGAATGGCTGACAGTGGGCCGCTCGAAGGTATGAACGGTGCATTATGGGCCGCTCATGTCCAGAAGACATTAAGACTCATGAATAAGATATACGGTCCATACTGGGCCGTATAAAGATATGCGGTCATAATCGGGCTGCCGAAGAGGATATGCGGTCAACTACTAGCCGCGCATGCCTCTCGTCGTCCAATTTGATCCAAGACTTAAACTAGTGATTTAAACACATAAAATGATGTTTTGGTAGTTCATTAGGTTCATAACAGAGATATAAAGAAATCCCGTGAAGATGGTAATGCCGTCGGATAGAGTTTCCGGGGGTAAAACCAAGACTAGCACGCTAATCGGCTAACGACTTGTTACAAGTCGGGAAGTTGAACACGTTGTTCTACTGTAGTACAATAGCTAACCAGTAAGCTAATGACCATATTAATCCTAATTTCATGTCAAATTAACAAGGATTAAGTTATACATTAAGTCAAGATGCCAAAAAGAATGATTCAAGATGATAAGCTAATGAACAAGATCACGTAAGTCGCGTATGCACGAATAACAAGTAATTAACAAAAATTTAGTTGCATAATTAAGTATTTATCAAGTGGGTTTCTATTTTACTAATTACCATTAATGACATGAAAATGAATCAATTAGAATATGTATTAAGTCATTCTCTGAGGGGATAAATGGTTCTGGATGGACCTTATATCCTGCTGGACTCACAGGGCTGAACGGGGGTCAAATGGCCAAGCCAGGGACTTGGGCGGTTCTATCAGGGCCGCCCAAGGGTTGGGCAGTTCCTGTTGGGCCGCCCAAAGGGGTTGTGCGGCTCTGGGTCAACCGCCCATCCTCCTGGATGTGTGGTTCGTTTTGGACCGTCCAAGTTATGTGGTTGCTCTGGGACCTCATATCTAGATATGTGGTTAGTTTTGAACCGTTCATCCTGGGATGTGTGTTTCCTGAAGGACCGTTTATCTATGGTTTTACCAGGGTCAAAATAGTCAAAGTTTAGGCTTGAGTTGTGCGGTCTATCATAAGACTGTCCATCTCTGGGTCGTCGCCGGTCATCCCTGTCGCGTCCGATGAACGTCGGGAAGTGGGGGTTTGCTGGGGTTGCACTAAAACGCTAATAACTAATGGGAATGGACTCCAAATAAAGGGCTTTTGGAACCGTTGGAAAGCTAACAGAGAATACTATCTAACAGTAAGGCCAATTTCAAATTGTCTTACTGAAATCATGATTTATTAAGGCAAGAACACGGGAAACCCTAATTTTGACATGCTGTGACTAAAACGTAAAATTCTCTCAATATACAGAATGAAATTTGGGGCTTCTTATATCAAAAGAAAGCTACTACGATGTTGAATCCAACCATATACAATATGGTTCATGTGGATTAGGATTAATACTTCGAAATCAGAAATCAACTCGGAAGAACATATCAAAACTAGGTCTAAACATGCTGTTACTACAAGCATAAATTCTCTAAACATGCTTCATGAAATTTAGGGCTTTCTACGCCTAAAGAAAGCTAATAAGATGTTGATTACATCATATAAGCTAATTAGAGTTTGGCCTATTAAACCTACCTCAATCGAAGGTTGAAATAAGATGCTAGATAAGAAGAATGAACTTGTTAACCCTTTACAAAAACCTCGATAGCTCTCTAGACACCTGATAAAAATTGGGGCTTTCAATCCCACTGGATAGATCTCGTCGAGAGGAATAAAATGATGTATTCATGTTCGAATTTTGGTTGAGAATTCTTACCTCAATCGAAGAAACAAGGAAGGAAGAAGGAGGCCGACGGGCTGCCGACACACCTTCAGTAATCGCCGGATATCTCCCCAGATCTGACTCCTCTACGGACACAGCTACTACCAATCGAAACTAGGGTCTCAGAGCTTTCTATCTATAGCTCACACATCTTCTGGAGAGTTCGGAGCTGAGAGAATTCGACGGGGCAAGTGACGTGTTAGAAACGGCGCCGAAAAGGTTCACTCAACCAAACTCGGCCGGCTGCACATTATAGGGTTAGGGTTTTGAGAAATTGGTAGAGGGCTTTTGATCCTCAGATCATGGCCGTTCATTTGCCTCCGGTTTGAGCTCATTTGGTTAAGTATTAAGCCTTAATTTCGCGTTTTAAACTAAGGTTAGGTAAGGGTCAAAAAGTGTGCACTTTAGGTCTTAATCACTAAATAGATCTAACCACGGATTTTTAATGGCTTAATTACAGAAGACAAAGTTACTAACTACATCGACCTTAACCTATTTACCATTTTTATAGATTTTTATAAGGTAGTCGGATTTTCACTTATTCTATTTCTAAAGAATTAAATATTAATAATCCGAAATTCCATTATTAATTCAATAAAAATTCAATTCTCAGTTAATAAAAGCTTACTAATTATAATGGGCTCAAATAATAATTTGGAGTATTACACCCTCCCCTACTTAAAGAATTTGGTCCTCCAAATTCACTGCACTATAACTAAGAGTAGGGAATGAGATCGCTCACCTAGAATAAGTCGGGATACCGCTTCCGCATAGTATCTTCAGACTCCCAAGTAGCTTCTTCGGTCCCACGTCGACTCCACTGAATCTTGACCATCGGTATAGAACGATTCCGGAGTTGTTGTTGCTTCCGGTCCAGAATCTCGATAGGTCTTTCTTCATAGGTCAAATCTTCCTTCAGTTCGAAATCCACTTGCTGAATGATATGAGTGGGGTCGTACACATATTTTCGTAACATAGACACATGGAAAATATTGTGCATGACGGACAACTGCGGTGGTAAAGCCAGTCTGTAAGTAACTTCTCCCACTCTATCTAGAATCTCAAATGGACCAATGTATCTCGGACTTAGCTTGCCTTGAATACCAAATCTTCGGATCCCTCTCGTCGGAGATACCTTTAAGAACACATGCTCGTCAACCTGAAATTCCAATGCTCTTCTTCTGTTGTCGGCATAACTCTTCTGTCTGGATTGGGCTACTTGTAACCGGTCTCGGATAATACGGACGTTCTGTGATGATTCTGAAATAAGATCCGGTCCAAGCCACTGTTTCTCACCTACCACATCCCAACATAACGGGGAACGACAGCTTCTACCATACAATGCTTCAAAAGGAGCCATCTGTATGCTGGATTGGTAGCTATTGTTGTAGGCGAATTCAATCAATGCCAGGTGATCACTCCAACTGCCTCCAAAATCAATCATGCATGCTCGTAGCATATCTTCCACTATCTGGTTGGTTCTTTCCGTCTGTCCATCTATCTGCGGATGAAAAGCAGTACTGAAATTCAGACGAGTACCCAAAGACTCTTGCAGTCCCTTCCAGAAATGTGAAGTAAATCTGGGGTCTCGATCAGACACAATGCTGACTGGTATGCCATGGAGTCTTACCACTTCCTTCAAATACAAAGCAGCCAATACATCAACTGTCCACTTGGACTTAATTGGTAAGAAATGAGCCGACTTAGTCAATCGATCGACAATCACCCATATCGCATCAAATCCACCACGAGTCCTAGGTAGACTCATAATGAAATCCATGCCAATGCTTTCCCACTTCCATTGGGGTATGTCTAGTGGTTTCATTTTTCCTGCCGGTCTGAAATGTTCGGTCTTAACTTGCTGGCAAACCAAGCATCTACTCACGAAGTCTGCAATTTCCCTTTTCATATTCATCCACCAAAAGGATCTCTTCAAATCTCTGTACATTTTAGTGCCTCCAGGGTGAATGGTGTGTCTGGATCTATGAGCTTCCTCAAGAATCTTGTTCTTTATTCCAGCTTCATCAGGTACACAAGTTCTACCTTTGAATAATAATCTTCCATCTTTAGCCAACATGAAGTCAGGTCTGCTGCTCAAGCTTCCCTTGATCTCTACCAGCTCGGGATCATTATCTTGCAAGGACTTGATTTCCATCAATAGTTCGGGCTTAAGTTGAATCTGAGCAATCATAACCCGATCATTGTCAATATTAAGATCCAGACTAGACAACTGTTCCAGTAACTTCCATTCTTGTAACATGAGACTGGACAATCTAGCCACAAGCTTCCGACTTAAAGCATCTGCCACAACATTACCTTTGCCAGGATGATACTCAATCGAGAAGTCGAAGTCTTTCAAGTACTCCAACCATCTCCTCTGCCTCATGTTGAGTTCCTTCTGAGAAAATAAATATTTCAGACTCTTATGATCTGAAAACACTGTGAAGGTTTCTCCATATAAGTAATGCCTCCAAATCTTCAATGCGAACACCACTGCTGCTAATTCCAGATCATGAACAGGGTAATTCTCTTCGTGCTTCCTCAACTGCCTAGAAGAATAGGCAATCACCTTCCCATGCTGCATGAGTACACAGCCTAAGCCAATACCTGAAGCATCAGTATAAACAACAAAACCTCCTTCACCAGAAGGTAAAGCCAAAACAGGTGCAGTGGTCAAACATTCCTTCAAAGTCTGAAAGCTTCGCTGGCAGTCATCTGACCAATCAAACTTGTTCTCCTTGCGGGTTAATCTTGTCATAGGTACCGCAATCTTAGAGAAATCCTGAATAAATCTTCGGTAATAGCCTGTCAGGCCTAAGAAACTTCTAACTTCCGTCACACTGGTAGGCTGCTCCCAATTCTTCACTGCCTCAACCTTCGAAGGATCAACAGAAATCCCTTCCTTCGTAATGATATGTCCGAGAAAGGACACCTCTTGCAGCCAAAATTCACACTTACTAAACTTGGCATATAGCTGATGATCTCTCAATAATTGCAAAGCCAACCTCAGATGTTCAGCATGTTCCACTTCATTCTTGGAATAGATCAAGATGTCATCAATAAATACCACGACCCATTGATCAAGATAGGGCCGAAATACATTGTTCATCAACTGCATGAAAGCTGCTGGAGCATTCGTTAGACCAAAAGGCATAACGATAAATTCGAAATGACCATACCTGCTGTGGAAAGCTGATTTATAGATATCCTCTTCCTTAATCCACAACTGGTGATATCCAGATCCAAGATCGATCTTAGAGAAATACTGAGCTCCCGCTATCTGGTCAAATAACTCGTCAATCCACGGCAATGGATATTTGTTCTTGACAGTCAACTGGTTCAATTACCGATAATCGATGCATAATCTCATCGAACCATCTTTCTTCCGAACGAATAATACAGGGGCTCCCCACGGAGAAGTACTAGGACGAATGAAGCCCTTCTCGAGTAATTCCATCAACTGCTGCTTCAACTCCCTCAGTTCCGCAGGAGACATACGGTAAGGAGCCTTGGAAATAGGAGATGTGCCCGGAAAGAGATCAATAAAAAAGATAACTTCCCGCTCAGGCAGAAGTCCTGGTAGTTCCTCTGGAAAGACATCAGAAAAATCATGGACAACAGAAATGTCCTTGATCTCAATCTGCTGCTCAGGGGTTGCGCAGACAAAGGCTAGAAAAGCCTCGCATCCTCGCCTCATCAGCTTATCAGCTCGAAGAGCCGAAATAAGTGATACAAAGTTATGGTGCTTAACTCCCACAAAAGAAAGCCTTGGGTGCCTAGTAAAAGACACCGAGCCAGAACTACAATGAACATTGGCCTCATATCTAGCCAACCAATCTGCTCCTAGGATTACGTCATAATCCTTCATGTCCATACAAATCAAATCAGCTGGAAAGTTCTGCTCACCAATCATAACCTTACTAGAAGGATAGAAATGCTGGATTGCTGATCTAGTACCAATAGGGGTTGATATCTCTAACGGATAATCAATCAAAACAGGTTCCACAGCTAAAGACTTAGCAAACCTCCGAGAAATAAATGACTGCGTGGCACCAGTATCAAAAAGAACAAATGCTGACTTGTCGAGTATAATAAGAGTACCTTCGACGAGTCCACCATCCTCGGCTGTTTCCGCTTCACTTGCATGCAGAGCTTGGAGCTTGCCTTGTGGTTTCTTGAAGACTTGAGGTTTCGCCGGGGTAGCTTGCTCCGACAAACGAGGACAGTCAGAGATACGGTGCTCCTTGCTTCCACATCGCAAACATGTGCCTAGCTTGCGCCAGCAATTCTCCATCTTGTGACCAGGATTATTACAAAACTTGCACACGCCCGTAAATGGGACAATAGGGCCAGGCTTCTTGTCTTCACGCTTCGGCATCTTGCCCTTCCACGATCCGGACCCGCTCCATGAACCAGGTCCACTAACGGGCCTCTTCTTGGTATAACCGGGTTTAACATTCCCGGAACCCGTAGGTTGTTCCTTCTTTGCACCTCTTCCACGGATTCTCTCCGTCATTTCTAAAGTATCCTCCAGAACTTGAGCTTTTCTCACCATCTCGGAATAAGTGGAAATTTCCATCGGTGCCAATTGGTTGATATAATGCAGCCTCAGACCGTTGAGAAAATGCTTCGCCTTCATCTTCTCGGTGGAAATAAGGTGTGTAGCATAATGAGAAAGCCGTGAAAATTGAGCCTCATACTCCGCCACGGATAGATCTCGCTGTTTCAGGGCCGCGAACTCCGCCGCTTTCTTCTCTTGTACTCTATCATAAAAATACTTGATGTTAAAGAATTCCTCGAACTCTTCCCATGTAACCTGTTGATCACCGAGAGTCGCCTTGATAGAATCCCACCAAGTACATGCATCACACTCCAGTTGAAATGTAGACAAAAGGACACGTTCCTGGTTGGTGCATTGCATAACTTCGAAGATCCTTCCCATCTCATCTGGCCAGTGCTCGGCTTGGTCGGGGTCGGTCGAACCCGAAAACCTTGGCGGATTCATCCCTCGGAAGTTCCGGTATAGATCACCGGTGCCATGCTGTGCAGCTCCTGCTTGAGCCACCTGCTGTAGAGCCTGAGTAAGGCCTTGAATTGTGCGCTGCAGGTTCCTCCATTCAGCGTGATCAGCTGCCATTGCAAAAGCCTACACGGGGAACACGATTACTTAGCTCTAATAAGATAGATAATTACACGATCAAGATACGAACTTAACCCAAGTTTCTACCCAATCTCACCAGGTAGTTTCTAGACTTTTACAAGGTCAGGGTTTCTACGAGAACACTAGAACCCTAGAACTTAATAAACCTAGCACTTAGAGAAACCTAGGAATGTGAAACCTAGGGCTCTGATACCAACTAAACTGTCACGCCCCGATGCGGAAACTCAGGGCGTACAGTTAGAAACTAGCTAGCAGGAAAGATAGAGAGAGAGAGAGAGAGAGAGAGAGCTAATCTAAATATAACACAAGTGCTCTGAATGGAAATAACTTATTGATCATTAAACAAACCACAACTGATACAATAATCCTCAAACCAACTTAATACAACTGAGACATTAAACACTAAACATTAACAACATAACTGAAGCTAAACACTCTCTAAAGCATAACTAATAGGATAACACTGCCAACACCACTCTAGAACTGGTGCACTCAAGACATCACTCCTGCCCATCCCCGATGGTGAGCTCGTCACCTGAATAGCCTGGAAAGGGGGGAAACAACAACTATGAGCTGACGCTCAGTAGGAAGTAACAGGCAAGTTTACATGATTAACAAGTTAATTACATTTTCACATGCCATGCTAAAAAGAAATAAATGACGATAACGATATAATGAAACGACGTAAAAAAAAGATATTGCAAGGTCAAGAAATATAAGATGCCAAGAATTAACAAGATAACAAGTACAAGAATTTACAACAGAAGATAGTAATAAAGAATTGGCCAACAAGTAGTAATTAACATCAATTCAATCATGATCAAGTAACAAGTAACAAGAGATTTTTGTCATAGACGTAACAAGCAAGCAAGTATTCGGTGCAATGCCTCACCATGTCATTAACATCCCAAGGGCTCAATAATTTTCGGGCGCTCTCCCCAGGACCAGACCGAGCCCCTACGGTGCGTTGGCATAGATTTATTGGATCCAAGATCCCACGCGTCTAGACATTCAGTCAATTTTAATGGCCAATTTAATCAGAGGAATTACTGCCATAAGTTCAAGATTTAAAGGACTAACCTTGTCCTTGGATTCAAGAGCACAAAAACACGGTCAAACTCATCTCCAAGATATGTGCGGTCATATAGAAGCCACGCAAGGGTATGTACGGCTAACACCGGGCCGTGCATACAGGAACTGGGCCAAAACTTAGCCACGAGGTCAAGAAAGAACGGCTGACAGTGGGCCGCTCGAAGGTATGAACGGTGCATTATGGGCCGCTCATGTCCAGAAGACATTAAGACCCATGAATAAGATATACGGTCCATACTGGGCCGTATAAAGATATGCGGTCATAATCGGGCCGCCGAAGAGGATATGCGGTCAACTACTAGCCGCGCATGCCTGTCATCGTCCCATTTGATCCAAGACTTAAACCAGAGATTTAAACACAGAAAATGATGTTTTGGTAGTTCATTAGGTTCATAACAGGGATATAAAGAAATCCCGTGAAGATGGTAATGCCGTCGGATAGAGTTTCCGGGGGTAAAACCAAGACTAGCACGCTAATCGGCTAATGACTTGTTACAAGTCGGGAAGTTGAACACGTTGTTCTACTGTAGTACAGTAGCTAACCAGCAAGCTAATGACCATATTAATCCTAATTTCATGTCAAATTAACAAGGATTAAGTTATACATTAAGTCAAGATGCCAAAAAGAATGATTCAAGATGATAAGCTAATGAACAAGATCACGTAAGTCGCGTATGCACGAATAACAAGTAATTAACAGAAATTTCGTTGCATAATTAAGCATTTATCAAGTGGGTTTCTATTTTACTAATTACCATTAATGACATGAAAATGAATCAATTAGAACATGTATTAAGTCATTCTCTGAGGGGATAAACGGTTCTGGATGGACCTTATATCCTGCTGGACTCACAGGGCTGAACGGGGGTCAAATGGCCAAGCCAGGGACTTGGGCGGTTCTATGAGGGTCGCCCAAGGGTTGGGCGGTTCCTGTTGGACCGCCCAAAGGGGTTGTGCGGCTCTGGGTCAACCGCCCATCCTCCTGGATCTGTGGTTCGTTTTGGACCGTCCAAGTTATGTGGTTGCTCTGGGACCTCATATCTAGATATGTGGTTAGTTTTGAACCGTTCATCCTGGGATGTGTGGTTCCTGAAGGACCGTTTATCTATGGTTTTACCAGGGTCAAAATAGTCAAAGTTTAGGCTTGAGTTGTGCGGTCTATCATAAAACTGTCCATCTCTGGGTCGTCGCCGGTCATCCTTGTCGTGTCCGATGTACGCCGGGAAGTGGGGGTTTGCTGGGGTTGCACTAAAACGCTAATAACTAATGGAAATGGACTCCAAATAAGGGGCTTTTGGAACCGTTGAAAAGCTAATAGAGAATACTATCTAACCATAAGGCCAATTTCAAATTATCTTACTGAAATCATGATTTATTAAGGCAAGAACACGGGAAACCCTAATTTTGACATGTTGTGACTAAAACGTAAAATTCTCTCAATATACAGAATGAAATTTGGGGCTTCTTATATCAAAAGAAAGCTACTACAATGCTGAATCCAACCATATACAATATGGTTCATGTGGATCAGGATTAATACTTTGAAATCAAAAATCAACTCGGAAGAACATATCAAAACTAGGTCTAAACATGCTGTTACTACGAATAGAAATTCTCTAAACATGCTTCATGAAATTTAGGGCTTTCTACGCCTAAAGAAAGCTAATAAGATGCTGATTACATCATATAAGTTAATTAGAGTTTGGCCTGTTAAACATACCTCAATCGAAGGTTGAAATAAGATGCTAGATAAGAAGAATGAACTAGCTAACCCTTCACAAAAACCTCGATAGCTCTCTAGACACCTGATAAAAATTGGGGATTTTAGTCCCACTAGATAGATCTCGTCGAGAGGAATAAAATGATGTATTCATGTTCGAATTTTGGTTGAGAATTCCTACCTCAATCGAAGAAACAAGGAAGGAAGAAGGAGGCCGACGGGCTGCCGATACACCTTCAGTAATCGCCGGATATCTCCACAGATCTGACTCCTCTGCAGACACAGCTGCTACCAAACGAAACTAGGGTCGAAGAGCTTTCTATCTATAGCTCACAAATCTTCTGGAGAGTTCGGAGCTGAGAGAATTCGACGGGGCAAGTGACGTGTTAGAAATGACGCCGAAAAGGTTGACTCAACCAAACTCGGCCGGCTGCGCATTCTAGGGTTAGGGTTTCGAGAAATTGGTAGAGGGATTTTAATCCTTAGATCATGGCCGTTCATTTGCCTCTGGTTTGAGCTCATTTGGTTAAGTATTAAGCCTTAATTTCGCATTTTAAACTAAGGTTAGGTAAGGGTCAAAAAGTGTGCACTTTAGGTCTTAATCACTAAATAGATCTAACCACGGATTTTTAATGGCTTAATTATAGAAGACAAAGTTACTAACTACATCGACCTTAACTTGTTTACCATTTTTATAGATTTTTATAAGGTAGTTAGATTTTTACTTATTCTATTTCTAAGGAATTAAATATTAATAATCCGAAATGCCATTATTAATTCAATAAAAATTCAATCCTCAGTTAATAAAAGCTTAATAATTATATTAGGCTCAAATAATAATTTGGGGTATTACAGATAAGATAGAGAAGGTGACTAATGTCTGAGAGACCAGAGGTGAATGAGATTGGAGAGCAAGCCATTATATACAAACCTGAAACATACCGCGAGCAACATATATGGTTTAAAGCTAATGAAATCCGAGATCATCAACAGAGTTCGAAAAATAGCTACATCCAAGATTTAACAGAAATGAACCAAAGGTGCATATCATGGCAGTGTTTAACCTTCCCTTATCTTATATATCCATATTCAATAACTATAAAGGGAATAACACACAAACTAGTATTGAGGCTAAACAATCATGACTAAAGCATAGAATTTGCTGAGTTCAACAAATTTGATTTTCAATATCTTTTGAATTTGATGGCACAATATTTTACGAGCAATCAAGTCTAGTACTTGCCTCCTAGCCATAAGAATACACGTTGTTTAGACGCCAGTATCCCTAGGTATTTGGCAAGACTGACGGTTATGCTTCAGAATGAACAGAGATAGTAAAGTCACATCATGACATATCCAATCTCATTTCTGTGATGAGAAGATATATTTCTCAGCAATTATGCCAGTGCTCTGCCTAGAGTCCAAATATAATTAAGACAGAGATAACAGGGGCACATCATGACATATCACTCGTCACTTGATTTGATGACGTTACATATTTCTCCGTGCAACAATATCATTGCTCTGTCAAATTGATTTTCAGAATTTCAGCTCATCAAGATGTTTAGAAACAATACTTAGCTCTAGAGTATCACCAAGATGGTCATGAATTTTGAATTTTTAGATATCAGGATAGTCATTCAAAGCACAATATGCAATCTCTAGTTAAGGTCTATTAAAATCACAGAACATAGATGATTTCAGAATAAATATTTTTAAACTTCAAGGAAATCATTAAATCTGAACCATTTTCATTGGATGGACAATCATCAGGGCATATAATAGAAAGCTCTTACGCCGTAGTTCTGTCGGTCTCATGATCTCATATTCAGACTATAAGCCATGAAGTTCAGATTACAAGAGAGTAAGAATAGCAGCAGGACTCCCCCTAAGGATATGCAGTGAATGCACTCAAGGAGTTATGTTTGCAATCAGGTGGAGTGAAGAATGTCAAGGAGAGGTTGACTAGAACCATGCAGGGGTTGACCTGATCAAACATGAATTTGGCAGACCTGAAATGCATGACCCAATACATGATTGTACACTTATTAAATGCAACAGAATGAAGATGAAACATATGCATGAATGCTGCAAAGAGACAACTCCCCCTTACTATATGGCCTATATGCGACAATGACGCATGGTACTTGGCGGAGGTGAAACCTCACGCATATTGAGTGCTTCTAGGCAAGCATAACCTGCCTTTCCATACATCAACATTTAATATACCATGGCCATGCAAGAATGATGCTACACCAACCATGCAAGGCATCGTGAACATGAATTCAATCTTTATTATGCATCATGACTACATGCAATGCGACACTATATGTAAAATGACATATATATATATATATATATATAAACAATGCATGGACACGAATATGTAAAAACACACAACGAAATTGAATAAAATCATCATTTCAATTTTTATTGGCCTGAGGTCGGCAAAGACCAAGCTCCCTTCTGAGTGTTGAAAACCTGTCATTACATAAGGGCTTGGTGAAAATATCAACAATTTGATTTAGAGTATCAACAAAATGCAGTTCAAAATTTTTTTTACCGACCTCATCTCTAATGAAGTGATGCCTAATCTCAATATGCTTAGTCCTAGAGTGTTGGACTAGATTTTTTGCAAGGTTGATAGCACTAGTGTTATCACACAGAATCGGGACACAACCAAGATCCACTAGGTAGTCTTGGAGTTGGTGTTTAATCCACAACACTTGGGTGCCACAGCTCCCCGCAGCAACATATTCTGCCTCTGCGGTTGAGAGGGGAACCGAGTGTTGTTTCTTGGAGGCCCAAGAAACTAAACACCCGCCTAGAAATTGGCAATAGTCACTAGTACTCTTACGATCTAGCTTGCAGCCAGCGTAGTCCGCATCAGAATAAGATATAAGAGATAAATCACATGATGACGGATACCACAATCCCAAATCTTGAGTGCCGGTAAGATATTTAAGGATACGTTTGACGACAGTCAAGTGGGATTTTCTAGGACTAGCTTGAAATCTAGCACAAAGGCATACAGTAAACTGGATATCTGGTCGGGATGTAGTCAAATAAAGTAAAGAACCAATCATACCTCTATAGACCTTTGCATCCACTAATTTACCATTTTCATCCGAATCCAGTGAAGTTGAGGTGCTCATAGGAGTTGCAATGATTTTGCTATTTGCCATGTCAAATCTTTTCAGCAGCTCCTTGATGTATTTGGCTTGACTTATGAAGCAACCATCTTGTCCTTGGTTGACCTGCAAATTGAGAAAGAATTGGAGTTCTCTCATTAGGCTCATGTCAAATTCGCTAGTCATGAGATTAGCAAATTCCTCACACATTTCAGATTTAGTAGAACCAAACACAATATCATCAACATAAATTTGAACAATCAAGATGTTCTTACCTTGCTTCTTGGTGAAAAGTGTTTGATCTACCTTACCTCGTGTGTACCCTTTTTCAATGAGGAATGAGCTTAGTCTCTCATACCAAGCTCTTGGTGCTTGCTTCAGTCCATAGAGTGCCCTGTCTAGCTTGTATATAAAATCTGCATGGTTAGAATTCTCAAAGCGAGGGGGCTGCTCAACATAGACTTCTTCTTTGATCAAGCCATTCAAGAAAGTACTTTTGACATCTATTTAATACAGTTTTATTCTAAGGGAGCATGCAAAGGCAAGTAAAATTCTGATGGCTTCAAGTCTAGCAACTAGGGCATAAGATTCATCAAAGTCTATCCCAAACTCTTGATTATACCCTTGAGCCACCAATCTAGCCTTGTTTCTTATTATCTTGCCATCCTCACTTAGTTTGTTCCTAAAAACCCATTTAGTGCCTATGAGATTGTGATGAAGGTCTAGGAACAAGATGCCAAACTTTATTTCTTTCAAACTGGTTTAACTCGTCTTGCATTGAATTTATCCCGTTTTCATTTTTTAATACCTCACAAATATTCTTGGGTTCAATCTGGGAGACAAGAGCAAGTTGATCTAATTCTTCCACAATTCTAAAATGTGACTTTGTTCTAGGTGGGTCATTCAAGCTGCCAATGACGTTTTCTAAAGGATGATCCTTAAGAATTCTAATGTTTGTACAATCATTACCTTCTCTTGGAGCTTGATCCCTTGTATTGCTTGATTCAACTAGGTCACCATCTTCTTTTATTTCTTCTTGTGGAGAATCACTCTTTTTCTTCGTGCTTAGGAATTCCCCATCTTCATCATTTTTCCTGCACGAGTTATCATTGTTAGAATCATCATGATATTCATCAAAGGAAACATGGGGTGATTCTTCCACAGTTTGACTCTTGATATTGTAAATTCTATAAGCCCTAGATCTATCAGAATATCCAAGGAATATACCATCATCGCTCTTGGGCTCGAATTTATCTAAGTCTCTTTTGTCATTGTTGTGAATGAAGTATTTTGATCCAAACACTTTCATATATGAGAGAGATGATTTTTTACCTTTCAGTAACTCATAAGGAGTCTTTTTGGTGTGTGGCCTTACCATAGAGCGGTTGATAATATAACATGCTGAGTTTACCGCTTCAGCCCAAAACCTCCTTGGAAGTTGCCGTTCAGCAAGTATGGTTCTTGCCATCTCTACAAGTGTTCGGTTTCTCCTTTCAACTACGTCATTTTGCTCCGGTGATCTTGGTAAAGAAAATCGATGTGAAATTCCCTCAGCCCTGCAAAGATTATAGAAGTTAGTATTTTCAAATTCACCACCGTGATCAGATTGAATCTTGGAAATTTTAAACTCACCATCCTACTTTATCTTCATGTAGAGTGCCTGAAACTCATCAAAAGCATCATTTTTATGTGTGAGAAAGAAAACCCATGTGAACCTAGAAAAGTCATCCACCAAGACGTATCCATATTTTTTACCACTTAAGCTAGTAGTTCTGGTTGGACCAAACAAGTCCATATGAATTAGCTAGAGTGGTTTGGATGATGTATTTTCAGATCTTCCCTTGAAGGATTTTCTTGTTTGTTTGCCTAGGGCACATGCATCACACAATTTATTTTCTTGTTTAAAAGATAGTTCAGGCAAACCTTTCACCATTGAATGCTTTAACAATTTATGTAAGACATTGTAGCTAGCATGTCCTAGTCTACGATGCCATAAGCATGCAATTTCAGATTTTGGTGCAGCAAGACAAAGGTTTGAATAAGCATGATCATCTAAGTCAATCATGTAAACATTGTTGACTCTCTTACCAGAAAATTTTACCTTGTCAGATTTTGGTTTAAAGATTTTATATTCATGAGAATCAAATAACACTTTGTGACCTTTATCACACAATTGACTTATGCTGAGCAAGTTATATTTCAATCCTTCAACTAACAACATATTTCCAATAGAGTTGGAGAGATTGTTACCTACATTACCTGTTCCAATGATTTTTCCTTTGTTGTTCCCTCCAAATGTGACGTGTCCTCCCTTTTCCTCCAAGAGATAAAATTTTATTTTGTCTCTAGTCATATGTCTTGAACAGCCGCTATCAAGGTACCACCTGTTATGTATGGCTGCAAGACACTCCTGCACAAGTAATTAAGCAATGGTGTTTGGAACCCAACCGAATTTTGATCCCATCAAACTTTTCAAAATTTTAAAATATGAAACCATTTCTTTCGGAATCCAAACCTTCTTAACATTCATGTTTTGTTTGCTTAGAGTAGGGATTTGATTTTTCATTTCAATCTTGACATTCACTTTTTCTTTAAAAGCTCTTTGTTGGATTTTGTGGAAGTTTGAGGAGGTTTGCTTATTAAACCATTGAGACCGTTGGTTAGTTTTGGGTTGAAAGTGATTGTTTTGCCACCTAGGGGATTGAGATTTATAAGATTGGTGAACACATAAATCATAATTTCTCCAAAAGTAGGGTGGTGTTGGCCTATATGAATGTGCAATCCAGTTATGGTGATATCTGGAAGATTGAGCATGCAATGGCCAAGGAAGTGTTGACCTATGCTGCGGGGAAGGTCGACCTTTCTTAGGTTTTTGGACAAACTTTTTGGGAATTTCAGTTACTGCCTCTTCAATCTTTTCTTTTCCTTTAGATGTTGATTTTGAGGTTGAAGCATTAGAAGAGGAAACAAATGTGACTGTTTTTAGCCTAATTGGCCTTTTGTTTATAGGTTCAAAACCCAACCCTTCCTTCTTGAAGTTCATTCTGGTTCCTAGAAATGCATCTAGGTTTTCTCTTCCATCCGCAAATTTTTCCAAAGATTGTTGTTTATCCTTCAATTCTTTTTGTAAGTTTTCAATGTTTTGCAGGAGTTGAATGTTGACTTGTTTGACAGCTTCATACTTTTAATTACTCAATTTACTATCTTTTTCATAGCTTTGCATTTTTAATTTCATGCTGTCAATCTCATTTCTTAAATCTTCATTTTCAGTTTCCAAGTCAGCCATTTCTTTTCTTCCTTCCTCCAAGTTCTCAATCATTTTCTTAAGATCTTCAATTTCAGTTTCAAGTGAAGGATTCTTGACATTTACTTCATGATCATGCACAAATGAGGTAATTTTCCTTTTTAATAATTTATTCTCCTTTTTATACATTTCATATTTTTCCATGAGTTGTATATATGCTTCCTCCCAATCATCAATTGTATAATCTTCAAATGGAGAACTTACCTCAGTTTCTTCGTCACCTTTGGCCATAAGGTAGAGATCTTCTTTTTCTTTGTCCGAGGAGCTAGTTTCATCATCACTTTCCTCTTCATCGCTCCATGTGGACACCATGGCCTTGTTCTTCTTCTTGCTCTTCCATTTGTCAGCTTTTCTGAATCTGTCGGGACAATCATTCTTGAAATGTCCTGGTTTATTGCAAGAATAGCAAATGATTTCATCAGATTTTTTAGAGTTTTCAGAATTAGATTTGAAAGCATTTCTTACCTTTGACCTTCCTCTCATGAATCTCTTACCTTCCTTTCTCATGAATTTTCTGAACTTACGTATGAGCATGGCTACGTCATCCTCATCTCGCTCACTTGTCGAATCCTCACCTTCATCAGAAGAGCCTTGACCGCTGGGTCCTGCTTTAAGAGCTAGGGGCTTTTTCTTAGGCACCTCAGCCTCTTTGTTCTTAAGGTTGATCTCATAGGTCATTAATGACCCAATGAGTTCATCTACCTTGGTAGTTGTGAGATCTCTCGATTCTTCAACCACGGTAGCCTTTGTGTGCCATGCGGGAGTCAATGATCTGAGAATCTTTCTCACAATTTCCTGTTCTGAGTATTTCTTTCCCAAATCAGATGGACTATTAGTTAGCACAGTTAACCGAGCATACATATTCTGAATTGACTCATCAGGCTTCATGCAGAACATTTCATATTCAGAAACTAAAATGTTGGGTTTTATTTCTCGTACCTGAGAGGTTCCTTCGTAGATTACCTCTAACTTATCCAACATTAGTTTTGTAGATGCGCAGGTAGTCACTCTTGAGAATTCAACTGGATGGAGTGAGCATTGCATGATATGTTTAGCACTCCAGTTGACAGTGGATTGCCTTATCTGTTCTTTGGTCCACAAGTCCTCATCATCCGGCAGCTCATACGGACCTTTGCTGATCACTCGTTAGAGTTCATAGTCTTGGGCGCGAATGAACACTTGCATGCAATGTTTCCAATAAGGATAATTAGATCCAGTGAAATAAGGTGGCCTATTCACATAATGTCTTTCAGGTAAATAACCCTTAGACGCTGATCCACCAATTCCCTCAAGGTCGTTGGACCCCATAATGAGAGATTAGGCTCTGATACCACTTGTTGAGTTGTGGTCAGTTGATCTAGAGGGGAGGGGTGAATAGATCTGCCCCTCTTTTCGCAATACAACCCTCTATATAGCTAGATAAAATAAATTGCAGCGGAATATAACTAGCTTATCGAAGAACACTATGATTTGCTTGACAAGACGAGCAAGTAATATATTGATTCGAACCTAAGCATGCATCTAGAATGAAACAATCACACAAGCAAACCACAACATATAAGATTTTAAGGTGGTTCGGACTGAATCCCTAGTCCTACGTCCACCCCTCACCAAATCCGGTGAGGCTCCACTGGTGCCACGCACTGAACCGTAAATCAGAAAGACCACCGATTGCCTTCCTACTAACCACAGGTAGGGACGTCAACACCGCAGATCGGATAACTTCCGATTGCCTTCCTACTAACCACCGGTAGGGACGATCTTCAGTTTCAATCGTTTGTATGAAATGAAAAAGATAACAAATATGAAATCACTCAAACAAGATATAGAGTATGCTCAAAGAAAGAAGATCTTGTCTGAGTTGCAGAAGCTTGAATCGGATGCTTTGAAGGTGTCTTCTTCCTTGCGAGATGATCTTCCTTGAATCTCTTCTAGTTGATGAAGAAGATGATGGATGTACCTTCGATCTTCCTTTTGATCTTCTTGAGTTGATGAAGAGGATGAAGAATGCAGTTTAGATCACCTTTGAAAGTCTTGATTGCTTCTTGCTTCCTTGGAGGTTGAGATGGCTTCAGATCTGGACTTGAATCCCTTGGAATGGATGAAGCTTCTTCCCGTAGTACTGTTCACGGCTACAGTACTTCGAACTACTCTCCCTTGAACACACCCTTGCAGCCTCCCTTGATTTCTCAAATGATCAACTAGGGTTTCTAACCCTCTTGCATGTGTTTTATAACCTTTGAATGGTCCTTAGACATCCCCCAGACCAGATCCACAATCTATGGAAGATTGGGTGACTTTGGGGTTAAACAAATACAAGGAAAGGGGCTGGCCTCGAGGTGGAAATCGAAGTCAAACATGGCTGCATCGGAGCTGGCAGTCGACCGGAGGTAGGTGGCGGTCGACCGCTACTGAAAAACCTGCAAACGGATGGTCCCTCGAAATTCCGGTCGACCGCTACTGGGCTGGCGGTCGACTGCCACGGAAAGAACTGTAGACGGTGGGCTGCTGGCTGGGGTGGTCGACCACCCCTGTGCTGGCGGTCGACCGCCAGCTGGGCAGACCCCGGGCTTTCCCGGGTCGGTCCATTAACTGCTTTAGCTCCATCGCTTGACTCCTTTAGCAGTCCGTTCATGTCTGTGGCATCACCCTTGACAGTCATGAACATTTCTGTTGATTATATCGCTCCTATAATAAAAATTTTGTTCCGGGGGCTCCGCCCCCGGAAACCCCCGCAAGGGGCGCTGCCCCCTTGACCGCGACACCTGACCGGGCAGGTCGATCCCCGTGACCTGACCGCACAGGTCGATCCACGTGCGAGGGTGCAACATTGAGCTTTCACATTTTCCATCTCCACTTCATTCTTTGGCAATTCATTGGCATATCTGTCATGAACAAAACATCACTTGTGTCAGTCATATGAGAGTTAAAACAATAATGACTTATAGTGTTTAGCTATTATCAAAACCAAGAATATCCAATAACTCAAATGACCACAAGATGATGTCGAATGTCCCAAACCACAGGAAGACTCAAATGATCACAGGGGCACAACAGAGGGTAGTAGGGGGATGACGTTCTCTAGTCGATCTTGTACTTATCAGCCAGTCAATAAACTTTCGGGTTTCTAAAATGACTGCCATTATCATAGATAATTCTGCTGGGGACTCTGAACCAAAATATTATATTCTGTCGGAAGAATCTGGCGACCAATTCTCCTGTCACTTCTCTTAGCGCTATTGCTTCTACCCATCTGGTGAAGTAATCTATGGCTGCTAAGATATATTTGCACCCTGACGAAGATGTTGGATGTGGCCCTACCACGTCCGTGCCCCATTGGGCAAATGGCCAACTTGGGACAGTGGGGTGTAGTGGCACTGTAGGCCTTCGAGACACATTGGCGTGTTCTTGGCATTTCTGGCAAGCCTTAGCGAACTTACAGCAGTCGTCAAACATAGCGGGCCAATAATAGCCCAGCTTCTTTATTTCAATTTTCATTTTCAGACCAGCCTGGTGTGCCCCAGCTGACCCCGCATGCACTTCTTGCATCACTTGCCAAGCTTCTGCTACAGACAGGCAACGAAGCAGGATTTTTCTTCTGGCATCCGCCATTATTCGGAATAGGGTTCCGCTTCTCATCTCATAAGAATCCTTGATCCTGAGGATCCTCATCCTTTATTCTTTTTCTTTTGGGAGCTATTGGTGTTGAATCCAACGTATGAGATGCTCCCGCCAATCGGGCTGTTGGATTTCTTCCGCCGCTGCCACTTCATTTTTCTTATTCTTCGGCCAGGACCTCTATCATGCTGGGGAGCTGTCGTCGGTTGATTACTTTTATGTTCAGGCTAGTATCTGGCGGAACTGCCAAGGAGCTAGCCAGCTTTGTGAGGGCATCCACTTGAGCATTCTTTCCTCGGTTGATGTGCTTGATGCTGATGAAATAGAACCTTGCCATCAGGCGGAGTGCCAGCTGGTAGCAAGGGAGGAGTTCCTGCTTCCGCGCATCGAAGTCTCCTTCCAATTGTTTTATAACTAGCATGGAATCCCCTAATGCTTCCAGCATTTGGATCTCCATGGATAGAGCGATCTGCAGCCCGATTATTAGGGCTTCGTATTCCGCTTCATTATTTGTGCAAGGTTTGTTTATTTAATAGGGTGCATATATGATTTCTCCTTCTAGAGCTTTCAGGATTATGCCTACCCCTGCTCTGACTCTGGCCGATCTAGTTGCTAGGGTGTCAATTCTGGAGGCACCATCAAAGTATAATTTCCACAGGGAGGGATGCACTTGGCTAACTTCCAGGGTTTCATCTTCAGGGAGCTCTGTCTCTAGCGGACAGTCTTCAGGCACCGGGTGCTCAGTAAAGAAGTCTGCAATAGCCTAGCCCTTGACAGCCTTTTGCGGCACATAGGAGATATCAAACTCCATGAGGATCACTGCCCATTTGCCTAGGCGACCCTTGAGTGCCGGTTGGGACATGATATATTTTAGCGGATCCACCTTGGAAATTAGCTTGATTTCATGGGACAACATGTAGTGCCGAAGCTTCTTGACTGTGAAGACCAGTGCCAAGTAGATCTTCTCAATAAAGGTGTATTTCTCCTCAACTCTGACTAATCCCCGACGGAGTTAGTAGAGGGCTTGTTCTTTCCCTTCTTCATTGTTTTGGGCTAGCATTGTCCCCATGGAGTTGTATGTGGCTACTATATAGAGGATCATCGGCCGCCCCTTCACCGGTGCACCCAGCGCTGGAGGAGTCTTCAGATAGTCCTTCAGCTTGTCAAAGGCCGTCTGACATTCTTCATCCATCCTTCATCATTAACTTATGAAAGGGGTGACATCGCCCCGATAAATTAGATATGAACCGTCAGATATACGCCAAGCGGCCCTGGAGAGATCTCAGCTCAGAGAGGTTCCTTGGTGAGGGCAGCTCCTGAATCGCCTTGATCTTAGCGGGGTCTATTTCGATTCCCCGATATCTAACAACGAAGCCCAAGAATTTCCCACTCGGCACTCCGAATGTACACTTCATGGGGTTCATCTTCAGTTCATACTGCCTGAGCCTCTGAAATACGACTCGGAGGTCCTGTAGATGGTCTTCTTTCTTTCTGGTCTTGACTACCAGGTCATCTATATAGCACTCGACCTTGTGGTAGAGCAGCTCATCAAATATTCAGGTCACTGCCCGCTGATAAGTTGCGCCGGTGTTCTTCAGTCCGAACGGCATCCTCTTATAGTGGTAGATACCCTTGGGAGTTCGGAAGGCAGTGTGGACCCGGTCGTGATCCGCGATCCATATTTGGTAGTTGTCGGATGACCCATCCATAAATGATAAGGCTTCGTGGCCGGTTGTGGCATCCACCATGACCTCCGTTATTGGTACCGAAAAGTCATCCTTGGGGCATGCTTTATTCAAATCCTGAAAATCAACACATATCTGGATCTGCCCATTCTTCTTCTTCACGGGCACAATATTAGCCAGCCACGTGGTGTATTGATTTTCTTCGATGAAACCCACGTCAATGAGTTTGTCCACTTCTTTGCATATTTGAGTAATGAGTTCTGGCCTCATGCGTCGTGGCGGCTGCTTCACCGGCTCGACTCCAAGATTTATAGCTAGTTCATGCTGTGAGACTGCAGGGCTGAGTCCTGGCATTTCTTGTAGGTCCAGGCAAAATAGTCTCGATATTCTTGTAGTAGCTGGACATACAGCTTCTGTTCTTCAGTGGATAACTGGGTACTAAGGAAGGTTGGCCTAGGGTCATCTTCATCTCCCAAGTTAACTTCTATCAGCTCATCGACTGTGGCTTGGCCTCCATCTTCTATCTCCGGAGGTGCAGGCTGGAGGTCGACGAAGTCTGGAATATCATCTTCAAGGTCAAGGAGCTCAATCTCCTCCTTCTGCTTGGCCTAGGCTTCGTCAGAGATTTTTTATTCAGCTAGTGGTGGTTGTACAAACTGTTCTGTTAGTAGATCTGCCACTATCACAATCTCAAGAGCTGAACCAACAGCTTCAGCCTTTGCAAATGTGTTTATAGTCTTGAAAAACTATTGGTTGTTTGATGTTGAGCTGGAACAACATCACAGCTTTGCGGCAGAAGGTAAGCGTACCCCGCCTCCTTGGATCACCATGTCTTCAGTAGAGGTGCCTTTTTCTTTTCTAGCATCATGCTTCTCATGGTCAGCTTCGGTAGAAACCTCCCTGATCGGTACGAGGGGCACTAATGCCATTATCAGAGGAGGGCCATTGGAGGGCTATAGCCCTTCCTCTTTAGCATCTTCGGCTTCGCTACTGCTGGCCGTGTCAAATCTGGCTTGAAGAGCCACTTCTTCAAGACATACTTGCTCCCAGCATCGGCAAGATGTTATAGCCTCTGATCCTGAGTCTCTTAGTTGATCAGGTTCAGTATGTTCGACCTCCGTTGGGTACTCATCGAAGGTTGCCCCTAGTGAGCTGTCTTTAGTAGGGTAGAAAGTGGAGATGGTATCCACTTCGTATCGCCCGCTATAATAATATTCTTCAAGGGTGAAGCCTAACCCCGAATGTTGAGAGACACGTCTCAATTCTTTGTCCAAGTTTGTGGGATACCACAACTTCTGGAATGCTTCTTTCTCCTTGCGGGGCGTGCCGGAATGGATGTGTTGCTTCTTGAACATCTTGACCATTCGATTTGTTGTGAACGTCAACCCCCGAACGGGGACTAACGAGTTCTCCATATCTTTAGGAAGATGGCAATCATTATCTTCCCGTG
Organism: Amorphophallus konjac; assembly: GCA_022559845.1. Lineage (NCBI taxonomy): Eukaryota > Viridiplantae > Streptophyta > Magnoliopsida > Alismatales > Araceae > Amorphophallus > Amorphophallus konjac. Next base: position 147,244,822 of record CM040127.1, on the reverse strand, counting down.
TGGGATGCTCCTCAGCTGTGTAAAACAAACTGCTGGGAGCATCAGACTGCGTCACCTCCCATGCTTTGAAAGGCTCTACAGTGCTATTGTCGAGGCTGATAATTGGCTTGGTGAGGCCTTCCAGGACCCCGATGTGATCGTGCTGCTGGTCGACCTTGGTTTCATTAGCCTGAGGATAGGTGGCAGGAGGTGCTATTCTGCCCACGTCATCAGTGACGGTGATGTGTGAAACTATCTTGGGATTGATGTACCCGGGCGGCGGCGGTGGGAACCAATCATCTTCGAAAGTGCTTCTTGTTGCCCTAACAGGGGTCTTGGCTTCAGAGGTCTTCTGTGACTGTTCTCCATAAAGAGGAGCGTCCAATAGGTGACAATCGAATACTTCCAACGGGTGGAGGTCGGCAAATATCCTCCCCTCCTGGGTCTATTTGAGGCATTGGTGTAGCGTGGAGGCCACCACCATGTTCTCATGCAGCCAGGGGCGGCCATGCAGCGCCTTGTGCGAGGTGTGGGAATCGATGACATGAAATCACACCCTTGTAGTGAGATCCGCCAGAGTAAGTGTGAATTCTGCTACTCCCAGCGGCACTTCACATTTTTGGTTGAAGCCGGCTGAAGAGGCGAAATCTCGCGCTGGTTCCTGAGCGGGCTGGTAATCACCAAGTTTGTGAACTGTAAGACAGGGAAACGGGTCAGAGGGCCCAGGGGGATTCCCTGGGGTGAAACCCTCCGACGCTCAAGTCAGTAGAGAAATGGTGGGAGCAGCGATAGGGAGGAGAAGGTGAAGGCGCGAGATCCCTCTCCGCCAATGGGGTGAAGTGATCCGTGCTCAGGAATTGGGAGTGGATCAATGCCCTTTTGGACCTCCCTTTTGCCGGAGGGTATCCCAGGTTTAAATAGTGCGCCGCCCTCTGGAGTCCTGCAAGTCGAGGGGTCTCCGGTGGAGGTTACGTCCTCGTTGTGGGCCTTTATGGCCTCATCGTGGGGGCGTTATCCTCGCGGAGAAGCCGGAGCTCCTGGACTTCTTGGCGCCCGGCCCGCTGTGGACTCTAACGGCTGCAATGATAAACATTTTATCGGTCGTACCGAGCTTAGGGGGGCCGGCCCTATCGGGCAATAGGCCTAGCTCGGTGAGGAGATGGGTCGGACAGACCGGCTAGCGCTTCCCCCCTTCGTGCGGAGGGATAGCTCGTGCGCGGGTCTTCCTGTGACCTGACCGATGCTCGGGCTCTCCGAGCCTTGGGGCGGTCTAGGGGAGTTGTTTCCTCGAGCATTGTTTTATTGGGCTTTTCCAAGTGGGCCCTGTGGGCTGTCACTTGGATGAGCTTGCCTCGTTAGGCCCTGTTGGGCCTAGTTGGGTCTGCTCTTTGAGTGGGCTGCAGGAATCCCCCTCTCCACTTGTCCCCCTCCTACTCCCTAGCCAAGGGGGCTCGGTTGAGTAGTTTTTCGAGGCTTTGGACCGGCGTGGCTCGGGTGGGTGGAATCCTGTCGGCGTTATGAAGGCACGTGTAGTGGTCGCCTGGGCCCGTAGTAATAATGATCCTGACGGATTTGAAATGAAGGGGCCCCCTTTTTCTCGGAGGTTGAAACGGCGCGCCGCCTCCCGCGAGGGTTTATAGGCGTAGGGCGCTGCTCGTCCTCCCAGTCTTTCTAGGGTTTTTGGCCTTTCCTCCATTTCTTTGCTTCTGGGGCTCCTTGATGCGCCGTGAAGATACAGCGGGGGAGCAAGCTCTTGCGGCGGCATTTGAGGAGCTGGTGCGTATAACCGCGGAGGCGATCCGGTAGCTTCCTTCTCCCCCGGAGTCTTCGGGCTCTCGTGAAGGTTCTTCTTCTAGCTCGATGGTGGATCTGCGCTCGAAAATCGAGCAGGTGAGGCGGGAGCCCGTCCCCAATCGCAGCGAGTTGGGGGAGGCTGATGTAAAGAAACTGGAGCATCGGTTTCGCCTGCCTCTCCGATATAGCTTTGTAGCCGCTGCCCCATACGAGACGAGCTTGGATAGCCATACGAGCCATGTCTGTACTTTTCTCCTGGCGTGGAAGAGCGGATTCTGCCTCCCCTTCGAGCCTTTCGTTCTGAAGCTTCTCAATTTTTTCGTGTTGGTGCCTGTTCAGCTGGTGGTCAACTCCTATCTCCTGCTGTCTGCCTTTCGGATCCTCTGCCGCCTGCAGGGGGTTCCCCCGTCCCTGGATCTTTTTCATTATTTCTTCGAGCTGAAGGCACATCCGTCGGTGGGGAAAGGCTTCTATTTTATTCAGGCGCGCAGGAATCGGAGTTGTATTCCGCTAGCGGCGAAGGATTCTTCGCACAAAGGGTGGAAGAGGTAGTTTTTCTAGGTGAAGGCGGAAGTAGTGGATGAATCCTAGAGGTGCCAGGTTATGCCCAACTTCCATCCGAATCTTCTCCCGTGGCAAGAGGAGTTCCCCGCCGATGTGGAGGAATACGCCGCTCGCTTGTTGACAAATCGCCGGTCGACTGAGGAGCTGGTGACGCTGGAGAACGTAGAGCAGTATCTGCTTACACAGCTCAAGCCATCAGGTATCATCCTTCGGATCCTTCGGCGGGGTCGGAGGGTCGCCTTTTCGCTTCTTAACTGAATCTTCTTCTTCATTGCAGACATCCGGCAGGAACCTTTGGAAGAGGTCATCGAGGTCATCGATCTTGGGGATGACTCGGCGGCTGATGAGTCTGTCGTTCCCGCGGGTCATTCCCAAGCCCGGGATAAGGGCAAGGGGGTGACCTCCGAGGGATCTTCGCGGCCAAGCGGGGCGAAGCGCAAGGATCCCATGGAGGGAAAATTGCGGGAAGCCGCGAAGGCCAAGAAACGGGCCAAGAAGGCTGGCCTTCCTACCGCTGCCGGGGGCGACTCTGGCTCGGCGGCGCTCCCCTCTCGGGGGGAAGATGGGGCCGACCCTTCCGGGTCAGCTCCCCCACCTACCAGGCGAGAGGGGGCCAAGGAGACCAGGGCCCCTCAGAGGGCGGAGATGGGTCGATTCTCCCCTCCCCGGGGATGGAGGGGGCCGGTGCTAAAGTAGCCGATGTCGAGACCGGGAGACCGGTCGAGGTCGGCGATGTCTCGGGCGACGAGGCGCGGGCCGGGACAGATAGGTTTGGGGGTTCGCCTGCGAGGGCGTCGCAGCCCCAAGTTGATGGAGGCATCATCCACAACTCCCTTTGGCTAGGGTCTTCTTCACACTCCGGCATCGTTTGAGTTCGGGCCTCTCTCTATAAAGGCCCAATTATCCCTTTTGTGCTATCTATTTGAGTCATTTTGATATAATTTTCATTTTATTTGAGTCATGTCCCTAGGTCTTGCATTTATTTTCCTAAGTTTGAGTGTCATTAGATTGTGTAATGTGCAATTGGGCCCAATTCTTCGGGCTTGGCCGAAGACCCCCCCTACCCCTTCGGTTATTTGTCATTAAGTCTTTTGTAAGGGACTTATTGTAAAATGTGAGTTTTTTATATATAGGGCCCCATTTCCTTCATTTGAAGGTAATGAATCTATCAATGAAAAATGTCATTTGAGAGTTCAAAGCTTAGTTTAATGGAGAGAATCCAATTGGGTGAGAAGCCCTAGGGTGAGAGAGTCCCCACCCCCCCTTCTTCTCTCTCCTCTCTCTCCTCCTCTAAGGGGTTCGCCCCTTTCTCTCTCTCCTCCTCCTCCCTCCCAACTTCCAACCCCCACCTACCCCATTAAAGTCCCTCCACTTCCCATAGCCACCATTACTCCACCCCCGTAGTTCCAAGGTAGCATTCCCCCATTCCAACAATATCTACCCCATTCCAACAATATCTTTCCCATTCCAACACACTCACCCCTCTTCCCCACATAATTCCTCAACTTCCTAGGCCATTTCAAATTTGAAAAGCCCTTCCCTCCACTTGTTTTGGCCGCCCCACTCCCTTCCATTAGGCTAGGTTCGCCCCCTTCCTCCCCTTCACCCTCCACCCTCCTCTCACCCTCCCCTTAGGCTGAACCAGAACACCTCCTTGCGCCACCTCCTCCTCCAGCCCCTCCACTACCCTTAGCCACCTCCCACAACTCCCCTCCATCCCCATCCACCCCTTATTCATCTCCCCTTAACCATATGCCCCCTTCTCCTTCTTCTTCTCTATTCATTAGAAGCTATACCTAGGTTGCTGCTAGCAGTTCAGAAGTTACAGGTGAACCAGCAACTTGCAGGGGCCACCACGACTTCCTCTGGACGAGTTTGAAGACTCAAAAGCTTTTGTTGGAAGCGTCTACCAGTATCCTTCGCAACAGAAGTGGTTTCGACTTCATCCTAGTTGTGTGCTGCCCGGGAGCTCCATCCTCCCACAGCTGCGCAGTGGTGCCTCTGCTGAAGACCTGATCCTGAGTAGAAGCTCTGCCACGACAAACCCCAGAAGAATCCGTCCGAGAGCTCTTCTGTAAAGTTCTTCATCGCCTTGCCTACTTTCAGAATCAAGAAACGGAACTTCAATCGGCATTCGTGAACCAGAGTTATCATTTTTCTCCCTCAACTGCGCCGTTCTGCTACCCACAGTCTGCACCGACAAGTCATCCTTGTTCAGATCCTCCAAGTCTTCTCCGGCATCTTTTGGCTTCCCCTTCAGTTTTACTGCGAAGAGGACTCACCCACGGTTCCAACGACTCTGACGATTCTGAGTTCGGGAGCTTTCGGGGCATCCTCTGCAACCTGCTGTTAGAAGTCTGAAGCTGCCAGTCTGAGGATCTAGTGCTCTGTTCGAACCTCCACCCAGGTCAGTAGCGGCTCCAGAAGAAATCAACAAAATTCAGAGGTGTTCCAGTACCAGTCCCGAAGAGTTTCCCACAGGTCCCGCCTTCAGCAAAATTCTTGAGCAAGTTCTACAGCAGAAACATCGACTATCTGTCCCTGTTCAGAGAGAGTAGGCAGAACCGGTGTCCTCACCTCTTCATTACTTTTAGCCCTAGTTTCCCCTCCCCGCTTGGCCGTCTGAAGGCCCCTCCCTGTGCGGAGGTAGTTTTGATTGTAATCCATTAACCCCCACCCCAAGGTCCCCCTCCTGCGAGAGGTGTAGTGTTGTAACTTATTTGGGCAGGTCAAGCTACACCGCCGCGGCATGTGGGGATCCACTCGCCCTCGTCTCCGAGCGGGACCGGTTTCTTCAAACCGGTCGAGTAAGTGCTCACACCTCACTCCATTTAGTGCTTGTCTTTCAATATTAGTTCTAGTTCCGCTGGTTATGCGAGTGAGAGCTCAATCCTCAAGCCCCGTTGTCTTGAGTGATCACCGTGGGAATAAGTGCAACCGGTGCCTTCGGCACTATTGTCGGCCCCATTGAATTGGGCTTCCACATCCATCGGGAATCAAACCTTGGCCTTGCTGGCCCTCTACCAGCAAGGGCCCAACCCCACATCCTCCACTTGGCATCGCCAAGTCACCCCGGGCTTGGGTGAGTGACGGGAGAGCGGCGGCCCAAAATTGGCCCTTTTGATTGTGAATGTGCTTGCTTGCCTAAGTCTTAGGGTGTGTCACATCAATTGGTATCAGAGCAAGTCTTTGACTTGTCTCTATCAAGTCTAAGTCCTAGGACCTTTGCATTGTGTGTCCAACATCATTTGCCCCTTGTCTTGCATGTCCACCCGTAGTGGTGCTAGTTACCGACCCGATCCTTCATCTTCGATTCCACTCGTGGATCCCAATCCACAACTCAATCAAGATGCTCTTAGGGAGGAACCCCAAGGCCAATCGAATAGGGTAGATGCTCCCCTTGCAAACATTCTTGCCCAACTTGAGTCCCTATCCACTCGAAATGCTCGGCTAGAAGAACATGAGAACCACCCAAGGAACCATGAACCTAGAGTCCACCCTCCAGATGTTGACCCCCATAGGGAAGACCCTCATCCAAGGAATAATGAACCAAGAGTCCATCCACCACATGGTGAGTTGCATAGAAATGAGCTCCACCCAAGGAACAATGACCCAAGAGTCCCCCCTCTATATGTTGAGCCTCATAGGGACGAGTTCCATCCAAGGAACAATGGGCCAAGAGCCCATCATCCACATGTTGAAATTCATAGGGAGGACTTGGACCTTGACCCCTACCATGACCATGAGAGACCCCGTCACCATCCAATTCATGAAAGGCGTCCACGGGACGACCCGGATGACCCTCTCTTAAGGATGATTAAAGTTGAGGCCCCAAACTTTGATGGTTCTCATGAACCAAGTGCCTACTTAGAATGGGAAACCGCCATGGACCAATACTTTGAATGGTACCCTATGTCCGACCAAAGGAGGGTAAGGTTGGCCAAAATGCATCTCATCAAATTAGCCAAAACTTATTGGTTAAACCAAGAGGGTTTAAGAAGGATTAGGCGGGAAGAGCCTATTGATACTTGGGAGGGTATGAAGAACCAACTTAGGAACAAATACCTTCCTCAATCCTACCATCAAATGCTCTTAGATGAATGGCAAAGCCTCACCCAAGAAGGGAAGACCGTGGTAGAATACATTGAGAAGTTTGACTCCTATCTTTTGAAGTGTGGAGTTCATGAGGACCCGGCTGTTACCTTGTCCCGCTTTAGGAATGGTCTTCAAAGTCACATCAAGAGAGAGCTTTTCATGAGAGATGTTGATAACCTTGAGCTAGCCTATCAAATAGCAAGGGATGTAGAAAGATTCTCTAGGATCCCTCGATTTGCTACTCCCCGACCGGCCGATCCCAAAAACTTGGGACCACGACCCATTCCGGCCACCCCCATGAAAGCCCCAAATCCAAGTGGGAGTACCCCATTAAGGCCTTACAACCCCCCTCCCACCATCACTCCAAACAAGCCCACCCCTAGTCACCCTCTCCCACGGAGGGAAGACAATCCCAAAGGCCCAAGTGTAGGAAACACTCCAGGTAGCGGGCGTCAACAATGCTATAGGTGTCAAGGGTTTGGCCACTTTGCGGGGTAATGTCCATCCAAGGGATTATCTAGCTTGCTTATTGAAGAAGAAGCTCCACCCCAAAAGGAACTTGAAGATGTCATTGAGGACCATGAAGCCTCACTAGATTGGGAAGAGGAGTATGAAGCCCAATACCTAGAGTCGGGTCTAGAGCACACCACTCCATCTACCAACTCTCATCTAGGAGTGATTAGATGCACCCTCACAAAATCCCAAGAAGAGGATTAGCGTCGAACTTCAATCTTTCACACCTTTGTCAAAATAGGGAGCCATGTAAGGAAAGTGATCTTGGATTGTAGGAGTTGTGTCAATGCCGTATCACCCGATACCGTCAAGCTTCTTGGGCTAGCTATCACCCCCCATCCAAGTCCATACCGGGTCTCATGGATCAACAACAACTCCATCCCGATCAACACTCAATGTCTTGTGCCCCTCACCTTCTCTTCATACCATGGTCAAATATGGTGTGACATCATACCCATAGAAGTAGGTAGCATCCTACTAGGAAGACCTTGGCTTTATGATGTAGATGCCACCATCTTGGGTAGGAGCAACAAATGCACCTTTGAACATGAGGGTAAGACTATCCGTCTTAACCCCTCCCCACCTCGTCCCATGACCAAGAGAGACACTCCCCCTCAAGGACAACACCCCACCACCATACAAGTCTCGGGGAACTCCACCCCTCCAACCCCATCCCTCACCCAAACTCCCAAACAAAGTGGGACCTCAGGGTTGGCCAAGGGTCTTCATCTCATCACTAGGAAAGAACTTGAAGAGGAGATAGTTCAAGGAGTACCACTATGTGCAGTGGTCATTTGCCTAGGAGAACCCACTTCCACCAATCCACATCCCATAGAAATCCAACAACTCCTAGAAGAATTCCATGATGTGTTCCCAACGGAGCTCCCGGATAAACTCCCTCCCATGCGGGATGTGCAACATGCAATTGATCTAGTCCCGGGGGCCACTCTCCCAAACCTTCCTCATTATCGCCTCAATTCCACGGAACATGCCAAACTTCGGAGGCAAATAGATGAACTCATTAGGAAGGGCTTCATTCGCATTAGCAAAAGCCCATGTGCCATCCCGGCCCTTCTAACTCCCAAGAAAGATGGGTCATGGCGAATGTGTGTGGATAGTCGAGCTATTAACAAAATCACCGTCAAGTATAGGTTTCCCATCCCTAGGCTTAATGACATGCTTGATATGTTAGCCGGAGCCACCATTTTCTCCAAAATTGACCTTAAGAGTGGCTATCACCAAGTTAGAATAAGGCCCGAGGATGAGTGGAAAACGGCTTTCAAAACCAAAGATGGTCTCTTTGAATGGTTAGTCATGCCTTTTGGGCTTTCAAATGCCCCAAGTACTTTCATGCATCTTATGACAGAGGCCCTTAGGCCTTTCATTGGGATCTTTCTAGTGGTCTACTTTGATGATATACTCATCTACAGTCAATCCCAAGAGACCCACCTTGACCACCTTAGGCAAGTTTGTACCATCCTCCGACAAGAGAGCCTATTTGCCAACTTAGGAAAGTGCCACTTCATGACCACATCCATCACCTTCCTAGGATTTATGGTGTCCACCAAGGGTGTCTCCATGGACTCCGACAAGGTCCAAGCTATTCTTGATTGGCCAGAACCCCAAACCCTTCATGAGGTCCGAAGTTTCCATGGATTGGCAACATTCTATATGAGGTTCATTCGTGGATTTAGCACTATCACCGGCCCAATCACCGATTGTCTCAAGAAGGGAACTATTGTGTGGACCAAATCAGCCTCCAAAGCCTTCCAAGAACTTAAGGAGAAGTTGACCCAAGCCCCGGTCCTATGCCTTCCCGATTTCTCTAAAGTCTTTGAAGTCACATGTGATGCATCCGGGATAGGGATAGGAGGGATCCTTAGTCAAGAGGGACATCCGGTAGCCTTCTTTAGTGAGAAGCTATGTGATGCTAGGACTAGATACTCCACTTATGACAAAGAGTTCTATGCCGTGGTGCAGTCCCTCTGACATTGGAGGCACTACTTGTTGCCCAAAGAATTTGTCATCTTCTCTGACCATGAGGCCCTCAAATACCTCAACTCCCAACAAAAGCTAAATGCCTGACATGCCCGATGGGTTGAGTTCATCCAATCCTACACTTTTGTCATCAAACACAAAGCTGGGAGTGAGAATCGAGTGGCGGATGCCCTTAGTAGGAAAGTTTCTTGTTATCCACTATCCAAGTGGAAGTGAGCGGATTTGATAGGGTCAAGGATGAGTACCCAAGCTGCCCCGACTTTGGGCACATCTATACCCCCTTGATCACCCATTCTAACAAGGAACATGAGGGATTTGTCTTAGAGGATGGGTTCCTCTTCAAGGGACCCAAGCTTTGCATCCCACGGACCTCACTCCGTGACTTCTTGATTTGGGAATTACATGCGGGAGGACTAGCTGGCCATTTTGGAGTCCACAAAACCATTTCCCTAGTTGAGGGACAGTTTTATTGGCCAAGTCTCAAGAGAGATGTAGGCAAGATTGTGGGCCAATGCCGAACATGTGCTTCGGCCAAACAAGTGAAGCAAAATACTGGCCTATACACCCCACTCCCCATTCTCGACCGTCCATGGCAAGATTTGAGCATGGACTTTATGCTAGGACTACCCAAGACTCAAAGAAAGCACGACTCCATCTATGTGGTAGTGGATAGGTTTTCCAAGATGGCTCATTTCATCCCATGCTCCAAAACCTCCGATGCCTCCCATGTGGCCCGATTGTTCTTTGATGAGGTTGTCCGTCTCCACGGGCTACCTAAGACCATAGTCTCTGATAGGGATGTCAAATTCACTAGCTACTTTTGGAAAACTCTTTGGCACATGATGGGTACCCTCCTCAAATTCTCCACTGCCTACCACCCCCAAACGGATGGCCAAACAGAAGTTGTCAATCGGAGTCTAGGGAACCTCCTTAGGTGTCTTGTTGAGGATCACCCCGGAAATTGGGATCTCATCTTACCTCAGGCCGAATTTGCATATAACAACTCCATCAATAAGTCCATAGGGATGAGTCCATTTGAAGCCGTGCATGGATACAAACCAAGAAAGCCTTTCGATCTCATTCCCCTTCCCCAGCATGCTAGAGTGTCCATTTCAACCGAGTCTTTTGCACAACATATTAGAGAATTGCATGAAGAAATTTGCAAGCACATCAGCAAAAAGAATGAGGCTTATAAAAGGCTGGCCGACTCTCATCGACGTCACCAAGAATTCCATGTGGGTGACTTTGTGATGGTAAGGACGGAGAGGCTCTCCCCGGGAGCCAACTCTAAACTGAGGCCACGTGGGGCTGGTCCCTTCCAGGTCTTGAGACGCATTGGTGCAAATGCCTACGAGTTAGATCTCCCTGAGGAGTATGGAATAAGTCTCACAATCAATGTCGCCGACCTAGTGCCATATAAGGGACCCACGGTGGTATCTAGTGAGGAGATTGAGCCTACTTCTTCCATTGAGAGAGCACCCACCTATGAGGAGAGACCACCAGCCAAGAGAGCCCAGCGTGAACAAATTGAACAAATATTGGATGAACAAGTCACTACCACTCGGAGCAAGGCATATGAGCGCTATCTCGTCAGGTGGAAGGATCGGCCTCCTTCGGAGGATTCTTGGGTGAGTCAGGAGGATCTCCAGCAAATGGATCCGGACCTCCTCGAGCAGTACCACAGTCGGATGGACCCCTACTCAACGGAGTCGAGCACTTAACAGCCCAGGGGATTTGATGGAGGCATCATCCACAACTCCCTTTGGATAGGGTCTTCTTCACACTCCGGCATCGTTTGAGTTCGGGCCTCTCTCTATAAAGGCCCAATTATCCCTTTTGTGCTATCTATTTGAGTCATTTTGATGTAATTTTCATTTTATTTGAGTCATGTCCCTAGGTCTTGCATTTATTTTCCTAAGTTTGAGTGTCATTAGATTGTGTAATGTGCTATTGGGCCCAATTCTTTGGGCTTGGCCCAAGACCCCCACTACCCCTTCGATTATTTGTCATTGAGTCTTTTGTAAGGGACTTATTGTAAAATGTGGGTTTCCTATATATAGGGCCTCATTTCCTTCATTTGAAGGTAATGAATCTATCAATGAAAAATGCCATTTGAGAGTTCAAAGCTTAGTTTAATGGAGAGAATCCAATTGGGTGAGAAGCCCTAGGGTGAGAGAGTCCCCACCCCCCTTCTTCTCTCTCCTCTCTCTCCTCCTCAAAGGGGTTCGCCCCTTTCTCTCTCTCCTCCTCCTCCCTCCCAACTTCCAACCCCCACCTACCCCATTAAAGTCCCTCCACTTCCCATAGCCACCATTACTCCACCCCCCTAGTTCCAAGGTAGCATTCCCCCATTCCAACACTATCTACCCCATTCTAACAATATCTTCCCCATTCCAACACACTCACCCCTCTTCCCCACATAATTCCTCAACTTCCTAGGCCATTTCAAATTTGAAAAGCCCTTCCCTCCACTTGTTTTGGCCGCCCCACTCCCTTCCATAAGGCAAGGTTCACCCCCTTCCTCCCCTTCACCCTCCACCCTCCTCTCACCCTCCCCTTAGGCTGAACTAGAACACCTCCTTGCGCCACCTCCTCCTCCAGCCCCTCCACTACCCTTAGCCAACTCCCACAACTCCCCTCCATCCCCATCCACCCCTTATTCATCTCCCCTTAACCATATGCCCCCTTCTCCTTCTTCTTCCCTATTCATTAGAAGCTATACCTAGGTTGCTGCTAGCAGTTCAGAAGTTGCAGGTGAACTAGCAACTTGTAGCGGCCACCACGACTTCCTCTAGACGATTTTGAAGACCCAAAGGCTATCGTTGGATGCGTCTACCAGTCTCCTTCGCAACAGAAGTGGTTTCGACTTCATCCTAGTTGTGTGCTGCCCGGGAGCTCCATCCTCCCACAGCTGCGCAGTGGTGCCTCTGCTGAAGACCTGATCCTGAGTAGAAGCTCTGCCACGACAAACCCCAGAAGAATCCGTCCAAGAGCTCTTCTGCAAAGTTCTTCATCGCCTTGTCTACGTTCAGAATCAAGAAACGGAACTTCAATCGGCATTCGTGAACCAGAGTTATCATTTTTCTCCCTCATCTGCGCCGTTCTGCTACCCACAGTCTGCACCGACCAGTCATCCTTGTTCAGATCGTCCAAGTCTTCTCCAGCATCTTTTGGCTTCCCTGTCAGTTTTACTGCGAAGAGGACTCATCCACGGTTCCAACGACTCTGACGGTGCTTGATTCCGAGTTCGGGAGCTGTCGAGATGTCCTCTGCAACCTGCTGTTAGAAGTCTGAAGCTGCCAGTCCGAGGATCTGGTGCTCTGTTCGAACCTCCACCCAGGTCAGCAGCGGTTCCAGAAGAAATCAAAAAAATTCAGAGATGTTCCAGTACCAGTCCCGAAGAGTTTCCCATAGGTCCCGCCTTCAGAAAAATTCTTGAGCAAGTTCTATAGCAGCAACATCGACTATCTGTCCCTGTTCAGAGAGAGTAGGCAGAACCGGTGTCCTCACCTCTTCATCTTTTAGCCCTAGTTTCCCCTCCCCGCTTGGCCGGCTGAAGGCCCCTCCCTGTGCGGAGGTAGTTTTGGTTGTAATACATTAACCCCCACCCCAAGGTCCCCCTCCTGCGAGAGGTGTAGTGTTGTAACTTATTTGGGCAGGTAAAGCTACACCGCCGCGGCGTGTGGGGATCCACTCGCCTCCCCGCTCGCCCTCGTCTCCGAGCGGGACCGGTTTCTTCAAACCAGTCGAGTAAGTGCTCACACCTCACTCCATTTAGTGCTTGTCTTTCAATATTAGTTCTAGTTCCGCTGGTTATGCGAGTGAGAGCTCGATCCTCAAGCCCCGTTGTCTTGAGTGATCACCGTGGGAATAAGTGCAACCGGTGCCTTCGGCACTATTGTCGGCCCCATTGAATTGGGCTTCCACATCCATCGGGAATCAAATCTTGGCCTTGCTGGCCCTCCACCAGCAAGGGCCCAACCCCACATCCTCCACTTGGCATCGCCAAGTCACCCCGGGCTTGAGTGAGCGACGGGAGAGCGGCGGTGCAAAATTGGCCCTTTTGATTGTGAATGTGCTTGCTTGCCTAAGTCTTAGGGTGTGTCACATCACAAGTGCTCGAAGTTCCCGGTGCGGTCGATCTCGTGGCGTCGGTCGAGGTTGGGGGTTCGCCCGGGGAGGCGTCGCAACCCCAACCGACCGCGGCGCGCGTGGCGGTCGGCCCCGTTGCTCGAGCCGAACCTTCTCGCGGGGCGTCCGGTGGGGAGCGGATCTCCATGCCGGAGGCCTTGGAAAGGCTCGGTGTTTCGGGCGACCTGTATCGGGTTTGCCGAGAGGTTGCCGCAAAGACGAGAGGGGGAGACAAGCGCCAGTCCCCCTCTGGAGTCCCCGACGTCCTCATGGAGGGCGGCCTAGTCATAGCTCGGTCGGCGGCCTTGATGGCGGTGCTGTACGCTCGGATGGAGGCGGAGCGGTCGAATCTCACCTGGGCCCGGGGGGTGTGAGAGGAAACTGGCCCGCCTCAGCGAGGAGCATGAGGGGCTTTGACGAGAGTTCTCCGTGATCAGGGATTTGGCACGGGCGAGCCGGCTAGAAACTGAGGCACTGACGGAGCAGTTGGCTAAGGCCCGAGAGTCGCTCAAGAGGAAAGTCAAACTCTTAGAAGAGGAGCGTCTGCGTCACCTCGAGCTGGATGGTTGCTGGGAGCTCGAACGTGCCGAGCTACTGGACCGGGCAGACGTAGCGGAGCGCCTTCGTTCCGTGGCCTAGGCGGACCGAGCCCGGGCGGAGAGGCGGTCGAGCGAAGTCGAGCGAGGGAGGGTCGAGGTAGAGGAACGCCTGGCGAGGGCAGAGGAGCGTGCGGCCAAGGCGGAGCGGGCTTGGGTCGAGCTCATTGGAAGGACGGAGCAGATCGAGGCGGAGGCGATCGAGCGGTATAGGAGCTCGGACGCCTACTCAGCCAACCTGGAGAGAGCCGCCCTACCATATTACGAGGTAGCGCTTCGCCGGGGTGCTCGAAAGGGGTTTAAGCAGGGTTATCGTCGGGCGGTGGACTACGCCTACGATCAAGACTCCGGGATCGAGTTCCCTTTGGGCCAGAGCTATGACTCGGATGAGTCGGTTTCTAGCTCCTCTACGTCGAGCGGGGAAGATCCAGAGGGGTCTCCTCCGGCGGGGTCACCAACTCTGGACGTCTTGGGAGGGCTCGCGACTGAGACAGTTCTCGCACAGGCGAGGTTAGTGCCCGGGTCGGCCGTCACCGAGGGTGCTGGGGGTGACGCGCCCACTTCCGTCGCTCGGATGCTGGCAATATCCTGGAGTTCATCGGCTAAGTCGAGGTTCTCGAGTAACTTTTGGTTGTTTTCCTCGAGCGAGTAGCGGATGACTCGGAGAGACATGTTGGCGATCTCTAATAGAATGACGGCCTCAGTTCCGTACACCAACTGAAAAGGACTTTCACCGGTTGCCGTCCTGGGAGTCGTTCGGTGCGACCACAGTACGCTAGGCAATTCCTCAAGCCAACTACCCTTGGCTTTGCCGAGTCTGGTCTTTATGCCTTTCAAGATAGTCTTATTGGCATTTTCGACCAGCCCGTTGGCTTGAGGGTGGGCGACTGAAGTGAAGTGGTTGCGGATGTTTAGGTCGGCGCATCTGTCTCGGAAATATCGAGAATCGAATTGCCAACCATTATCACCCACTATCACTCGGGGGATGCCGAAGCGACAAATGATCGATTTCCAGATGAAACTCCAGACGACTGTCTCGGTGATCCTTGCAGTGGCTTCGGCCTCGATCCATTTAGTGAAGTAGTCGATGGCAACGATAATGAACTTTTTCTGGGACTGAGCCGCAGCGAGTGGCCCGAGAATGTCGATCCCCCACCGAGCGAAGGGATAAGGCTCGGTGAGGGTGACGAGTTCTGTAGCCGGCTGATGGACAAAGTGGTCGAACCGCTGGCATCGGTCGCACTATTGAGCATAGGCCGAGCAGTCGTGCTGCAAGGTGGGCCACCAGTACCCCTGTCGTAACAGGATCCTGGCCAGTGACCTTGCCCCAGAGTGCGCTCTGCACAGGCCTTCATGAACCTCTTGGATGGCTCGGCTGGCTTCGTCGGGGCCGAGGCACTTTAGGAGAGGGCCGGCGAAAGACCTTCGGTAGAGTGTGTCGTCCAGGACGACGAAGCGCCAGGTTTGGTACTTCATTCGGCGTGCTTCTCGAGGGTCGGAGGGATCTTGGGAGTATCGAAGCCAAGACAGGTAGGGGGTGCGCCAGTTGCTCGAGACGGCCGAGTCAACAGCGAGGAGCTCCGAGTCAATGCTCGGGCATTCTAGCTCTTCGAGGAGGACCGATCAGGTACCTTCTGGGTCTAGGGAGGAGGCCAACCGAGAGAGGGCGTCCGCTCGGGAGTTTTCTTCCCGGGCTATTCGAACTACCTCAAATCCCTCGAATTGTTGGGCCAAGCTCCTGACCAGCTGGAGGTATTTGATCATGGGTGCCTCTCGAGCTTCGTACTCGCTGTTGACCTGGCTTGCGACTAGCTGAGAGTCGGTGTGGGTCCTGACTCGCTCAGCCCCCAACCGTCGGGCCATGCGTGCTCCCGATATAAGGGCCTCGTACTCGGAAGCATTGTTGGACGCCTGAAAGTTAAATTGCAAGGCGTACTGCAGCTCCACTCCTTCGGGGGATCTTAAGAGGATCCCTGCACCACTACTAACCGAGTTGGAAGATCCGTCGACGTACAGTTCCCAGGTTGGCCCGGGCATGGTCGGTAGTCTTCCTTCGGTCGGGATGGTGCTTTCGGCGATGAAGTCGGCGAGCGCTTGACCTTTTATAGCTGAGCGCGGGCGATACGAGATGTCATAGGCCCCAAGCATAATGGCCCATTTGACGAGTCACCCCGAGGCCTCGGGGTGGGCCAAAATCTTCTTCAACAGCTCGCTGGTTAGCATGGTGATGGGGTGCCCCTGGAAGTAGGGTCGGAGGCGTTTCGCGGAGGTAACCAGCGCTAGCATGAGGTTCTCGGTTGCAAGGTACCTCCTCTCGGCCTCGTTGAGCACCTTGCTGGTGTAGTAGACTGGTCTTTCGATTCCCGAGTCATTTCTGACTAGGACCGAGCTGATCGTTGATGACGTCGCCGAGAGATAGAGCAGCAAGACTTCACCCGACACGGGCTTGGAGATCACCGGTGGTGAAGCCAGGAACTCCTTGAGCTCGGCGAACGCTTTCTGGCATTCCTCATCCCATGCGAACGTAGCAGATGCCAACTTGGGCCCCCTCAATAGTTTAAAAAAGGGCAAGCATCGTTCGGCCGCACGGGACAAGAAACGGCTGAGAGCGGCGACACGTCGCGTCAGACGCTGGACGTCCTTAATGTAGGCGGGCGGGCGCATGTCCAGGATGGCCTGGATCTTGTTGGGGTTGGCTTCGATCCCACGCTGAGTGACTAGGAAACCTAGGAACTTCCCGGATCTTACTCCGAAGGCGCACTTGGCAGGATTGAGCTTCATGTTGTACTTCAGGAGGACGCCGAAGGTTTCAGCGAGGTCGGTGAAGTGGTCCTGGGCCTAGGGTGGCTCTGGGGCTCGGCTCGCCCGCTCGGCATGACGCTTCCTTCCACGGCTATTGTCGCCTCTTGACGCAATTCCTCCGGAGATGACGTTGATGTGGAACCCTCGGGGGGCGTTGTCGATCTCCTCTGCGGCGCCTTGATCTTCTCTGCGCTCGGCGGTGAACCGAGCCAGGTGCCCCAGGCGGATGAGGCGCTCGATTTCGTTTGGAGCTGGTGGCAATCATCGGTGTGATGCCCATGATCACCGTGGAATAGACAATGTCTGTCTCGCTTGCAGTTTTTTGACCTCATCGGCTCGGGCCTGCGGAGGAGTCCCGAGTCTTTGACGTCTTCATAGATTTCATAGACTGGTGTGGTTAACGCGGTGTATCGCTTGTACTTCCGCTTGCACTCTCCATCTCGGTCTCGCTTCTTTCCCGAGCTAGGATTTGGCTCGGGGCCCCGCTTCTTGTCCCCCTCCCGACCCGAGCTGGTTGCGTCTCGGCAAGCGCTGAGTACTTCTTTGCACTCAGTGTGGCGCAGAGCCAGAGTCACTAGCTCGGCAAGGGTCGAGGGAGGGTGGAGGACAAGTTCACGGCGGAGGTTCTCATCCAGTGTACCCCCGGTCAGTGCGGTTGTGGCCGAGGCCACGTCCAGGCGGGGGATTCGGAGGGCTTCTGATTTAAATCGGTGGACGTAAGCCCAGAGCCTTTCCCCTTGCGCCTGTTTGAGGGCCAAGAGCCCCGCTACCGACCTTGGGGGGGCACTTCCGGTGAAGCTCTCCTTGAAGACTCGCCCGAATTGCTTGAAGTCTCGGATGGATCCGGGGGCGAGGGCCCGGAACCACACTTGAGCACCCTGGACCAGAGTGGTCACGAAGGCTCGGCACTTGATGGTGTCCGACGCTCCGTGCAGAGTCATCAGGGCGTGGAAGCTATCATAATGGTCAGCCGGGTCGCCCTAGCTGTCGTAAAGCTTGAAGGTTGGTATGGGGGCTCTGGGAGATACCTCTGCCTTCAAGATATACTCGGAGAATGGGGATTTCTCCTCATCTTTCGGGGAAGAGGCCTTCTGTAGGGCGCGAAGGGCGCGCTCCTGCTCAGCGAAGCGCCTTTCGAAATCTCGCAGCCGGAGGGATAACGCCGGTTGCGGTCGTGCCGCGAGGCTGGGGGGAGCATCTTGGCGGTCTCCAGGAACGTCGGCTTCCGGATCTGGCCGTTGCGTCCCCCGCCTTCCTTTCCTCGGCGTGGAGGAGGCCTTTTGCTCCAGAGGCGGAGCTTACGAGGGTCCTCCGACCCTATTACGAATGAGCTGCTAGCCGCGGAGGGTGAAGTGGCCCCCAGCTGTGCGCTGGGACGTACTCCTACGGGGGGGGCTCCCTGACGGAGCACGGGACCTTGCATCCCTGGCCGCCTGGGTCTTCATGAGTTCCACGAGGACATCCAGTTTGGCGTTGAGGGCTTGGAAGGCTTCGGCGCCACCGTAGGGGGGGAGCCCCACCGCCGCAGGGGGGGTGGTGGTCCGTCGGCGGGGATGCTGGCATTGGAGGGAGGGTTGTAAGACCCCGAATTATTTTATTAGATTTAATATATTTATTTAGCTCTTGTTAATTAAGAATTGAATTTCTATTGATTTATAATTGAATTTCAGATTTATTAATATTTAATTCCTTAGAAATAGAATAGTGATAATTTCGACCACCTTATAAAAATCTAGAAAAATGGTAAACAGATTAAGGTCAAGGTAGATAACAACTTTTCCTTCTGGCATTAGGCCATTGTAAATCCGTGGGAAGATCTATTTAGAGTTTAAACCCAAAAGTGCACACTTTTGACCCATACTTAACCCTTGGGTTAAAACACGAAATTCGACCTCAATACTCAACCAAATAATCTGAAATCAGTGGCAAATGGAAGGCCACAATGTAAGGAACATTTACCCTCAATCAATTTGAGGTAAACCTAGCCCCAACACGTGCTGCCGACATAGTTTGGTCAAGTCAAAGATTTCGGTGCCGTTTCTAAACACGTAGCTTGCAGCAATGAATACTCCCAACTCCGAAGGCTCCAGAAGCTCTATCAGCTATCAAAATGAAGACCTACGAGTCTTATTTCATTTGGCTACTGTGGGATTCACTGAAGTTTTAGATCTGGGGAGATCTAGCTCGAATTGTGGAGGTGGGTCAGCAGGCCGTTGGCTTCCCTTCATCCTTCTTTGATCCATCGATTGAGGTAGGAATTCTCAACCAAATTTTGATCATGAGTATAGCAAATTGTTCCTCTCATCGAGTTCTATCCATTGGTGGCAAAAGCCCCAATGTTCATTAGGTATCCGTGGAGAAATCGAGCTTTTTGTGAGGTGCTGTCCAAGTGTTCTTCATCCTAGGGTTTGAGTTTTCTCTCTCCGATTTGAGGTAGGTGTAACAGACCAAACTCTAATTAATTTATATGATGTAATAAGCATGATATTAGCTTTCATTTCAAGTAGAAAGCCCTAAGTTTCATGAAGTATACTTATAGAAATTCTGTTTATAGTAACAGCATGTTTTAGACCTAGTTCGATGTGTTCATCCGAAGTGATTTATGATTTCGAAGTATTAATCTTAATCCTCATGAACCATATCTTATATGGTTGGATTCACCATCGAAGTAGCTTTCATTTGAGCCAAGAAGCCCCAAATTCCATTCTGTATGTAGAGAGAATTTAACGTTTTAGTCACAGCATGTCAGAATTAGGGTTTCATGTGTTCTTGACTTAATAGATCTCGATTCCAGCAATTGATCATGCAATTGACCTTGTAGACAGGTAGATTTTTGTATTAGCTTTCCATTGATATCAAAATCCCCTTATTTTGAGCTTAATCCCAGTAGTTATTAACGTTTTAGTGCAACCCTAGCAATCACCTTGTTCCCGGCGTTCACCGGACGCGGCAGGGATGACCGGAGACGCAGAGATGGGCCGTCTTACGATAGACCGTCCAACTCCAGCCCATCTTTTGACCAATTTTGACCCTAGCATACCCTTATATAAACGGTTTGTCAAGAACCACTCATCCCAGGATGAACGATTCCACAGGAACCACATATCTGGATGAAAGGTCCCTGAGCAACCACTCATCCCTGGACGGCCCTGCACGGGCCGCACAACCAGAAGATGGGCGGCTACCTGAGGACCGCCCAACCACTTGGGCAGCCCAGACATAGCCGCCCAAACCCTTGGGCGGCCCAGACAAAGCCGCCCAAACCCTTGGGCGGCCCAGGGAGAGCCGCCCATCTCCCTGTGTCACAGGGTGACCCCTGTTCGGCCCCTGAATGCCCAATTATATGTGCTGTCCATATAGAACCGTTTATCCTTTTAGAGAGGAACTTAATACTTGTTCTAAGGCATTCATTTGCATGTCATTAATGATAATTAGTGAAATAGAAACTCATTTAATAACTATTTAAATATGCAACTAAATTTACGATTATTGCTTGTTATTCGTGCTTACGCGACTTACGCGAACTCGTTATCATCTTAAATTACTTTTCTTGGCATCTTGGGTTAATATATAACCAAATCCCTATTAAATTGGCTTGGCATTAGGATTAATATGACTGTTTAGCTTGCTGATTAGCTGCTGTAGTACAGTGGAACAGCATGTTTAACTTTCCGACTTTGCACGAGCCGATTGGCCGATTAGCGTACTAGTCTCGGTTCTACCCCGGAAACTCTATCCGGCGGTCTTACCGTCATCTTGGAACATCATTATAATCATGATTAGAATCTGTTTAACACCAGCATACCTTGTTTTATGAGTTTAAACCGCTGGGTTAAGTCTTGGATCAAATCGGACGACCCGAGGCATGCACGATTAGTATTTGACCGCATAACCTCTTCGGCGGCCCGATCGTGACCGCATATCTTTATATGGCCCAGTATGGACCGTATGTCTTGTTCTTGGGCCTCACTGTCTTTTAGACATGAGCGGCCCATATTGCACCGTTCTTACCTTAGGGCGGCCCACTGTCAGCCGTTCTTTTCTTGACTTCGCGGGCTGAGTTTCGGTCCAGTTCCTGTACGTACGGTCCTGTATGAACCGTATATACACATCGAGCGGCTCCGTTACGACCGCACATCTCTTGAAGATGAGTTTGACCATGTTTTGTACTCTTGAATCCAAGGACAAGGTTAGTCCTTTAAATCTGAACTTATGGCAGAAATTCCTCTGATTAATTGGCCATTGACTGAATGTCTGGACGGATGGGACGTTGGGCCCAGTACATCAATGCCATCGCATCATAAGGGCCCGGTCTGGTCCTTGGGGGAGCGCCCGAAAGTTAGTGAGCCCATGGGATGTTAATGACAAGGTGGGGCATTGCACCGAGTACTTGCTTGAGTGTTGGCGTCTATGACAAAAAATCTCTTGTTACTTGATCATGATTGGATTGATATTACTGCTTGTTGGCCAATTCCTTACTACTATCTCTTGTTATATCTCTTGTTATATCTCCTGTTGTAAATTCTTGTATTTGTTATTCTTGTTAATCATTATCAATTATATATTTCTTGACCTTGCAAGATCTTGTTATTACCGTTGTTTCATTATATCATCATTACCTTTTCATTGCATTATCGTTTGTATCATGACATTTTGAAAATGTAATTAAACTGTTAATCACTTATACATGTCTGTTATTTCCTACTGAGTGTTAGCTCATAGTTGTGTTCCCCCCGTTCTAGGCTCTTCAGGTGGCGCGCTTACTGACGGGGAAGGGCAGGAGTGCTGTCTTAAGTGTTTCAGTTCTAGTGTGTTAGTAGTGTGTTTATTGTTAGTTGTGATTGGAGAGCATATAGTTTCAGTTATGTTGTTGAGTCTTAGTGATTGTTATTCCACGTTGTATTAAGTTGCCTTTGAGATTATTGTATCAGTTTGGTTGTTAAATGATCATTTAGTATTTCCTTTCCATAGCACTTGTGTATATTTAGATTAGTTCTCTCTCTTTCCTGCTTGCCTCTGACTGTACGTCCCGATATTTCTGCCTTGTTCGGGGCATGACAGTTTAGTTGGTATCAGAGCCTAGGTTTCACATTCCTAGGTTTTCTTAAGTTCTTAAGTTCTAAGGTTTTCTAAGTTCTTGCATGGCATCCCAATAACCCGATATGTCAAAAGATGTTGTCCGAACGTTAGGCTACGCCTATCGGAAGGTCGCATACTTGCGCGAGTGGTCTTCGGACCGGTTATCTCCGCCAGGTACCGAGTTTTGGTTGTGTCTAGGTGCATTAGACCCCTAATCTTGTTAAAGTCTAGGACCTGACCTGGTGAGAATGGGTAGAAACTTGGGTTAAGTTCGTTTCTTAATCATGTAATTAATTATCTTGAATTAACCTAAGTAATCTATTTCTCGTGTAGATGGCAGCTGATCGCGCCGAATGGAGGAACTTGCAGTGCACGGTTCAAGGCCTTACCCAGGCCCTTCAGCAAGTGGCTCAGGCAGGAGCGGCACCACATGGCACTGGTGCTCTATACTGGAACTTCCGCGGGATGAATCCGCCTAGATTCGCGGGTTCGACCGACCCCGACCAAGCCGAGCACTGGCTAGATGAGATGGGGAGAATATTTAAAGTTATGCAATGCACCAACCAGGAGCGTGTCCTTCTCTCGACATTTAAATTGGAGCGTGATGCACGTACTTGGTGGGATTCTATCAAGGTGACTCTCGGTGATCATCAGGTTACGTGGGAAGAGTTCGAGGAATTTTTCAACGGCAAGTATTTTTCTGACCGAGTGCAAGAGAAGAAGGCGGCAGAGTTCGCGGCCTTGAAGCAACGAGGTTTGTCCGTGGCAGAGTATGAGGCTCAATTTGCACGGCTTTCTCGATATGCTACACACCTTATTTCCACCGAGAAAATGAAGGTGAAGCGTTTTCTCAACGGATTGAAGCTGCATTATATCAACCAACTGGCACCAATGGAGATTTCCACTTATTCCGAGATGGTGAGAAAGGCTCAAGTTCTAGAGGATACCCTCGAAATGACGGAGAGAATCCGTGGAAGCGGTGCGAAGAAGGAACAACCTACGGGTTCCGGGAGTGTCAAACCCGGGTATACCAAGAAGAGGCATGTTAGTGGACCTAGTTCGTGGAGCGGGTCCGGATCGTGGAAGGGCAAGATGTCGAGGCATGAAGATAAGAAGCCTGGCCCTATTGTTCCATTTAAGGGCGTGTGCAAGTATTGTGATCGTCCAGGTCACAAGGTGGAGGAATGCTGGCGCAAGCTGGGCGCCTGTTTGCGATGTGGAAGTAAAGAGCACCGTATCCCCAACTGTCCTTTGATAGCGGAGCAAGCAACACCGGCAAAACCGCAAATCTTCAAGAAACCGCAAGGGAAGATCCAAGCTCTGTATGCAGAAGAAGCGGAAACAGCCGAAGATGGTGGACTCGTCGAAGGTACTCTTATTATACTCGACAAGCCAGCATTTGTTCTTTTTGATACTGGTGCAACACATTCCTTTATTTCTCGGAGTTTTGTTAAGTCATTAGCTATGGAACCGGTTATGATGGATACTCCGTTAGAGATTTCAACCCCTATTGGTACTAGATCGGCAATCCAGCATTTCTATCCTTCTAGTAAAGTTTTGATTGGTGAGCAGAACTTTCCAGCTGATTTGATTTGCATGGACATGAAGGGTTATGACGTAATTCTAGGAGCAGATTGGTTGGCCAGATATGAGGCCAATGTTCATTGTAGTTCTGGCTCGGTGTCTTTTACTAGGCACCCGAGGTTTTCTTTTGTGGGTGTTAAGCACCATAACTCTGTATCGCTTATTTCGGCTCTTCGAGCTGATAAGCTGATGAGGCGACGATGTGAGGCTTTTCTAGCCTTTATCTATGCAACCCCTGAGCAGCGGACTGAGATCAAGGACATTCCTATTGTCCGAGATTTTTCTGATGTCTTTCCAGAGGAATTACCATGACTTCCTCCTGAGCGGGAAGTTATGTTCTCTATTGACCTCTTTCCGGGCACATCTCCTATTTCCAAGGCTCCTTACCGTATGTCTCTTGCAGAACTGAGGGAGTTGAAGCAACAGTTGATGGAGTTACTCGAGAAGGGCTTTATTCGTCCTAGTACGTCTCCGTGGGGAGCCCCTGTATTGTTTGTTCGGAAGAAAGATGGTTCGATGAGATTATGCATCGATTATCGGCAGTTAAACCAGTTGACTGTCAAGAATAAATATCCACTGCCGAGGATTGATGAGTTATTTGACCAGATAGCGGGAGCTCAATATTTCTCTAAGATCGATCTTCGATCTGGATATCACCAGTTGCGGATTAAGGAGGAGGATATCTATAAATCGGCTTTTCGCAGCAGGTATGGTCATTTTGAATTTGTCGTTATGCCTTTTGGTCTAACGAATGCTCCGGCAGCCTTCATGCAGTTGATGAACAATGTATTTCGGCCCTATCTTGATCAATGGGTCGTGGTATTTATTGATGACATCTTGATCTATTCCAAGAGTGAAGTGGAGCATGCTGAACATCTGAGGATGGCATTACAATTATTGAGAGATCATCAACTTTATGCCAAGTTTAGTAAGTGTGAATTCTGGCTGCAAGAAGTGTCCTTTCTCGGACATATTATCACCTAGCAAGATTTTTCTGTGGATCCTTCGAAGGTTGAGGCAGTGAAGAATTGGGAGCAGCCTACCAGTGTGATGGAAGTTAGAAGTTTTCTTGGCCTGGCAGGTTATTATCGAAGGTTTATCCAGGATTTCTCTAAGATTGCGGTACCTATGATAAGGTTAACCCGCAAGGAGAACAAGTTTGATTGGTCAGGCGATTGCCAGCAAAGCTTTCAGACTCTAAAGGATTGTTTGACTACTGCACCTATATTGGCTTTACCTTCTGGTGAAGGAGGATTTGTCGTTTATACTGATGCTTCAGGAATTGGCTTAGGCTGTGTACTCATGCAGCATGGGAAGGTGATTGCCTATTCTTCTAGGCAGTTGAGGAAGCACGAGGAGAATTATCCTGTTCATGATTTGGAACTTACAGCAGTCGTTTTTGCTTTGAAAATTTGGAGGCATTACCTGTATGGAGAATCTTTCACGGTATTTTCAGACCACAAGAGCTTGAAGTATTTATTCTCTCAGAAGGAACTCAATATGCGGCAGCGCAGATGGTTGGAGTATTTGAAGGACTTCGACTTTTCTATTGAGTATCATCCTGGCAAAGGCAATGTTGTCGCAGACGCATTGAGCCAGAGGCCAGTAGCTAGATTGGCAAGTCTCATGTTGCAAGAGTGGAAGTTACTGGAACAGTTATCTAGTCTGGATCTTAATATTGACAATGATCGGGTTTTGATTGCTCAGATTCAACTTAAACCTGAATTATTGATGGAGATCAAGTCCTTGCAAGATAATGATCCCGAGCTGGTACAGATCAAGGGAAGCTTGAGCAGCAGACCTGATTTCGGGTTGGCTGATGATGGTAGATTATTATTTAAAGGCAGAACTTGTGTACCTGATGAAGCTACAGTAAAGAACAAGATTCTTGTGGAAGCTCATAGATCCAGATACACCATTCATCCCGGAGGCACTAAGATGTACAGAGATTTAAAGCGATCCTTTTGGTGGATGAATATGAAGAGGGAAATCGCTGACTTCGTAAGTAAATGCTTGGTTTGCCAACAAGTTAAAGCTGAGCATTTCAGACCGGCAGGGAAATTGAAACCACTCGACATACCCCAATGGAAGTGGGAGAGTGTTGGCATGGATTTCATTATGGGTTTGCCTAGAACTCGTGGTGGATTTGATGCAATTTGGGTGATTGTTGACCGATTGACAAAATCATCTCATTTCTTATCCATTAAGTCTAAGTGGATAGTCGATGTATTGGCTGCTTTGTATTTGAAGGAAGTGGTGAGATTACATGGTATTCCAGTGAATATAGTATCTGATCGAGACCCTAGATTCACTTCTCATTTCTGGAAGGGACTGCAAGAGTCTCTTGGTACTCGTCTGAATTTCAGTACTGCTTTTCATCCACAGACAGATGGACAGACGGAGAGAACCAATCAGATAGTGGAAGATATGATGCGGGCATGTATGATTGACTTTGGTGGTACTTGGAATGAGCATTTGACATTAATTGAATTCGCCTACAATAACAGCTATCAGTCTAGTATTCAGATGGCTCCATTTGAAGCCATGTATGGGAGAAGCTGTCGATCCCCGTTGTGTTGGGATGAGGTAGGTGAGAGACAGTGGCTTGGACCGGATCTTGTCTCGGAATCTTCACAGAACATCCGCATTATCCGGGACCGGTTACAAGTAGCCCAGTCAAGACAGAAGAGTTATGCCGACAACAGGAGAAGAGCGTTGGAATTTCAGGTTGGCGAGCATGTGTTCTTAAAGGTCTCTCCGACGAGAGGGATCCGAAGATTTGGCATTCATGGCAAGCTGAGTCCGAGGTACATTGGTCCATTCAAGATTCTAGATAGAGTGGGAGAGGTGGCATACAGGCTGGCCTTACTGCCTCAATTGTCTGGCGTGCACAATGTCTTCCATATTTCTATGTTACGGAAGTATGTGTACGACCCCACTCATGTTATACAGCATGTGGATTTCGAGCTGAAGGAGGATCTGACCTATGAGGAAAGACCGATAAAGGTTCTGGACCGGAAGCAACAGCAACTCCGGAATCGTTCAATACAGATGGTCAAGATTCAGTGGAGTCGGCGTGGGACCGAAGAAGCTACGTGGGAGTCTGAAGAGACTATGCGGAAGCGGTATCCCGACTTATTCTAGGTGAGCGGTCTCTTTCCCTACTCTTAGTCTTAGTGCAGTGAATTTGGAGGACCAAATTCCTTTAAGTAGGGGAGGGTGTAAGACCCCAAATTATTTTATTGGATTTAATATATTTATTTAGCTTCTTGTTAATTAAGAATTGAATTTCTATTGATTTAATAATTGAATTTCAGATTTATTAATATTTAATTCCTTAGAAATAGAATAGTGATAATTTCGACCACCTTATAAAAATCCAGAAAAATGGTAAACAGATTAAGGTCGAGGTAGATAACAACTTTTCCTTCTGGCATTAGGCCATTGTAAATCCGTGGGAAGATCTATTTAGAGTTTAAACCTAAAAGTGCACACTTTTGACCCATACCTAACCCTTGGATTAAAACACGAAATTCGACCTCAATACTCAACCAAATGATCTGAAATCAGTGGCAAATGGAAGGCCACAATGTAAGGAACATTTACCCTCAATCAATTTGAGGTAAACCTAGCCCCAACACGTGCTGCCGACATAGTTTGGTCAAGTCAAAGATTTTGGCGCCGTTTCTAAACACGTAGCTTGCAGCAACGAATACTCCCAACTCCGAAGGCTCCAGAAGCTCTATGAGCTATCAAAATGAAGCCCTACGAGTCTTCTTTCATTTGGCTACTATGGGGTTCACTGAAGTTTCAGATCTGGGGAGATCTAGCTCGAATTGTGGAGGTGGGTCAGCAGGCCATTGGCTTCCCTTCATCCTTCTTTGATCCATCGATTGAGGTAGGAATTCTCAACCAAATTTTGATCATGAGTATAGCAAATTGTTCCTCTCATTGAGCTCTATCCATTGGTGGCAAAAGCCCCAATTTTCATTAGGTATCCGTGGAGAAATCGAGCTTTTTGTGAGGTGCTGTCCAAGTGTTCTTCATCCTAGGGTTTGAGTTTTCTCTCTCCGATTTGAGGTAGGTGTAACAGACCAAACTCTAATTAATTTATATGATGTAATAAGCATGATATTAGCTTTCATTTCACGTAGAAAGCCCTAAGTTTCATGAAGCATACTTATAGAATTTCTATTTATAGTAACAGCATGTTTTAGACCTAGTTCGATGTGTTCATCCGAAGTGATTTATGATTTCGAAGTATTAATCTTAATCCTCATGAACCATATATTATATGGTTGGATTCACCATCGAAGTAGCTTTCATTTGAGCCAAGAAGCCCCAAATTCCATTCTGTATGTAGAGAGAATTTAACATTTTAGTCACAGCATGTCATAATTAGGGTTTCATGTGTTCTTGACTTAATAGATCTCGATTCCAGCAATTGATCATGCAATTGACCTTGTAGACAGGTAGAGTTTTGTATTAGCTTTCCATTGATACCAAAATTCCCTTATTTGGAGCTCAATCCCAGTAGTTATTAACGTTTTAGTGCAACCCTACCAATTACCTTGTTCCCGGTGTTCACCGGACGCGGCAGGGATGACCGGAGACGACCCAGAGATGGGCGGTCTTACGATAGACCGTCCAACTCCAGCCCATATTTTGACCAATTTTGACCCTAGCATGCCCTTATATAAACGGTTTGTCAAGAACCACTCATCCCAGGATGAACGGTTCCACAGGAACCACATATCTGGATGAAAGGTCCCTGAGCAACCACTCATCCCTGGACGGCCCTGCACGGGCCGCACAACCAGGGGATGGGCGGCTACCTGAGGACCGCCCAACCACTTGGGTGGCCCAGGGAGAGCCGCCCATCTCCCTGTGTCACAGGGTGACCCCTGTTCGGCCCCTGAATGCCCAGTTATATGTGCGGTCCATATAGAACCGTTTATCCTTTCAGAGACGGACTTAATACTTGTTCTAAGGCATTCATTTGCATGTCATTAATGATAATTAGTGAAATAGAAACTCATTTAATAACTATTTAAATATGCAACTAAATTTATGATTATTGCTTGTTATTCGTGCTTACGCGACTTACGCGAACTCGTTATCATCTTAAATTACTTTTCTTGGCATCTTGGGTTAATATATAACCAAATCCCTATTAAATTGGCTTGGCATTAGGATTAATATGACTATTTAGCTTGCTGATTAGCTGCTGTAGTACAGTGGAACAACATGTTTAACTTTCCGACTTTGCACGAGCCGATTGGCCGATTAGCGTACTAGTCTCGGTTCTACCCCGGAAACTCTATCCGGCGGTCTTACCGTCATCTTGGAACATCATTATAATCATGATTAGAATCTATTTAACACCAGCATACATTGTTTTATGATTTTAAACCGCTGGGTTAAGTCTTAGATCAAATCGGACGACCCGAGGCATGCGCGGTTAGTATTTGACCGCATAACCTCTTCGGCGGCCCGATCGTGACCGCATATCTTTATACGGCCCAGTATGGACCGTATGTCTTGTTCTTGGGCCTCACTGTCTTTTAGACATGAGCGGCCCATATTGCACCGTTCTTACCTTAGGGCGGCCCACTGTCAGCCGTTCTTTTCTTGACTTCGCGGGCTGAGTTTCGGTCCAGTTCCTGTACGTACAGTCCTGTATGAACCGTATATACACATTGAGCGGCTCCGTTACGACCGCACATCTCTTGAAGATGAGTTTGACCGTGTTTTGTACTCTTGAATCCAAGGACAAGGTTAGTCCTTTAAATCTGAACTTATGGCAGAAATTCCTCTGATTAATTGGCCATTGACTGAATTTCTGGACGGATGGGACGTTGGGCCCAGTACATCAATGCCATCGCATCATAACGGCCCGGTCTGGTCCTGGGGGGAGCGCCCGAAAGTTAGTGAGCCCATGGGATGTTAATGACAAGGTGGGGCATTGCACCGAGTACTTGCTGGAGTGTTGGCGTCTATGGCAAAAAATCTCTTGTTACTTGATCATGATTGGATTGATATTACTGCTTGTTGGCCAATTCCTTACTACTATCTCTTGTTATATCTCCTGTTGTAAATTCTTGTATTTGTTATTCTTGTTAATCATTATCAATTATATATTTCTTGACCTTGCAAGATCTTGTTATTACCGTTGTTTCATTATATCATCATTACCTTTTCATTGCATTATCGTTTGTATCATGACATTTTGAAAATGTAATTAAACTGTTAATCACTTATACATGTCTGTTATTTCCTACTGAGCGTTAGCTCATAGTTGTGTTCTCCCCTTTCCAGGCTCTTCAGGTGGCGCGCTTACCGACGGGGAAGGGCAGGAGTGATGTCTTAAGTGTTTCAGTTCTAGTGTGTTAGTAGTGTGTTTATTGTTAGTTGTGATTGGAGAGCATATAGTTTCAGTTATGTTGTTGAGTCTTAGTGATTGTTATTCCACGTTGTATTAAGTTGCCTTTGAGATTATTGTATCAGTTTGGTTGTTATATGATCATTTAGTATTTCCTTTCCATAGCACTTGTGTATATTTAGATTAGTTCTCTCTCTTTCCTGCTTGCCTCTGACTGTACGTCCCGATATTTCCGCCTTGTTCGGGGCGTGACAAGGGTTCTGTGAGGCCCTGGAAGGGCCATCCCATGCTCCTACCATGGCCTTACCCCTTTCGCCGGCGGACCTCCTCCCTGAGCTCCTTCTCACCATATTGGCTCTTCGTGCGTTTCTCACAGACGGCGCCAGATGAAGAGGCGAAATCTCGCGCTGGTTCCTGAGCGGGCTGGTAATCACCAAGTTTGTGAACTGCAAGATAGGGAAACGGGTCAGAGGGCCCAGGGGGATTCCCTGGGGCAAAACCCTCCGACGCTCATATCAGTAGAGCAATGGTGGGAGCAGCGATAGGGAGGAGAAGGTGAAGGCGCGAGATCCCTCTCCACCAATGGGGTGAAGTGATCCGTGCTCAGGAATTGGGGGTGGATCAATGCCCTTTTGGACCTCCCTTTCGCCGGAGGGTATCCCAGGTTTAAATAGTGCGCCGCCCTCTGGAGTCCTGCAAGCCGAGGGGTCTCCGGTGGCGGTTACGTCCTTGTTGTGGGCCTTTATGGTCTCATCGTGGGGGCGTTATCCTCGCGGGGAAGCCGGAGCTCCTGGACTTCTTGGCGCCCGGCCCGCTGTGGACTCTAACGGCTAAAATGATAAACATTTTATCGGTCGTACCGAGGTTAGGGGGGCCGGCCCTATCGGGCAATAGGCCTAGCTCGGTGAGGAGATGGGTCGGACAGACCGGCTAGCGCTTCCCCCCTTCGTTCGGAGGGATAGCTCGTGCGCGGGTCTTCCTGTGACCTGACCGATGCTCGGGCTCTCCGAGCCTTGGGTCCGCCTAGGGGAGTTGTTTCCTCGAGCATTGTTTTATTGGGCTTTTCCAAGTGGGCCCTGTGGGCTGTCACTTGTACGAGCTTGCCTCGTTGGGCCCTGTTGGGCCTAGTTGGGTCTGCTCTTTCAGTGGGCTGCAGGAATCCCCCTCTCCACCGGTGATACGCATATCTCTGACTTTATCGAGGTGCACATTGAAGTGGTACCTCTGATATATTCTATATGGCAGGATGTTGACAGCTGCTCCGGGATCTATCAGGATTTTGCTTTGCTCCCGACCATTCAATTGTCCTCTCATATATAGCGGCATGTTATGGCTGACGGTGGGGAGTAGCATGTCCTCTTGAGTGAAGGTCAAATTGGCTTATGGAATTGCTTCAGCCAGACATGCTTCATATTGGGCAGGTGTCTGCAACGTAGTGATAATTGCCTATCGAGTCTCTTCACTCAAGGAGAGGATTTCCCAAACAGTGAACCTTGCCGGGAGCTTCTTCAACAATTCCACTACTAGGCTTCCTGCTCGGACATTGAATAGCTTCATTTCTTCTTGTAAGACCCCAAATTATTTAATTGAGACCAATATTTCTTATTAAGCTTTTATTAATTGAGAATAGAATTTTATTGAATTAATAATTGAATTTCGGATTTATTAATATTTAATTTGTTAGAAATAGTATAAGTGAAAATTTGACTACCTTAGAAAAATCTGTAAAAATAGTAAATATGTTAAGGTCGAGGTAGATAACAACTTTTCCTTCTGGCATTAAGCCATTGTAAATCCGTGGTAAGATCTATTTAGAGTTTAAACCCAAAAAGTGCACACTTTTGACCCATACCTAACCCATAGATTAAAACATGAAATTTGACCTGAATACTCAACCAAATGAACTGAAATCAGTGGCAAATGGAAGGCCACAATGTAAGGAACATTTACCCTCAATCAATTTGAGGTAAACCTAGCCCCAAAACGTGCTGCCGACATAGTTTGGTCAAGTCAAGGATTTCGGCGCCGTTTCTAAACACGTAGCTTGCAGCAGCGAATACTCCCTACTCCGAAGGCTCTAGAAGCTCTATGAGCTATCAAAATGAAGCCCTACGAGTCTTCTTTCATTTGGCTACTGTGGGATTCACTGAAGTTTTAGATCTGGGGAGATCTAGCTCGATTTGGGGAGGTGGGTCAGCAGGCCGTTGGCTTCCCTTCATCATTCTTTGATCCATCGATTGAGGTAGGAATTCTCAACCAAATTTTGATCATGAGTATAGCAAGTTGTGCATCTCGTCGAGATCTATCCATTGGGACTGAAAGCCCCAATTTTCATCAGGTGTGGAGTGAGTTATCACGGGTTTTCTAAGGTGCTATCCAAGTGTTCTTCATTCTAGGGTTTGAGTTTTCTCTCTCCGATTTGAGGTAGGATCTAACAACCAAACTCTAATTAACTTACATGATATAATCAGCATGTTATTATCTTTCATTTAACGTAGAAAGCCCCAAATTCCATTAAGCATGCCGCGTGAATTTCATAATTTTGTAAGAGCATACCTAGAACATGATTCATATAGTGTTCCTTTAAGTCAGAGCTTGATTACGGGCTAATTTTGAGTCATGTATCCTGATCTTCATGCAGCATATTATATATGGTTGGATTCATAATCGAGTCAACTTTCTTTTGACACCAAAAGCCCTAAATTCCGTTGTGTATGTTAAGAGAATTGCATGATTTAGTAGAAGTGGGTCAGGAACTAGGGTTTTCATGAATTTATCATATATAAGTTGAGATTCAATCAATTTCTGCAACAATCCGTGTTTCAAAATTGTAGTTTTATGACCCTAGAATGTCTATTAATATTCCTAGATCTTGTGGTTTTGATTTCAACTCAATTGGACCCCATTTGGATGAGTTTATGTGGTTTCCGGAAGCAACATTCGTTGCTGTTCTTGCAGGGGTCGACCCCAGGGGTCGACCCGTTTTCTGGGCAACCCTGCATGCCCGAGGGTCAACCCCAGGGGTCGTCCCCTCCTGTTCCTGCATGGGGGTCGACCCCAAGGGTCGACCCATCCAACACCCTGCATGGGGGTCGACCAATTGCACAGGAATGTAGGGGTCGACCGCAGGGGTCGACCCATCTGAAGGAAATGGTGGGGGTCGACCCCAGGGGTCGACCCATCTTCAAAAATTGCTGGGGTCGACCCCAGGGGTCGACCCATTCAGCTTTCAGACCCCAGTTTTTCAGGGGTCGACCCCAGGGGTCGACCCGTACACCAGAAACCCGATTTTCATCATTTTTCGACCCGAAGATGGATCCGA
Source organism: Amorphophallus konjac (assembly GCA_022559845.1). Taxonomy (NCBI): domain Eukaryota; kingdom Viridiplantae; phylum Streptophyta; class Magnoliopsida; order Alismatales; family Araceae; genus Amorphophallus; species Amorphophallus konjac. The sequence continues at coordinate 147,211,983 of CM040127.1, read as the reverse complement.
ATCAGTGGGGAATCAACCCATTTAACTTAGACCCACTGAAATTATATTTTTGAAGAACAATTGACCTATTCATGTACCCCCCTTGATTTCAAATTTGCATTGGTCCTTTCTTGCAAACATAGCACAAAACACGATGTTTACCATCTCCATTACAACACTTACATTGGTTAAATAGAAACTCACATAATTAATGATTAATGGTGTAACTAAAACCCCTGATAATGCATTCTATTTCACCGCTGTGAGAGCTTGTTCTTTACCTCGACAACTTGTTCTAGCTTGTTGGCACTTTGGCTAATACAAATGATAATGGTTAATCATGATATCTTAACTTGGTGATTAGGATTAATATGTTGATTAGCTTGTTTGATTGCTGCTATTTTACAGTAGCGCAGCACGATTAACTCTTGTTGTGACTTGGTTTCGATCTCCTTGATGATTATACTTACCTTGAAATTCTAGAAATGAATCTCTTTCCTACTTGAAGTTGTTATTGCTACTTAGTTTAAACCTTGGAATTCTGGCCATAAACTGTGGAAGTCTAGATTCGTGGGATCTTTGATCCAAAGAAATAAATGCCTGGCAAACAATTAAGGGCTCGGTCTAGTCCTGGGAAGAGCGCCCGAACACTACGTGTACCCCCGGGGAGGTGAATGACTAGGTGTGGCATTTGGCACCAGTACTTGACATGTGTTAAATCTAGGACTGTCCACTACTCTCTACATTAATTTCTACTACTTTTCACTTTCCACTCTTCACTGTTCTATACTCTACTTGTTGTTACTTTACTTGCTGATTACTTGGACGTGGAAATGAAATTACATACGTGCTTGACATGACTTGAATTGTCTTGATATGGCCAACTTTTTATCGTTATCTCCTGTAGTAAATTCTTGTCTTACCATTCTATTCATTATATTTCTTGACGTTGCAAGATCTTTGAATTTTGTTTCGTGATATCATCGTTATCTTTTTATTGTTTTATCATTTGTAGCATGACATTTTAAAATGTAATTAAACTGTTAATCACTTATACCTGTCTGTTATTTCCTACTGTGCGTCAGCTCATAGTTGTGTTTCCCCCTTTTTCCAGGCTGTTCAGGTGACACACTTACCGATGGGGAAGGGCAGGAGTGATGTCTTGAGTGTATCAGTTCTAGTGTGTTAGTAGTGTGTTATCTTACTTTTAGTTGTGTTTTGGAGAGCATTTAGTCTCAGTCATGTTATTGAGCTTTAGTGATTGATTATTCCAGTTGTATTAAGTTGAACATGAGGTTATTGTATCAGTTGTGGTTTGTTAATGATCATTTAGTATTTCCATCTTGTAGCACTTGTGTATTATTTTAGATTAGTTCTCTCTCTTGCCAGCGTGTCTCTAACTGTACGTCCCGATATTTTCGCCTTGTTCGGGGCGTGACACTTCTGCCCACCTAGGCTTGGGAGAGTCTTGAACTGCGGCCCCTGATGGGCCTGCTTCATCGGGCTCTAAGGCCGCACCATTCTGTTTGGTGTCATCTTCCTGCTGTCCCTCATTGGCTGCCGTTTGGTGAGCTTCATCTTCATCTGGAACTCCAGAAGACTGTTGGAGCTGTGGGTGAGTATCCCCGACTGTGGGGTTGGCATCCTGACATGGCTGCTTTCCCTTCGACATTCTTAAGAATTCTAGAAAGGAAGGGGCGGTAAGACTGCCCCCACTCTGACTGTATAAACCTGAAGGAGGAGGGATTTGGACTCCTCTGACCTCCAGAGGGGGTATCTTGTAGGGTTGCTCCCCCCTAAAGATGATATTGTGTTTGGTGGGCGGTTGCGCCCCCATCTTCGGCCTGAGCGGGTTGCATGGGCGGCGACTGTGGCTTCGGCTTGGCTTGCTTCGGCCGCAGGCGTAAAGCATATCTCCTCCTCTTCTTCCCCACCGGAGAGATTGAATAGAGCAGAGAGGGTGTTACAGGAAAGGACTGTATCCTTTATGGCCTTGCTGGCTCTTCTTTTCTTTCTTCGTCTCTTTTTCTTTTCTTCGGCTGGCGCCTGCCCCCTGAATAGGATGCCATCCTTGTCTGACGCTTGGCCAGCTTCCTGTTCCTGCTTCAATGAAAGTTGTTCCAATTCCTGCCATGGTACATGGTCCCTTACAAGTAAAGGCTTCAATTCGGGCTACTCGTATTCATCTAGCCCATTGATGTAGTCCTGAAGTCGCCGGACCTCGGTGCTGATTTCTTCCTCCGTCGATAACAGGGTTTGTTTCCTCCGATTGAAGGTGGGTATTCTGATCACTGTAGGTGAGTTGACCGATAAGGGTGCTATTACCTGAGAGACACGCCGCGGCATGATGCCACGAACATGTGCCCCCACTTTCGGGCGAGGTGTGCACTTCTTCTTAGTTTTTGCAGGACTTGTTGCCACCCTTGTTGTTCTTTTTTTGGTGTCAGAAGTAGGCCTCATAAGTATGTTGAGTTCTGGCTTCCGTGATTTCTTCGGGCAGTGCCTGATATAGAGAAACCATGTTGACCGCAGCTCTCCTCAGAGGTGCTTCATGAGGTTATGGAGGGTCAACTTTGTACTCCCCCAAGTCTATCTCTTCTTTCTTCACCATGCCTTCAATAATATCCTTGAAAACATAGCAGTCTTCAATTGGATGCCCCAGCATTTGGTGGTAGGGGCAGAATCTTGGGCTGTCTTTTCTTTTCAGATCCTCCGGCCTTTTTGGCTCAGGCAGAGTGACCTTACCATACTGGGTAGCCTAGTCAAACAAGATCTTGGTCTTCTCCTTCGGGAAAGAGTAGGCCTTCTTCATCTTGTCCTGGAGTGAGGGACCCTCTTTAAATTCTTCGACTTTAGAAGACTGAGGGGCAACCGCCTTCTTGCCTTTATCCTTCTGTTGCTCAAATGCCCTGATGTCAAGAGCGTTCACTTCCTTAGGCGCTTGACGCCGCTCTGTTGCCTTGCCTTTCTGTGTAGTGGCAGTAGTTGATGTCAGGGCAGGTCTTGCCAAGAAAGCTTCTACCTCGGCCACGATATTGTTCAAGCGGTCAAATGATCGGACTTCCATGCCAATCATCTTTCCCAGCACCTCTCTCCTAAGGTTCTGTTTGCCGAATCATCGCGGGGAGCTGCCAACCCGAGCGACTTCCCACCCCTTTACACCTTGCCCCAGCAGGCAAAGCCCAGCATGGGAACCACTTAATAGCGCCCACCACAGCCACTGATGCCGCCAGTATTACCACAGGTACACCAAACACCTCCGCTGTTGCGTCCTCCTCCGCAGGCGACGGCCCTGGCCACCCCCTACCTGCAGCCGACGCACTTCTACCCAGAACCAGTCGATCCAACTGTCATAAATAAGATAATGGTGGAAAGGATGATCGAACTGAAGCTTGCGGAACGAAGTGAAGGCGAATACGTCGCATTTAATGGCTATCGGGTCCCACACCCGCCATATCATGCTGCAAAGCGACTTCCCCCTGGGATCAACAAGCCACCTAAGTTCGACAAGTTCAACGAGAAGGGATCCCCGAAAGAACTCATCGCTTACTATATGACCGTCATGGGCGATCTAGCCGTTGACCAGTCATACCTGCTGAAATTCTTCGGGTCCTCGCTGACGGGGCTCGCCTTTGAATGGTACTCCAGCCTTCCGGCCGGGTCGATCAGTGACTAGCCGGATATGCAAAAGAAATTCAGAGAAAGATTCTATGTCACAGAGAGGGAGGTCACAGTGGCTGAGCTCTATTCAACAAGACAGAGGACAGATGAGACAGCCGTCAAATATATTAAGAGGTGGAGAAACCTCAGAATGAGATGCAAGCGGCCTCCGCACCAGGAGGACATTGTACGGCCTACATCTCGGGTTGCTTTGAAGCCGATGCCTACTCTGTCTTCTCCACTAATTATTTCTTCAGCAGCTCTATCTCCTTCTAGTACCTTTGAAGTATCATCAGCACCGCTGGGTCCATGGCCGCTGTGCTAGGGATGGTTTCTATCGCTTCCCCTGATGCACCTTCAGGCAGGATGTCAAGCATTACATCTTCCTCTTCTGCCGTCACCACATTGGCAGTTAGAATGGTGGCTCCATCATATTGCAGGGGGTGAACCAGGACTTGCTTTCCCCTAGCTGCTGCCAACATTTCTCTTGCGGCTTCCGCCCTTCGAGTATTCGGTCGTGGCCTCCCAGCCAATCGAGCCAATTCCTGAGGTTCTTCGGGTAGTCTCCCATATCGGCCAGACACTCCCGCCATATTGCAGGTGAAGACTCGTATTTCTCTCCTTTGGTGATGGACCCTCCTTCTCGGATGTTGAGGGAAGGTCAGTCTTGCGAAGATGGAGACTCTTCTTTCCTCCTACTGATGAGGAGTGGCTTCATCGGCTTTGATCTCTAAGCCGTCTTCATACCCATTGTCGTCCACTAACGACGTCATTCTTCTTTCTTCTTCTTCTTCGACTGCCATTGATGGGCACTCTTCTTCTTCTGCCATGGCTACCTGCAACATCCGTTGTTGGCCTATTGAGGGGTTGCCTAGGCCCTTAAAATAGTTCCTGATCATGCTGGTCACCTCTTCTTGCCCCCGCTCATGATGTAAGGCTGGGGATAATTGTCGACCTCTCACTGGAGGGACGTAGGCCAGCCGGGCCCTTCTGGCGGGTTGCTCGAATCTTCTCCCCAGTGTGGGGATATCAGCTTGATGGGCACAGGTCTGAAAACTTACACAGCGCGGAGGATCCGTGACAGCTTCTTTTTCTCTTGGGGCCAGGCCCCTCTCATTCTCCCCCTTCGCCTTAGCAGGCATGGAGTGGTAACAGACTTGCACCTCACGGCGCGTAGGTTGGATCCCTTTAGGGACCCACATCTGTTTGAAGGTCCATGGCCTTGAGGCCAGCTTCTTTTGGTCATGACGACCGGCTTCTTCCTTTTCGGCCCTTCTTCCTGACAGGGCCTGGAAGACGTTGCGGGTTGGCACTACAGCGACCACCCAATCTGGGATTGCTCGGGCCTCACGTCCGTCCAAGAAGATCTGGATGCCACCGATCGAAACAGACTTCCTGGACACTGAGAGTCATCTGGTCATAGGGGCAGCAGCTCTTCTGCAAGAATTCCTCTGGTGTAGATTCCCGGGCTTATTGTGGGAGACGGGGGGAACCCGTGAGCCACATGGTGCACCATGCAGCTAACCAGTCGGGTCTGACCTATAGTCAGACTCTTGCAACTTCGGGCATTGTGGGCCCTTGTCTTCGCTTCAGCTTCCCCATTGGTCCGCTCTGGGAGCTCAACCTTCAGCATGTCGGTGAAGGCTTCCCCCAAGAAGTTGGGGAAGCCAACTACCGACAGAAAGGAACCGAAAACTATTTGCACCGCCAGGTACTCATCAACAGCATGGTTGGCCACGATCTCGAGGCCGAATGTCAGTGCAACGAATCCAGGCGCCATCATCGTATCCCCTGGAATCATAGAAACAACAAACGATCAGCGCTCGTTGGGAGATCCTCCTGTGGCAGACTAATCTTGGCAAAGAGATGAAGGGAGATATTGGTCCCACTGGACGTGCCAACTTGGTGACACGTGTCTTTTTTTATAATTATTATTTGTATATATATATACATACACATATATATATATAAGTAAGTATATACATATGTGTGCGTAGGCGTGCCAGTCACATAAGTGACAAAGAGAATTTATTATGCGCTCGATCTGACTTGGTCAGTCGATTGTGAGGTCCGTGTTGGGACCAGCAATCTGCCATACCGTAAAGGCTATGACGTTAATTACATCCTCTGAGAAGAGGAAAACACTTGATTAATTGCCGAGGTAGTATGCCACGGGGGCTAAACGAATGCGTAGACATAAATGAACTGACAAGAATGACAATCCATAATACGGGAGCGAGAAGTAATCACGAACACGTAGTTCAAATTCATTCACCGTCCGGAATCCTTGGTACGCGGTGGAGGGCATGGGTCCGAATACCCCCCCTTCATGCATAGTGAGAGCTTCTGGTCAAAGCTAGTATGACCTTAGGCAGATCACAATTTGATATATCAGGGCCCAAGGTGATAACAAATATTCAGGAAGTATGTAGGTAGACAGGGAAGCAGGGAGGCAAAGATAGATGCGTTCAAGCACGAATGCATATATGAAAATAAGAACGTAGGCTCAGCTGATTAATTTATTAATTTTGAAGATGTTTATTGATTGATTTTTTTTATTATAATGATGCATCAAATTTTTATGATGATTTATTATTATTTATTTATTTATTTATTATTAGTGTCATTCCATTCAATGGTTCACAAATGTTAAGCTCATTAATCATTTATTGGAATATTCTATTGGGCTTTGACAAAGGCTAAATATGAGGTCGATGCATGTATGAGGTGGCCAAAAATGGCGCGGAGCATTGTTGGGGTAAAATGGCATGCCCTAGCAACGCCGGATGGAGGCCAAGAGGGTTTGAATGATTTATGAGTGTGGGGCTAAAGCGGCGCGGGGGGGGGGGGGGGTTACCGCGTCGGAAAATGGCGCACCGGATTAGGGGCGCACCGGATTAGGGTAGGTTTTGTTGATTTGGGCTATACGAGAAGCCAAATGATTTTTTAAAAAATTTTGGTGTTAATTAGTAGGGTTAAAGAGTCAATTTAGGTCCCAATTGCCCTACAGACATGATAAATCTAGACTTATGCGACGTTCTTACTCAAGCATAGTCCAAAATAGACTTGTAGCTGAAAATCCATCGTGATTCAGACTAAGTGTTCAGTCAAAAATTGGGCAACACCTCCCGATGCCTAGTGGGTTGCGGGGGGAAAGTGGAGACAGTCTCACAGCATCTGGGGTACACTCCTTAAAGCCAGGAATGCCAAACGGTGACTGGTAGACTTTGATGGAGGGAAAACCACCAGGGCTAGCCTACGAGGGGCACCAACACTCCATGAGTCGAAATATTGTTTAGAGGGATGGCCGAAACGGAGAGGAAACCTCGAGGGCTGGCCTATGAGAGGTACCTTACCCACAGCCACCACCATTCCTGAGGGAATGTGGATTTAATATCGGGTCGAGGACCCATTTCTATGCACCTTTAGGGACTTGTAGTGCTCCACACCTCAGAAGGGTGGGATCCTACGACCATATGGTGATTAAAGGAAAGATAGCAGAACGTCTTATGGGGAATGTCCCCCTCCCTGGTAGGTGGATCAATATTGACAGAGAAAACGTAGTATTCGCATTAAAATTCTGGTGTCACCCACACGATAGGGGTGGGAAGCAGGTCACATTGGGCAGACCCTCCCCCACCTATCTTAGGGTAAAGTGATCGCAATAATCTGTTGTGGGTTTGTTAAGCCATTGGCAGTAGATTAGATATGGAGGGAGGTTAGCTGACTAGCACTCAGAGGCCGGCTGTGAACATACGACTTGCAGAGATTGAAAGGGGCAATCACTCGAACAACCGGTGGGTAACATATAAGAGGATGATCACACCCAAAAAAAGGACTTTACGCCCAGGCTGTTGGGACGACCCTATTCTCCCCAGTTCATGATTGTGAACGGGGTGATGGTGAGGGGCCTATCTCGAAGATGAAGGGAGTTGCATACACACATAAGCCTCTGGCAGGGGAGAACACGATAAATATGCGGTGCATTTGAGACATTCAACCCACTGAGGAAAGAAAGCCCCGGGGAGGGGAGATGATATTGATGTAGCCCTTGGTTCATCCAGGGCGTGGATCAATCAACGGTGACAGGCGGTATGGAAGCAGACGCAACATACAAAACGTGCAAACTCAAGCATTCACCCATATTCTCATTCATACTCGGATGCCATCGTGTAGATAACAAAGTAACGAAGAATAATAACACGAAACTCAAGCAAGCATGAGCTAACGCTATTGGCATTATCACACGAGCGCCGACTGCTTACATCTCCTCACCAGGGAGGAAGAGCGACTACATATAGTGCAATAGAGAGCTAAGATGCTCAAGAGAAAGGAAATGGGGAAGGGACTGCGGGCTCATGTCATCGCCCGTTTCATTACAAGACACAGGACGCTGATAGAAGGGGGAGACAGGAGAAGGAAAACTAGACGATGAGCCTCGCACCCACCTCTGCTATCTTCAGCCAAAAAATATAGAGTATCGGAAAGGGCTCTCCTCTTCGCTTTCTTCCTCCCCAAGCTTTCTCTCTTCCTTCTATCTTCTCCTCGTATGTGTTGGTTTTAAATTGTTCCTTCAAGTGTGTGGGTATGATGATAAACAAGACAATATGGGTGATGAAGCGGAACTATGAACAAGTGCAACATCAACTAAAGCAACCAACATGAAGTGTAAAGCACATGGGCATGTCATCTTAACAGAAATAAGCAAAAGAAAAAGAAAACACAAGCTGGGGCGTGAAGCAAAGAAATAAACTAAACACACACTGTAGGTGTGGAGCAACTAAAGGAAAACAAATAGAGAGCAAGATCATGGAAAAGAAGACAAATGCCCAACTAAGGAACCGTGATCGCCACCAAGGTAACCAAAATAGCAAAGCTAAGATAAGTACCTTGGAAAGAGCCGGATGAAACTCCCGCCCACGGGAGATGAAACATGGATACTGCGAACAGAAAAATGGTCTAATATTGAATCGCGAACCAATGACAAACGGTCTTACGATAGACCGCCTCAAGCCTGAAAATGATCTTCTATAGGGCCGCTAACGCGCACGGAGCAGTAACTTCGGACTTGGATCTCCACCTCTCTCGGCCGGCTATAGACACACCAAAATTGACGCTATGATGATCAAATCTCATGTCACTATGATAATACCCCAAAGTGAACTTCAATATTTCTATAATATAAAGTTTTTTCTATTTTTGTGTGTTTTTGTGATTTATTCTTGGGTGTTTGGTGATTCACGACTTGAAGAGGGGCGTGTTTTAAATAGCTACCTAATCTGGGGCGTGTTCTTAAGAAAGGATGACCACAGGTACTGGCGTCAATTCCTGGTATTTTATGAGTCCCACCCTGATTGAAATCAATGATTAACGTCCTTCCATAGGGCGTGTTTTTGTTTAACGCCTTTGCTTCAGGCGTCTCTTTGCAATTTTCAAATAAAGGAGGTTTTATTACCAAAATTGAATCTAGGAAGTGACGCCCTGATCCTGGTCATGTTTTGATTTAACGCCCTTGGGGAAGGTCGTCAATTGTTGAATTGACGCCCTTGAGTAGGTCGTGTCTCACCCTTTCATGTCCTGTTTAAACTCATCTTTCCTGAAGAGTTCCCTGCTTTTCTTGATCACCTTGTTTGATCTAGGAACTAGAGTCCTTGCCATTGATGATCACTGCCTATTCTTATCTTCCCAAATCTGTGTTTATCTTGATCGAAACCTTATAAAAGGATTCCCTAGTCAATCTCGCGCGAGGTTACGGTGTTGCTGGAGCCATTAACCATGAATCGGAGAAAGAGCAGAGAGCAGTTTTCTTTTGCGCAGAGAAGAGTTTCTACTCTCTTCATCCGTGTGATCTCTTCATCATCTTCCTTCTGCTTCCTGCTGCTCCGATGGTTCTCCCCTTTACTGTTTACAGGAACAGCAGGGGTTCCCTCTCCCTTGTGTGTTTGTCTTCATCGTATCATCATCGATCATCATACTTTTCTTCTTTTGCATTAGTATGCATATCTTCCTCCTCTCCCTAATTCTCTAGGGGTTTTAAAACCAAACAAAAAGGTGCGCATGCTATATTCTTATTTTCATCATCATACTGTTTCTTTGGATTGATATTACACTCACGTTTGGCTGATCTCCTTTTCTTTTACTTGTTTGTTCTTTGTTTCAAGGTAATCAACAAGAAAAACCCCCCTTCATCGGCCGGCCGATAGAAGGTGGAGGAAGGAATCCATATCCATCCCGCGTCTTATTTTCACCAGGTATTCGCGATCATCTTTTCTTCTTATTGAGGTAACCCCTCTGGCGATCACACTCCTTAGTAGCACCACGTGCTCTTTTACTCCCCTTTTCATCATTATTCTTCTTTTTCTCTTATGCATATATATATTTTCCTTTAAGAGTGGATCACTTTCCATTATTCACAAATTGGCGATCACGGTGGGACTTCCACTGTTTTTCTTTTGATTACCATCTCCTTTTGGCACCCACGTGTGTCCTTTCCCCTTTGGCACCCACGCGTGCCCTTTCCCTTTGGTACCCACGGTACCCCTCCTTTGTGCCCCACGGGCACCCTCCACTGTGCACACTACACACTCCCCGGGATCATCCAGCTTGTGATTAAATCTACTGCTGTTGTTGAATTAACGCCTTTCACAAAGGCGCATTTCTATTTAACGCCTTCACCCGGGGCGTCTTTTTTCTGTTTAACGTCTTCCATGAACGCGTCTTTCATCATATCTGCTGCTTCTGTGAATTTGCGCCCTCTCCTTGGGCGTCTTTTTATTTGGCAGCGCCTTGCACCAAGGCGCGTTTTTCTTCGATCTTGCGCGCCACTTATATTTGACGCCCTCTGTCAGAGGCGTCTTTATCATATTTAGCGCCCCACATCTGGGCGCGGTTTTGCATTGTCTGAGAGCCTCTCCCAGTGATTCACGAGAGCTACCCTGTCGTCTCTTTTGTTGGTAGCGACTGCCGCTACGTCACCTTTTTCCTATGTGTTTACAGAGCTTTGCTGTTTCTATCTATTCATGCTGGATTCATACTTACGTTGATTATTTGGTTATATTGCTGTGATTTGCTTATCTTATACTGCATTTTGTGGCATTTGGTTGAGAGACCTCCTGATGCGGGACGGACACGGGAGACGACACTATTAGGTGCCACCCTCAGACGCTAGATGAAGACGCGACCAACAGCACACACCAGGGAGACACTAAGCCCGACACTACGAGCTCCTAGTGATAAAACGTCGCTAACAGAAGTGGAAGCTCACTCGTCGTCCCAAGCGAGGGAAAGCGCGGACTGTGCGCGGTTAAGGAACCGGCGGAGGTCAAGGGTAGTCCGACTCAACTTCCGGACTCGGATCGAGTCACGAGACGGGTCACTCTCACTCTCACAGCAGTGACATGGACACACGGGCTAGTACCTACACTCTCGGTAGCGGCAAAAGACCGTATAATAGCTAAGCAAATGAACGCCAAGAGGTTCGGACCATTACCTCCACGCACCCGGCGTGTCGAAGACAACCTCGGCCGAATCACGGACTCCCGGTTAAACAATATCACAGCAATACAAAGATTTGACCCACTCCACGCAGGGAGGTAAAAGGTCACATGTGGAGCCCGGGAATCACGCAACTCGGGTTGACGGGCAGCATCTTGATGTCGCCCGGCGGTGCCGAACTCCGCGTTTTCGTGCTTTCCGAACGGCAGCTTCTACGGGCACGCGGGGCCCACGGACGGCGCTGTCCTCCGGATCTGCGGGGGTGGGACCCACTATGATGGGGACCCCCGGTGGCGCGCCTCCACGGACGGCGGTCGGCCAAGAACGCCGATCGGGGGTCGATCGGTCCCGATTCCCAAGCTTTGAAGTTGCTGCCCACAGATTTTTAGTTGCTGTTTTCAGGCGCGCGCTCCGGCGAAAACAGACGCTGCGATCAATCCCGACGTCGGATCGGGATGCATGAGCTATCGTTGGAAAGCTCTCTTCAAATGATTCAATCTAGACCCAGAGAGATCTACTGGATCTGGTCGGATCAGAACTTTAATGAATTTACAAGCCCCTGTTGTACAGTAACCGAAATCTCAGATTTATAGGGTACTTGTCTGAGAACCACCGTTGACCGCCTAGTAAACTTCCGATTCAGCTCTTGAGATCTTCTTCAAAGTTGTAGGGGATCAAACCATAGAACTGGGACTATTTTTGGAATTTGAGTTGGAGGTGATGGTGATTTACTATGATTTTTGGGGTGACTGGTGGTCGGATCTAGGAACAGGGGGACAGAACTGTAGCTGGGACTGAGAACGATTTTTAGAAAATATGAAATGGACGAACCAAAAATTGAGAAACATTGTGGATGAAGGGGTGGATGGGTGAAACCTCCAGTAAAATTGGGCGAACCAAAATAAATCAAAAAGTGGACCTCAGACATGAAACTTAGGGCGGGGATGAATCTGGACAGAACTCTGGCAGAACTGAAATGGAAAAGTGGACGAAAATAAAAAAATATGAAACGGGATCTGAATGGCAAACCAAAATTTGTGAGATGTCCTTGACACCTCTGGAACATCCACTAAAATTCCCAGATCTATCTGAGCTCGGGGCGGAGACAGGAAATTAGTGGAAGCCTCTATGGTACTGTACGGGTAGAACTCCGTTGATGGCGAAGGGGGGGCGGTGGCGGCTCGTGGCGGCGGCGGCGATCGTCGGAACTGATACACGAGGCATCACACCTCAGAATGGAAGCCTTCACAGCTTCAAGGGGGAGAGGGAGAGGAGAAGGGGGCGCACCAAGGCTGGAGCTTCAAGCTTTTCTTCAATTCAAATGGCATTAATTCATGAAAATGGGAAAATACAAGTATTTATGTGTTACATCTCACATCTATCCACAACCATTGGATCTAGGGGATGGGAATGGAGGGTTGGGATGGAGTGTGACACATCACACAAAAATTATAAAAAACTAAGGGGAGGGGGGCGGCCCTTGGACTAGGATGTAGCATGTGGACTTGGTAGGTGGGGGTGGGTAGCCTACTTAGACTTTTCAAGCCATTTGTCCCCCATGTGTCATTTTACCAGTCCAACTTCTAGATGTCTCCATTTGGCATGTTGACTGACCCCACGTGGGACCCTAGGCTGAGGTGGCCCAATGGGATGGGGCATGGGGGCCCGTGGGGCCCACGGGGTCCGAATTACACATAAGCCCCTATTACAATCAAAATGGCAAACCGTATAAAATGAAATAAACACAAATTACACACATATAAATTCTAACTAAATATAATAAATGGGGAGACTCAGGGCGGTGTCTCTAGGCTATCTCCGAGCCAGATGGACGCCGAGGTGGCTCGTGTCGTACTCCGCGTGCGGTACAGGTGGCTCGGCGTATCGTGCCGATCAACTGCTCAGGTGTCCGCATCAATTCTCCCCGGGTGGGAGAAACTCGACCCTGTCGAGTAAGGATCTGCATCACTCCTATATCGCTCCAAAAGGTCCGGATCAATCCGCTGCAACTCGCCATGTGTGATCCATGTGTCCTCAGTAGCGGGCCGTCCTCTCCATCGCACTAGGTAGCACGGGTAAGATCCACTCCTGGTAACTGTCACTTGCTCGTCCAGTATACGATCTATATGCTCACGCTGCCGTGAAAAAGGGGCTGGAGGTGGAAGTGGACACTCAGGTGTGGGATCACTCTCAAGGGGATGAGATGGCTCAAAAGGCTCACTAGGGATCACCGTTGGGTCCCTATATGCAACAAGATCCGATACATTGAAGGTAGAGCTTATACCATATTCCTCGGGCAGGTCCACAACATACGCATTGGATCCAACGTATTTCAACACTCTAAAGGGACCGGCTCCGCGAGCTTGCAACTTCTTAATGGTTCCAGAGGGAAACCGTTCAGGACTTATCCTGATCATGACGTATTCGCCCTCGTGGAACTCTCGGTGGTGTCGGTGGGCATCGGCTAACTCCTTGTACTGTGCATTACTGGCCTCAATGTGATGACGGATGTCGTCATGCAAACACCTAACATGCCTAGCAAACGACTCGGCCGACTCCGACACTCTAGCATGGATAGGCATGGGGACAAGGTCAACGGGTTTCCTAGGCCTACGACCTGTGACAATCTCAAACGGACTCATGCCGGTAGACCTATTCACCGAATCATTATATGCAAACTCAGCCATGGGTAGAATGAGATCCCAATCCCCAATGCGGTCCTTAACTAGACACCTCAAAAGATCTCCCAGACTCCTATTGACCACCTCGGTCTGACCGTCTGTCTGGGGATGATATGCAGTAGAAAACTTGAGGTGAGTACCCATCATATGCCATAGTGTCTTCCAAAAGTAGGAAGTGAATCTAACATCACGGTCAGACACTATAGTGCGAGGCAACCCGAACTTGCACACCACATGCGTAAGAAAAAGGCGGGCTACCCTCGAAGCATCCGAAGTCTTCGAGCAAGGAATAAAGAGGGCCATCTTGGTGAAACGGTCAACCACAACATAGACCGAATCATGCTTCCTGGAGGTACGTGGCAATCCCAAAACAAAGTCCATACTAACATCCTGCCACGGGGCATCAGGCACGGGGAGAGGCGTATAAAGGCCCGAGCTTTGCTTCTTCATCTTGGCCGTAGCACATGTACGGCACTGAGCCACGATGTTAGCAACATCGCGCTTCAAGCTCGGCCAATAAAATCGATGCTCCACTGCCTCAATAGTTTTGTTTCGACCAAAGTGGCCAGCTAGACCTCCCGCATGTAATTCCCACACTAAGAAATCTCGAACCGAAGTTCGGGGAACACATAGCCTGCTACCTCGAAAGAGGTAACCCTCCTGAAGCACATACTCATCAAGATCTCTCGAGGGTACGGCCTGGAGGGTGGTAAAAATCTGACCGAAGTCAGGACAATCAACATAGGCCTCCTTCATCTTCTCTAACCCTATGACCTCGGCACTCATGGTGGTAAGCAAACATGCTCGCCGACTCAAGGCATCAGCCACCTTGTTCTCCACTCCAGCCTTATGTTTCAGCACAAAGGTGAACTGCTGGAGATACTCGACCCAACGACTATGACACGAGTTAAGCTTCTTTTGCGAATGGAGGTACCTCAATGCTTCGTGGTCGGAGTATAGGACAAACTCCTGATGTAAAAGATAGTGCCTCCAATGCCTAAGAGCCTGAACAACTGCGTAGAATTCTTTATCATATGTGGAATATCGCAGTTTCGCGTCATTCAGCTTCTCGCTGAAATATGCGATCGGGTGGGACTCCTGACTCAAAACTACTCCAATTCCCACGCCCGACGCATCACAAGAGACCTCAAACACCTTCGAGAAATCAGGCAGTCGAAGGATAGGTGTCTGGGTCATGCGCTCCTTGATGTCCTTGAAGGCGGCAGATGCGGCCTTCGTCCATACAAATGTGCCCTTACGGATGCAATCCGTGATCGGGGCGGTGACGGAGCTAAATCCGCAGATGAAGCGACGGTAAAACGTCGCAAGGCCATGAAAGCTGCGGACATCATGAACCGTAGGGGGTTCCGGCCACTCAACAATGGCCCGGACCTTCTTCGGATCGGCGGAGACCCCAGTACTAGACACAATGAAACCCAAGAAGGAAAGCTGAGATGTCATGAAGGCACACTTCTGTGTGTTCGCAAACAACTGTTCTCGCCGAAGAAGTAGACAGACCTGCCGAAGGTGGTCTAAGTTGTCCCCTGTGGTGCGGCTATAGATAAGGATATCATCAAAATACACCACTACAAAGACTCCAATGAAAGGTCGAAGGACCTGAGTCATGAGCTGCATGAAAGTGCTAGGGGCATTGGTCAACCCAAAAGGCATGACCAACCACTCATATAGACCGTCGTTGGTCTTAAAGGCAGTCTTCCACTCATCACCTGGCCCAATCCTCACTTGATGATAGCCACTCTTAAGATCGATCTTCGAAAAGATAGTGGCACCTGCCATCATGTCTAGCATGTCATCCAGGCGGAGAATAGGGAACCTGTACTTCACGGTGATTTTGTTGATGGCACGACTATCAATGCACATTCTCCACGTGCCATCCTTCTTCGGGGCGAGTAAGGCGGGTACAGCACATGGACTCATGCTGTCCCGAACAGACCCTCTCTGCACTAACTCATCGACCTGCCCTTTAAGCTCGGCATGCTCCATGGGGCTCATTTGATAATGAGGAAGGTTAGGTAAAGAAGAGCCCGGAACAAGGTCGATGGCATGCTGAATATCCCGCTTAGGTGGGAGTCCCTCGGGAAGCTCATCGGGGAATACATCAACATACTCCTGCAGAATGGGAACAACCTCGGGTGGGAGCTCACCCTCGGAGTCCCGCTCTACCTCTCAGACCATAATGGCAAACACCGGACAGCCCTGACTAAGCTCCTGCTCCATCTCCCGGGAGCTAATCATCATCAATCTCCTCGTCGAGGGCTCTCCTGGGCCAGAGGTAACAGTCATAGATCGAGCTGGGGATGGGGTACTAGGCCCGGGAACGGAAGGGTTTGGAGTACTAGGGCCAGTAGGACCCCTGACTGATGGGCTCCTGGGCCGAACGGGTTTGAGGGTGACCCGTTGGCCAGCGTGGTCGAAGGTACAGGTGTTTGACCTGCCATGGAGCGTGGCATCCTGGTCGAATAACCACGGCCTACTGAGAATGATACTGCCCACTTCCATGGGTAGAACATCACACCAGATCTCGTCACGGTAGGAGTGGAGCTGCAGCGGGACCAAGCACCGCATCCTGACCGAAATGGAAGTGGTATCCACCCATGATACCTGATAGGGGCAAGGGTGGTCTACGGGTGTGAGACCAAAACAAGCGACAGCGTTCGTGGAGATTGCATTGATACAACTCCCGCTATCGATGACCACCTTGAAAATTTGCTTTCCCAGCCTACAGAATACATGAAGGATAGTGGTCCGACGCCAGTCATCACTGACCTGTGGCTGGGTGAGGATACATCTGACGACCCCCACGTGGGTATCGTCTGACTACTGGGTATCCTGGGCCTCACCTCCCATCTCATAGTACTCGTCAGCTAACTCTTCATCTGCCTCATAGCTGACTAACTCGAGACCCGTAGGGGTGGTATCCTCGGCCTGTGTGTCCCCAATGTGAAGAGATGGGCGGGTGAACACTGGTTGGCGAAGTGGCCAAACCCATTGCAGCGATAACACTGCTGCCGTGATCCATTAGGCTCCCCAATCATAGGTCCTTTACCTTTATCCTCCCGACGGATAGGAGGTGTAGGCAACAAAGGACGTGCGGGAGGTGCGGGTGCCGGTGGACGGGCTGTGGGTGGGGCCGTAAGATGCTGGGGACGAGGAAGGTCCCTCGGGGGTAGAGGATGAGGCCTAGGAGCAAAGGGCTCAGGGCGAGCGGACTCCTGAGGTCGTGCCATGGGGGCCCTCGGATACGTGCCAGATGAGCCACGGGACTCGACACTACGAAGGGGAAAGGAGCCCAACCGATGGGGTGACTCAAACTTGGCCTCGAACTGCTCCAATTCGAGAGCAATCTGATATGCCTGCTCCAAAGTGGTGGCATTGCGGCGAAAGAGTTCATATTGATAATTGGGCCGCAAACCTCTCCGAAAGCGGGATATCGTCATGGTGCTCTCTTCCGTGACCCCGCACCGCAAATAATACTCATCAAACTCGGCGGTGTACTCGGTCACGGATCGATTCCCTTGGGAGATGCTTTGCCACTTGTCTATGAGACGTTGGCGATATGAGGTGGGAAGGTACTTCTCCCTCAACTTGGTTTTCATATCATCCCAAGTACCGATCTGGGGTTGACGTCGCTGGTTGAGCAGGCTCTCCACATTGATCCAATAAGTTTGAGCCTGCCCTTGCAGCTTCATCTTAGCGTATCGGACTCTCCGGTGGTCCGTCATCTCAAACCACTCGAAGTATCGGTCCATGCCGGCCTCCCAATCTAAATACACCCGAGGGTCCAAGGACCCGCTAAAAGTGGGAGGGTCCACACGCACACCCCTAAGAATGCGATCGTCATCCTCGTCATCACGATTCCGTCATTGATGACGACGACCGTTACCCCCTTGATCATTATCAGATGCATAATCATCCACCACATGCACCTGTTGAACCCCAACATTCTCCGCCTGAGCCCTTGGCACAGCAGGCTGCTGAACCGGCTCATGTTGGCCGTTCGTCGGTGCGGGTTGCGCCGCTACTGGGCCCCTCTCGAGGACGGTAATTCTCCCAACTAGGCCCTGAATGGATTGCTCCGAAACCCCGGCCTGATCCTCGAGGACCTTCATCCGCCCTTCTAGATGCGTCCCTATGCCATCCATACGTGTACTAAGACCATCCATACGCGTGTCTAAACGATCCATGATGGCCCGAAACATCTCGGCCGTGGAAGACTCATCGGAACTACGGGCTCGGGACTCCGCCATAGGTGGTGGTGGTGAGTACTGGGTACCTCGACGGGTGGGCATGCAAAGACACATGACCTAGAAGACACCGACTAATGCAAACACACACTAAATGATGCACTTAGACCTAAACAAATATCCGGTACGGGGCGAAGTTAATCGATACGAAGATCACTCCCGCAAGTGTGCGACCTCTCGATAGGCGTAGCCTAACGCTCGGACAACACCTTTTAAGATACCAAATTGTCGGGATGCAATGCAATTTTAAAACACTCTTTTTTTTGTTTTGAAAATAATGATGATCCTAGACTTGACTTAGACCATGATGCATGTAAGACTTATGCAATGACTACCCTAGACTCGACTCTCTCTGATACCAAACTGATGCGGAATGGACACGGGAGACGACACTATTAGGTGCCACCCTCAGACGCTAGATGAAGACGCGACCAGCAGCACACACCAGGGAGACACTAAGCCCGACACTACGAGCTCCTAGTGGCAAAACGTCGCAAACAGAAGTGGAAGCTCACTCATCGTCCCAAGCGAGGGAAAGCGCGGACCGTGAGCGGTTAAGGAACCGGCGGAGGTCAAGGGTAGTCCGACTCAACTTCCGGACTCGGATCGAGTCACGGGACGGGTCACTCTCACTCTCACAGCGGTGACATGGACACACGGGCTAGTACCTACACTCTCGGCAGCGGCAAAAGACCGTATACTAGCTAAGCAAATGAACGCCAAGAGGTTCGGACCATTACCTCCACGCACCCGGCGTGGCGAAGACAACCCCGGCCGAATCACGGACTCCCAGTTAAACAATATCACAGCAATACAAAGATTTGACCCACTCCAAGCAGGGAGGTAAAAGGTCACATGTGGAGCCCGGGAATCACGCAACTCGGGTTGACAGGCAGCATCTTGATGTCGCCCGGCGGTGCCGAACTCCGCATTTTCGTGCTTTCTGAACTGCAGCTTCTACGGGCCCGCGCGGCCCACGGACGGCGCTGTCCTCCGGATCTGCGGGGGTGAGACCCACTATGATGGGGACCCCTAGTGGCACGCCTCCACGGATGGCGGTCGGCCAGGAACACTGATCGGGCGTCGATCGGTCCCGATTCCCAAGCTTTGAAGTTGCTGCCCATGGATTTTTAGTTGCTGTTTTCAGGCGCGCGCTCCGGTAAAAACGGACGCTGCGATCAATACCGACGTCGGATCGGGACGCATGAGCTATCGTTGGAAAGCTCTCTTCAAATACTTCAATCTAGACCCAGAGAGATCTACTGGATCTGGTCGGATCAGAACTTTAATGAATTTACAATCCCCTGTTGTACAGTAACCGAAACCTTAGATTTATAGGGTACTTGTCTGAGAACCACCGTTGACCGCCTAGTAAACCTCCGATTCAGATCTTGAGCTCTTCTTCAAAGTTCTAGGGGATCAAGCCATGGAACTGAGACTATTTTTGGAATTTGATTTGGAGGTGATGGTGATTTATTATGATTTTTGGGGTGACTGGTGGTCGGATCTGGGAACAGGGGGACAGAACTGTAGCTGGGACTGAGAATGATTTTTAGAAAATATGAAATGGACGAACCAAAAATTGAGAAACATTTTGGATGAAGGGGTGGATGGGTGGAACCTCCAGTAAAATTGGGCGAACCAAAATAAATCAAAAAGTGGACCTAAGACATGAAACTCAGGGCGGGGATGAATCTAGACAGAACTCTGGCAGAACTGAAATGGAAGAGTGGATGAAAATCAAAAAATATGAAACGGTATCTGAATGGCAAACCAAAATTTGTGAGATGTCCTTGACACCTCTGAAACATCCACTAAAATTCCCAGATCTATCTGAGCTCGGGGCTGAGACAGGAAATTCGTGGAAGCCTCTGTGGTACTGCACGGGCAGAACTCCGTTGATGGCGAAGGCGGGGTGGTGGCGGCTCGTGGCGGCGGCGGTGATCGTCGGAACTGATACACGAGGTGTCACACCTCAGAATGGAAGCCTTCACAGCTTCAAGGGGGAGAGGGAGAGGAGAAGGGGACGCACCAAGGCTGGAGCTTCAAGCTTTTCTTCAATTCAAATGGCATTAATTCATGAAAATGGGAAAATACAAGTATTTATGTGTTACATCTCACATCTATCCACAACCATTGGATCTAGGGGATGGGAATGGAGGGTTGGGATGGAGTGTGACACATCACACAAAAATTATAAAAAACTAAGGGGAGGGGGCGGCCCTTGGACTAGGATGTAGCATGTGGACTTGGTAGGTGGGGGTGGGTAGCCTACTTAGACTTTTCAAGCCATTTGTCCCCCATGTGTCATTTTACCAGTCAAACTTCTAGATGCCTCCATTTGGCATGTTGACTGACCCCACGTGGGACCCTAGGCTGAGGTGGCCCAATGGGATGGGGCATAGGGGGCCCGTGGGGCCCACGGGGTCCGAATTACACATAAGCCCCTATTACAATCAAAATGGCAAACCGTATAAAATGAAATAAACACAAATTACACACATATAAAGTCTAACTAAATATAATAAATGGGGAGACTCAGGGCGGTGTCTCTAGGCTGTCTCCGAGCCAGATGGACGCCGAGGTGGCTCGTGTCGTACTCCGCGTGCGGTACCGGTGGCTCGGCGTATCGTGCCGATCAACTGCTCGGGTGTCCGCACCACCTCCTCTCTCTACGCTAGGATTCCACACACCTTTCTTGGAATCGGGACAACCCTCCATTGAGCATTCCGTCTCTTTGGACCGGAAATCCCTTTTCCAAGACCTCCGTAAGTCCCCGCACCCGTGGATTCCCTCACGGACGCTGGGCCGGTTGTACTCTTGAAGTACCCGGAGTTTAGAGAATCTATCGTTGGTAAGAAGAGAAAGAACCTAGTTGACACGGAGGCTACACTTGGATCCAAACTAGGTTTCACTTTGCAAAGAAGAGTGAATTATTCTGCAATTTAATCCACTCTAATCTCAAACATAACACTAAAATCTTGCCTTCATCTCAACTTGTTTGCATAAATTTGGTTGGGTTGATTTGCTTAAGCTTGTTTCGATTGGGTGATTGATTGTGTGATAATTCCTTCATAAAGCTTTCTCTCTTTTTAAGCATGCAACTCCGTTCAGGTAAGATTATCAACATGGCAAGCTACGGATATTCCTATGATGATGTGGAAGAGAACGTTTTTGGTTAATGCTATGAGGTTCCCCAAGATTCTATCTATCATGAGGGGAATTACCCTCCTCCTCATTCTCATTATCCTCAAGTTCATGTAGTTGATACCACGACTCAAGAGGTTGTGCCCTCTTCTCAGGCTTTACCCTCCAACACTTCGGGGAACCCCTCCCCATCTTTCAATGTTACTGATTTGATTAATGCTCTATCTCAATTAGATGACTCCCAGCGGCAGGCAGTTCAGGCCGCTTTGAAAGGGAAGTCCGTTCCCTCTTCATCCTCCAATCCCCCTCCAGCCAAGAGTGGTCATCACCTCACTAATGACCAAGCGGTCTTGCACAAACCCCCCTCTTGTCCACCGACCCCTGGTGCGGCCATGCCGGCCCAACAGGCGAGCTACTCAGCGGCTAGGCCCCAATTCTTTCAACCTCCCCAAATTCTAAGGACGCCTATGCCAAATACCTTCATTCCAAATTCGGCCCCAGTCGAGTCAGACACTAATGCTTTGCTCCTTCAGAAATTGGCTAGCATGGAAGAAAAACTCAACAAGGTTACTGCAGCCAAGAATGCCCCGGAGATCTCTCTCCCTACATTGCCAGTTTTTCATTTACCACCTTCTGAGATGCCGAACTTTCGGCGATACAATGGAACTGGTAATCCTTTTATGTATCTGAAGGATTTTATGTATGAAACGTTCTTTTGGCAGGGCAACAAAGTCTCATTGGCTTATTTGTTTAAAAGATCTTTAGAGGGGCTAGCCCTAGAATGGTAAATACTCCTTGGATCCGGCAGATGCTAGTGATTTCGATGTTGTTCAGAAAAAATTCTTGCAGAAGTATAGGGACCGGGTTAGACCCTCCCTTTCAGTTACAGATTTGGTTGCAGAGAAAATGAAGTCCGAGGAGGACTTCATCATATTTGCTGATAGATGGCGGTCAATGGCCGAGAAGTTGAAAGATACCTTATCAGAACCAGAACATGTTAAGATGATTATATCCAATGCAACCCCTCAGTTCCGGCATATACTGGCTATGAACAGATTGACCACCATGGAGGAGCTTTATGAAAGAGCTCGTTATATCCAGACCCAAATGAAAGATTCGCCCATCATGGGCATGTTTGAGCCAAAACCAAGGTTGGTTAAAAAGAATACAAATGTCAACAGCAGCGGGCCCACGACCGAGGGCACCGTCATAAATGAGCAAGTTGGCGCGGTCGGCAACCCCACACCTTTTCGCCAACCTAACCCACGACCTCCGCCACCTCCATCACAAGGCACCCTCTTTAATTCACCCCCACAACACCAATTTACTCCTCAACCTTCCTTTGCTCTACCACAAAATCAAGCGCCCCGCGCTGACCCTCCAGCTCCGCAACAATACCACCAAGTACCGCCACCCACTAATTATGGACCGCAACAACAACAGCAAAGGAGACCACTTGGCCCCAAAAGGGCCCATTATCCGCCATTGCCAGAAAGTCTCCCAGACATATTCAATGCCTTGATGGCTGCCAACTTGCTCATGTTACCAAAGGAAAGGGCAGTGTGGCCCGCTAATGTTGATACGTCCCGCTACTGTGTCTTCCACCGCTCCCCTGGTCATAATATTGATTGTTGCTTCCGCTTCAAGGATTACATTTACGATTTAAATGACCAGGGTGGCATTAATTGGGATGAGATGAGACAGTTTATCGCCACTATGAAAGAAAGAAGGCCTCCTCGGCAACAGCAGGCTCAGCAGCCACAGCAACCGGCTCCATAGCCACAACAGCAAGCTCCGGCACCTCAGCAAGATATGGGGATTGTTCACAACCCACTGCCAGAGCACCCACCAAATCAGCACGTGAACCCTGTCACATCTCTCCGTGAGGTGGAGAGAGGACAGGGATGGCATGAAGAAAATACCTCTGTCGGGGCATTTAATCATAATCCAAATCAACCTCCGCGCCTCTTGCGCACGCTTCCTTCTTCTTCTACTCCCCAATTGAGCCGAGCTCTTCTACGCCCCGTTAATCCACCTACTCCCACCAATTCTCCACCCTTGCCAACCCGATCTCTCCTTACCCGCTTACCGCCTCCGCACCCTACCACGCAGCAAACCCCGCCATCCACTACTAACCCTTCACCCTCGCCGTCTAGACTACTCCTTATCTGCCCGTCACCAACGCCCGCTACACCCACCACTACTACTCCTTCACCGGCAAGGATCCCCCCACCATCGGCTCCCCCATCTTTTATACCCAGATCTCTCCTCATTCCGCCCACTAACTCTTCTCACACTCGGGCACCCCTTCCTACTCCTACGCCTCCTGCGGGGGCTTCTTCCTTGAACTCCTCACCAACACCTCTTACGGGAGTTCCTTCGTTAAACACCCCTCCACCACTTCTTAACGCCAATACACCCTCTTCTTCTTCCAACCCTCCTCCTTTACTTGCCCCGACAGAGGCACAGCAAAACATGGCACCGCTCCGCAGTGGACGGATGTTCCAACGCATCTTTCCCCAAAGAGAGCAAGAGCCCGCGCAGGGGCCTAATGAACAAGAACAGGAGCAAGAGTCCATACCCGGCACTCAGTATGATTTGTTAAAACATTTGGACCGGACTCCAGCAAGGATTTCAATTTTAGTCAACCACTCATCAGATGGCCCTGAAAGAATATCTGCAGAAAGTTATGGTCAACGAGGATATTCCGGTTGAGTAGATAACCACAGTATTAATGCCCGCTAGCAGTCAGCCGGCGATTACTTTTCATGAGCATGAACTGGCACCACTCTCAGCAAGGAAATATGCTCTATGTATCACTGTTGATATTAATAAGGTGGCGGTGAAACAATGTCTGGTGGACACTGGGGCATCCATCGATGTATTGCCACCAAGCACTTTGAAGATGTGCGGCATTCCTGAAAATCTGATTCGGCCGTCTACCATAACAGTCACAGCATATGACAATACTAAGAAGCCTCCTCTAGGCATGATCACATTAAAAGTCAGTTTGGGTCCGGCCACAATCACGGTCGATTTCCACATTTTGGACATGGATCCAACATTCAATGGCATTCTGGGCCGCCCCTACATTCAACAGCTCGATGCAGTGCCCTCTACAAATCATCAGTGCCTTACGTTTCCACACAAGGGCCGCATCATCAAAGTTACCAGTATGCCAATTCTGCCAAAGGAAGACATACACCTGGCTTCATCAGTTCCTTCTATTTGGCCTGCCAACAAGCCGTTGCTATCAATACTAGACCTCCCTTACCCACGGCCAATGTCGCCCGAGACAGTCATGACAGTTGCTATGACACCCTTGCCTTCCAAGGGGAAGAAGAAGACAAGCATGATAAACACCCCTGGCTGGAAAATCCTAATGAAAATGGGGTATCAAAACGGCAGAGGTCTGGGTGCCAGTTGTCAAGGCAGGACTAGGCCTATTAAGCCTCAGAAATTGATTACACGAGGAGGCCTGGGCTATAAAGGACCAAGCAAGAATGAAGAAGAACCATGGGCAGTCATGACATCCACTCTGAAGACGGATCACCAACCGCTTACATGGACATTACAGACACATTTTATTAAAGGTGGCGTCCAAAATAATGAGCAGACTACAATAATCACCTCCATTCTAGACTGTCAAGATGTTCATGCGAGAAAGTTTGCTCGCCATATTGCACCATTGGCCACTTATAAAGCCCTGGAATCTCTAAGGCCCGATAAGAGAAGGAAAATGGATGATCCATAGTGTGACTGGTATAGATGGTTTGATATGAATGATATTACTATTTCATTGAGCCGTCTCTTTATGCCGACTGATCCGAAATGGCCGCCACTAATACATGAATTGATTGAAATGCCGGCTGTGATTACAAATAAGAGGCAGTTGCTGAGTGATTATACGGACACTGGAGAGCCAGATGTTCCATATGAAGAAGGATTTACAATAGACAGGCTGTGGGCCGGCCTCTTTTCCCTCACTTCTATGCATCCGTCTCTTCTTGTTTCCCTACATTCTCAATTGTTCTCTCGCGTGCCGAGACCGCCGCCAATTATGATCAGCTTTTCTCCAGATTCACTACAGATTTCTCTCCCGATTCCTCCCTTGCTCCTCGAGCAATTCTCCAAACTCTCCATCACACCCCCGTGCGGGTCATCTCTGATTCAATCTTTCTCCAAGCTTTCAATCTCCACTCCTCTTGCTATTCTCCCTTCACATTGCTTTCTTCTAGAAAAGGAAAATAAAAATGAAGATAAAGATAAAAATGAAAAAAAATGTCAAAATTCCAACTCTTCAATCCTCCATCTCCGTTGAGGAGACTTCTTATCTCTTTTCCGAGTGTGTCCCGACCCAGGGGCTACTCTTCCATGATTCATTGATAAATCTCTACTTCCCCTCTGGTGAGGGGTCTCCTTCTGTACCTCCTTCTGTATCCACTTCTTCACCTCCTTCCTCTTTTTCAGCTTATTCTAATCAAGCTAGTTGTTCCTCTTCCTCTAATAAAATTCATGGGGTAGATTTTCATAAGAAATCCAAGGGTAGGCAGATTCCGTGTAGATTTGTGTTGGAATTAGCCAGAAGGTGCCAGGCTTGTTTAGCTCTTCCCGAATTTTTGGAAAATCCGATCATCATGCCAGAGTTGGAATATGAGGGTACTAATGTTTCTTATGAGGGTTTTGGTGTCTATGAAATCATGAATGATGAGGACCCTATTGAAGAGGGGGATGAAAGTTATGAAGAATATGAGGACGAGGCTGATGCCTTTGCCAGTGGCATGAGAAGATTTGATGAACCATCAGCCTCAGTAGAAGAGCCTACCAAAGAAATAAATTTGGGTACGGAAGAAGACCCTAGGATTGTCCTCGTCAGCAAGAATTTGCCGCCCTCCGAAGAGGAGGCGTTTATTTTGGTACTTCAAGAACACAAGGACACGTTTGCATAGAGTTATGAGGATATGCCTGGATTAGACCCTACGCTCGTTGAACATCGGCTTACACTTAAGCCAGGGTCTGTCCCGGTCAAACAACGGTTGAGACGTTTCC
This sequence comes from Amorphophallus konjac, assembly GCA_022559845.1. NCBI lineage: Eukaryota > Viridiplantae > Streptophyta > Magnoliopsida > Alismatales > Araceae > Amorphophallus > Amorphophallus konjac. The sequence continues at coordinate 147,185,708 of CM040127.1, read as the reverse complement.
ACCCTAACATGGCTTTAAAGATGAAAGAAGAGGTCGACAAGATTCATAAGGCTAGGTTTGTTAGAGTTGTCCTCTATCCTAATTGGGTGGCTAACATCGTCCCAGTCATGAAGAAAGATGGATAAGTTCGGATTTGTATAGACTTTCGGGACCTCAACCGTGCGTGTCCTAAAGATGACTTCCCCCTCCCTCATATCGATGTTTTGATTGATAATACGGCAGGATTTGAGACTCTCTCCTTCATGGATGGTTTTTTAGGTTATAATCAGATTTGTCTGGCTGAAGAAGATCAAGAGAAAACATCATTCACTACGCCATGGGGCACATACTGCTATGTGGTCATGCCCTTTGGACTCAAGAATGCTGGAGCCACCTATCAGAGGGCTATGATGGCAATTTTTCATGACATGATTCATATTTATATTGAAGTGTATGTGGATGACCTGGTAGTAAAATCAAGGACAAGGATTGAGCATCCTGGGGTTCTAGCTAAGGTCTTGCAAAGATCACGAGAATATCAATTGAAAATGAACCCCAAGAAGTGTGTATTTGGCGTTTCATCAGGGAAGTTGCTTGGATTTATTGTCAGCAAAAGAGGAATTGAAGTTGATCCCAATAAGGCGAAGGCCATTAGAGACATGCCTCCTCCCAAGAATTTGAAGGAAGTTTAAGGGTTAATCGGGAGGTTGCAATTTATCCGCCACTTTGTCTCCCAGCATTCACAAAGATGCAGGCCGTTTTACGAGCTTACTAAGCCGGGGTCAAGTTCAATTGGGATGACAAGTGTCAGGCTACTTTTGACGGATTGAAGGATTATCTAGCCAATCCTCCTATCCTGAGGCCACCAATTCCAGACAAATCGCTTATCCTCTATGTTTCTATCCTGGATGACTCCGTAGGTGCTGTCTTAGCTCAAGTGGATGAAGAAGGTAAGGAAAGGGCAGCATACTATTTGTCTAAACTTCTAGACCCGTGTGAGCAGAGGTACTCAGCCATGGAGAAGACTTGCGCTGCCTTAGTCTGGGTAGTTCAGAAATTAAAACACTATTTCTTAGCTCACGAGGTTCACCTCATTGCTCGCATGAATCCGATTAAATTCCTTCTTGAAAAATCTATTCTTACTGATCGATTAGCACGTTGGCAAAGTTTCCTTTCACAGTTCGATATCACTTACATTCAACAGAAAGCAATCAAAGGCTACGCCATTGCCGAACATCTTGCTCACCACCCTCTCCCTCGATTTGATCCTGTCAATTCGGAGTTTCCAGATGAAGAACTAATGTCCATCAATCAACCCCACGATTCTATGTGGACATTACATTTTGATGGAGCTCTAAATTCCCAAGGAAGAGGGATCGGCATGGTTCTTTTAACACCAGAAGGGGTCACCATCCCATTTGCTGCTCAGCTCACTTTCCCTGTCACAAACAATATAGCTTAGTATGAGGCTCTTTTGGCCGGTCTTCAAACCGCTCATAAATATGGTGTTACTCATTTACGAATTGTTGGTGATAGTCAGCTCATTCTGCGCCAGGTGCTTGTCAAATGCCGCACTATCAATCCTAAGCTCAAGCCCTATCAGGAACTTGCTTCAGCTTATGCCAAACTCTTTACCAAGTTGATCTTCATTCATGTTCCTCGAAGCCAGAACATCCTAGCCGATGCTCTTGCCTCTTTGGCCTCTGCTCTAGTCTTCCCTCCTGAGCGTGATTTTCATGTTCCTTTAATTCATCAGCGTCACACTCCAGCTATTAAGGATCGTGCGTTCCTCGACATTAGGGATAAGGTGCTCGAGAAGGTCAGACGGAGTGAATCTCTTAAAGGCAAAGAGGTCATGTTGTTAGATTGGGAAGAAGAATTGGCTGATGAAGAGAAACTTTGGTATTATGAGATTGCCAGGTATTGCAATGATCAATCCTATCCCGAGGAAGCCACAGTGGGAGAAAGGAAAGCAATTAGAAGAGTGGCTCAACGTTATGTTTTGGTTGGAGGTGTGCTCTATAGAAGAGGGCTCACAGGTGTTTTATTAAGATGCCTCGACGACGATGAATCTTGGAAGGTTGTGGAAGAGGCGTATTCAGGAGTGTATGGTGGTCATGTGAACAGCCAGATGCTAGCTAAGAAGATCCTTAGGCTAGGTTTCTATTGGCCAACTCTAGAAAAGGATTGTTCCATCTATGTTCGAAGGTGTGTTAAGTGCCAACTGCACGCCGACAAAATTCATTCTCCTGCTTCTTCACTCCATCCTATGTCCTCCCCATGGCCTTTCTCCATGTGGGCTTTTGATATCATTGGACCTCTTGGTGATTCGAACCTCCTGACCAAGCAAAAGTCATTCATTCTGACGGCAATGGAAAACTTCACCAAGTGGGCGGAAGCAAAAGCATTCGTGGAGATCAAAGCATCAACTGTCTGCAAGTTCATAATGAAGAACATCATCGCAAGGTTCGGCATCCCGAGTACCATCGTCACCGACAATGGATCTCAATTTATCTCTCAAGAGCTTAAGGATCTCTGCCACAGGTATAACATTGCATTGCATCATTCTTCCCCCTATTATCCGCAGGGCAATGGCCAGGCAGAGGCCACTAATAAAACTTTGATCAAAATCGTTAAAAAGACGTGTGAGGCTAATAAATTTTCTGATTGGCCAGACAAGCTGGTTGAAGCTCTCTGGGCGTATCGCACTTCCATTCGTACCCCCAATGGGCAAACCCCTTTCGCCCTTACTTATGGAATGGAGGCGGTAGTCCCTTATGAGATTCTCATTCCATCTCTGCGAGTACAAGTGGATAAGGAACTCTCTATTGATGAGCGTCGTGATTTAATCCTTGCCCATTTGGAACTCCTAGATGAGAAGCGTCTGGTCGCCGCTGAGCATGCACGCGTTTATCAAAACAGGCTGTCACGTTTTTATCGAAAGAAAGTAATTGAGAGAAAATTCAAAGTCGGTGAGATGGTAATCAAGAGAATTTTTGTAAAACCTGGTGGACCACGTTCAAAACTCCAACCAAACTGGGAATGACCGTTTGTTATAAAAGATGTTTATCCTGGCAATGCTTATAAACTGATTAATGCTGAAGGACAAGAGCTAACTCACCCTAGGAATGGTCTGTACCTTAAGAAATATTACCCCTAATCCAAAAATCAAAAAAAATAGAATTTTCCAAAATCCAAAAAAAAATATATAGAATTTTCCAAAATCTAAAAAAAATATAAAAAATGTATATTGAAAAGGGTTGCCGTGGCACACAAGGGCTCAAGGTCTGAACGGTCAAAATTTAGAATTCATTCATCAGTCTTGTTAACTCAAAATGTGGTCGACACCCACACACATTACACACTTAAACCGTGAACTCAAGTGGTGCAAAATCCGATGGGAAGTCAAAAACCTGACTAAAGGTGAAGACGATGCCCATTCTTTTTCTCTTCGGCCCATAAGGGAGGAAAGGAAGTCTCGGGGTAGATCCATCAAGCCTATCCGCCGCCCTAGTAGGTGGAAGTCAGGGCCCAAAAGGGAACAAATGCCACAAAATCTCAAGTACAATTAGGTTTATTTTTCAGCAATGCAAATCAGTTCCAAAGTGAAAGTCAAATCATGAAAAGAAAAGCATGTCAAGAGGGCAAAGTCCCCGCAAAGAAAACCTTGGGCGTATGCATGCAATAAAAGAGGCAAAAGGCAACAAAGTTTCCCTACGCCGAAGATCGAACCCCAACAGGCATAGGGTAAGGGGAAGTGGTTTTATCTAGAGCTTCTCAGAATCTCTTATGGGCTTCCTTATATCTTCGTTTTCTTTGTGGTAAGTCATAAACCAGCAGAATGGTCAAGGCTGACCTAGGAGAATGCACCATGCAAAATCTCGGGTATAAGTTAACTATTATCACGTCGCCCCCCTTTTTGATTAATCAAGAAAGACCAATGAATTTTAAATGGTGACCGTGTAGGATTAAGAGCCCGGGTGGCTTTGTCAACCCAAAGAAAAAGAATTAACGCCTTTGATTAAGGCGCTTTTTATTGAATTCACGCCTTCCTGAACGTCGTCATTTTTTAAATAACGCCCTTGTATGGGCCGTCTTTTCAACAAAATTCAAAAAACGTTTCAAAATTCACGTCGTCACCTAGGGCGTCTTTTGTTTGAATAACAGCCTAATCTAAGGCGCGTCTTTTGAAAAATAGAAGAAAAAAATAAATATAAAAGGAAAAGAAAAGAAAAGAAGAAATGGGGTTTATTCTTCATGTGCGTGCTTGCATCATTACATAGGGCATCTTGATTATTGTTTGCATACGTGTGCTTGCATGTTGCATCTCCCTTTATTGGTTATTTCATTTGTCTTATTCGATTAAAGGCTTGGCCCCTTGACCCGCTATCCAGGTCAAAAGAAAAGGCACCCCTTGCTTATTGAGCAAGGGGCCAAGTCGAACAGATGAATTAACCTGTTTATTTAAGTGTGAACCACAGCTACAGGTACAGGGCAAAGTAAAGCGAACACAAAGAACGTGGAAAAGAAGCGAAGTACACAACTACACAAGTGCTCAGGTGTAATATCCCGGACCTTTCGGATCCTTCTTCGTGGGTCCCAGATCTGGTTTTCAGAGCGTCCGGCTCTGTTGTGCCTGAAATTTCGTTTCGGGCATCTTTCGTGTTCGGATCGGCGCGATCCGGAGTCGTTTCGGAGGCCGGAGGCGTTCCGCGGCTTTTCCGCGTGTGTTTTCCGATTTCCGGTGTATGTTTCGGCTTTTTCTTTGGAAGCTCTGATGGGGACATCACCTCCCATGCCCACGTTTACCATTCGTCTCCTCACCCCGGTTGCATCCGGCATGGTTTAGTCATTTAATTTTGAGTCCTATGTAATTTTATTTGAGTCATTTGGTGTATTTTCCCTTTTATTTGAGTCATGTTCCTAGGTCTTGCATTTATTTTCCTAAGTTTGAGTGTCATTAGATTGTGTAATGTGCTATTGGGCCCAATTCTTCTGGCTTGGCCCATGAGCCCCCCTACCCCTTCGGTTATTTGTTATTGAGTCTTTTGTAAGGGACTTTTGTAGAAATGTGGGTCTCCTATATATAGGACCACATTCCCCCCATTTCAACTTAATGAATCAATCAATGAAAAAAATGTCATTTGAGAGTCCAAAGCTTAGTTTAGTGGAGTGATTCCAACAATTTTTGGATAAGAAACCCTAGGGGAGAGATTCCCCACCCATTCCTCTCTTAATCTCTCTCTTTCACCCCTCTTTCTCTCTCCTCTACACCCAAATCCGAAAATCTTCTCTCTCCTCCCTTCCCAACCACCACTCTCCCACCTACCCCATTAAAGACCACTCCCCTTCCCCACACATCCCATTACTCCACCCCCTAGTCCCAAGAGAGCTTCCACCAATCCTAGCTCCACCTCCCAACCCCCAACTACCCCACCAACTTCCCCAAGCACCATTCCCACAACCCCAAGCACCCCTATTATGTTCCCCACACACCTCTTCCCATCCCCCAAGACCAAAATTTAATCCCACCCTTAAACCCATTTTTAAAGACCCTTTCCCTCTCACCCACCTTCCCAAATTCGTAGCTCCTCCTCCCACCACCTGTTAGACCCCCTTCCAGACCCCATTCTTCCCTTCCCCCACCTTAGAACACACCCTCCTAGACCCCCTCACAGCCCGGGCTTCCCCCACACTCATCCCCCCCCATTTCCCCTCCCATATACCCCATTCCCCCCCATCATCTTCAACCTACAGCTCTCAACCGAAGATCTGCAGAAGAGCAGTAGCTTTCAGAGGCGACCACGGCTTCCCCCGGATGTTTCTGAAGGATCAAGAGTCATCACTGGAAGCGGCTGCCTGTCCTCTTCGCAACGAAAGTGGGTTCGTCCTCATCGGAGCTCGGTGCTGCCCGGGAGCCCCGTTCTCCCACGACTGCGCAGGTCGGCCACTGCAGAGTTCCAGAACCGGAGGAAACGCTTCACCGCGACAAGCCCTGAAGGAATCAGGCTTTAGGGTCTTCTGCAAAGTTATTCCTTGGCCTGTCTACTTTCAGAATCAGGAAACAGAAGTCCATTCAGCATCCGAGAACAGGAGTTACCAACTTTCTCCCACAATCGCGCGACTCTACTTTCCACATTCTGCACCGACCCCTCTTCACTCTTCTGGTTCCACAGATCATCTCCGGCATCTTTTGGGGTCCCCGTTTTATTTTCTGCAAAGAGGACTCTCCCACGGTTCTAACGGCACTGACGGCTTCTCATTCGGAGTTCCGGAGTGGTTGGGACAGCCTCATCTTCCTACTGTTGGTGACCTGCTACAGCCAGTCCGAAAATCAGAGGCCTTGTTCGAGCTCCCGCCCCGACCGGCAGCGACTCCAGAAGAAATTAAGAAAATTCTGAGGCAATCCGCTTCCAGCTGCGAAGGTTTTCCCTCTAGTCTCGTTGTCAAAAAAATTCCTTATCAAGATCTACAACAGCAACACCAACCCTCTATCCTGACTCGCAGACAGCAAGCAGATTCGGCGTCCACCCTTACTCCTCGTTCTTTGCTATAGTTTCCCCACCCCGCTTGGCCGGCTGAAGGTCCCTCCCTGCGTGGAGGTAGTATTGTCTGTAATTTCATTAACCCCCACCCCAAGATCCCCCTCCTGCGAGAGGTGTAGTGGTGTACTTTGTTTGGGCAGGTCAAGCGACACCGCCGCGGCGTGTGGGGATCCACTCGCCTCCCCGCTCGCCCTCGTCTCCGACCGGGACCGGTTTCTTCAAACCGGTCGAGTAAGTGCTCAAAACTTCACTCCACTTAGTGCTTGTCTTTCAATATTAGTTCTAATTCCGCTGGTTATGCGAGTGAGAGCCCGATCCTCAAGCCCCATTGCCTTGAGTGATCACCGTGGGAAGAGTGCAACCGGTGCCTTCGGCACTTCGTCGGCCCCGTTGAATTGGGCTTCCAAATCCATTGGGAATCAAATCTTGGCCTTGCTGGTCCTCTACCAGCAAGGGCCCAACCCCTCAACCTCACCTTGGCATTGCCAAGTTACTCCGGGCTTGGGTGAGCGACGAGAGAGCGGTGGCCCAATTCGGCCCATTTGAATGCGATTGTGCTTGCTTGCATTAGGTCCGAGGTTGTGTCACATCAAGTGGTATCAGAGCAAGTCTTTGACTTGTCTCTACAAGTCAAGTCCTAGGGCATGCTTGCATTCTTGTCCGAACCGTGCATTGTCAACCCATCATTGTTAACATTGAGTCTTGGGTCACATGGCTCCTCTCCCAATCATATCCCATGCATGCTTACCTAATGGAAAGCCCGTAGAAATTGATTTCATTGACCTAGAATCTGAAAATTGGGTGTCCCCTGATATCGTTACCTCTCTTAGTAGGACCGGATAAATTGTGCACAATGGAGACCAAGTCTTTATTGAATTCCATAAATGGTTCGGGAAGATTAAGTATTTGGATGGGGCTTGGTGTCAAAAGGGAACATTGGCAGGTCCATGTATAATCCTAGGTAAGAAATGGTTAGATGAAAGGAATGCCAACATCGACCCAACACGTCAGACTTGCCTTGTGCGTCCGCCACACCTTTCGGGAACCTTTAAATTCAACAACCTTTTATTCTCCCACCCGCGGGAATCCCACCCTCGTTCACCACCCCGGGTGCACCATACTCTGGCCATCATTACCCCACCATCAAAGAACCTTCCCACTCCATTAGTTTTGGAAGAAGTAGTCCACCCGCTTTACCACATGAAGACAAATATCCCTCGGGAACCTATCCCCTCCATAGAGAGCACCCATGTCCCAATTTAAGAGGAAGCCTCGCACAAGGATCTTCACCCTACACCACCCCCTCTAGATAAGGCCGAATTCATCTTAGAAGAGTCCCTTGTTAGGTGACTAAGGAAGAGCCTAATTAGAGAGACCTCGACCCATGTTTGCCCTCCCATAGAACAAAATTTTTCCCTAGTGCCCATCTTCTCCTATCACACCACAATCCAAGCATCCTATCAAGTGGAGACCTTACAGGATTTTCTTAGGGGCTTAGCATGGCAAATTGAGTTCACTAGCATGTTGACTCCTATGGCCGAACAACCTAGGAGCCTTAGCCTCCTACACCTATGCATTGGGTCTATCACCTCGGTTTGCACCAATGGTTGCTACACTAGCGACCTCCTTCTATTCCTCTCTACACCGGATGAGCCCAACCTTCTCCTCGATTTAGAGCTTCTTATCTCGGGTAGAAAGCCAAGCCCTCCACTCATGGCCGATCCACTTGTCAAGAACATTGGCCCAACTATCATAGGGAAGGATGACTTAACACCTTTTAAGGATCTTGAGGACATGGAGTTCCTCCCCCTAAGTGACCTATTTTACGATCCATATGATCCCTCCAATGGGAGTCAAGGGACTCATCTGACCCAACCATCTTACCAACCACCCACCCTGTCCTACCCTCACTCACCATATTGGGCCAAACCCACCTCATCCATGACCCGGGCTGCACCTTGGGAGCCATAACCTTGGACCATATATCCCTAGGGAATAAGGTGGTGCCCCACCCCATGATGACCACCTTCTTAGATCCATTCGATCCTTTTCAATGGGAGTTCAAAGGTTGTCCCACACCTATACACATGGAAGTCACTTTTGGGAAAAGCATGCATGTGTCTAGGCTTTCCACACCCCTTGGCATGAACACTATGTTGGGTCCATTCATTCATATCACTCACATGTCAAGTAGAAAGCATGAGTGGGCCACATTCGGATGTCATGGTCCTCCTTCATTCATCATAGATTTTAAGCATGTCAAAAGCATCTACGGATGTCCGGGCCCCCCCACATTCATCACCACTTTACATGATAGGTTCACCTACGGTTGCCCCGGCCCACCTAGGCCCACCAAAGTCTACATGACAACATTACATGATAAGTCCACAAATGGTTGCACCGGCCCACCAAGGTTCATCATGGTCCATCTGGCATCATGGCAGGATAGGTCCATCTATGGTTGTCCAGGTCAACCCATAACCACTAAAAGGATAGCATTCATAAAATTGCATGAAAACCTTTGCAAGCACATCAGCAAAAAGAATGAGGCTTATAAAAGGCTGGCCGACTCTCATCGGCATCACCAAGAATTCCAAGTGGGTGACCTTGTGATGGTAAGGATGGAGAGGCTCTCCCCGGGAGCCAACTCTAAACTGAGGCCACGTGGGGCTGGTCCCTTCCAGGTCTTGAGGCGTATAGGTGCAAATGCCAACGAGTTGGATCTCCATAAGGAGTATAGAATAAGTCCCACATTCAATGTTGCCGACTTAGTGCCATATAAGGGACCCACGGTGGTACCTAGTGAGGAGATTGAGCCTACTTCTTCCCTTGAGAGAGCACCCTCCCATGATGATAAACCACCAGCCAAGAGAGCCCAGCGTGAACAAATTGAACAAATATTGGATGAACAAGTCACTACCACTCGGAGCAAGGTATATGAGCGCTATCTCGGCAGGTGGATGGATGGTCTAGTTCGGGAGACTTGAGGGCGGTACCACTTCTACACCCTCCAAGGAGGGAAGGACACTTACTCGACAGAGTCGAGTTCTCCGCACCCCGGGAGTATGATGGGGACATCACCTCCCATGCCCACGTTTACCATTCGTCTCCTCACCCCGGTTGCATCCGGCATGGTTTAGTCATTTAATTTTGAGTCCTATGTAATTTTATTTGAGTCATTTGATGTATTTTCCCTTTTATTTGAGTCATGTTCCTAGGTCTTGCATTTATTTTCCTAAGTTTGAGTGTCATTAGATTGTGTAATGTGCTATTGGGCCCAATTCTTCGGGCTTGGCCCATGAGCCCCCCTACCCCTTCGGTTATTTGTTATTGAGTCTTTTGTAAGGGACTTTTGTAGAAATGTGGGTTTCCTATATATAGGACCACATTCCCCCCATTTCAACTTAATGAATCAATCAATGAAAAAAAATGTCATTTGAGAGTCCAAAGCTTAGTTTAGTGGAGTGATTCCAACAATTTTTGGGTAAGAAACCCTAGGGGAGAGATTCCCCACCTATTCCTCTCTTAATCTCTCTCTTTCACCCCTCTTTCTCTCTCCTCTACTGTAGCAACCCTGATAAATGAATATTGAAATAAAATTAAAAATATATATATTACAGAAGTAATACAGATAATAAGAATAGGGTTAATTAGACAAAAATAAAACAAATTACAAATAACGCCTCTGAGTAAGGCGTTAATTTAAAAAGACACGCCTCTACAAACGGCGTGACTAAAGAAAGGACGCCCACACGTGCGGTCGTCAACTCTCACGCGACCAAATAGGCAAGTAAAAGAAACGCCCATATCTTGGGCGTGTTTCAAAAATAAGGAACGCCCTTATACAAGACGCTTCTTAAGAAACGACCTGAACAAGGTCGTTAATTTAAGAATAGACGCCCTGACCAAAGGCGTTAATTCAGTTCGTAAACCGATCGAACCCAGAACTTCTCCAGGGTAAGTGATAAGCATTAGAAAGAGTTCAAACGCGGTAATGACTCTATCATAGAAGTATTACTTCCACACGATCACCAACCCTAATAGGACACCCAAAACCCTATAAAAACTCTCGTTCATCTGAACCCTAAACCATTTGATCGTCTACGGCAATTACGGTAAAGAACTGAACGTTCTTTCTTTCTATTTTACTGTCAAAAGAAGAGTTACTAACTCTTCATCTCTTTCTCCTCTTACAGATCGAAGAGAGCACCTGCGTACGTGAAGAACAAAGGTAATGTTCTTCTTTCTTTTGTCTTCAGCCAAAACATGATGAAGTGAGGATTGATACATCTTCATGTTTCTCTGTAGGGAATTCAGTCGAAGAACAAGGGTTCTTCAAAACAAACGATTCTTCCTGCTGCTGCTGTGGTTATATAGTGGCAGTAGAAAGGGTTCTCCTCAATTACTTCACAAGTACTCTTCCAGATCATCAATTAAGGTAGGATCTTCTCAAGTCTTGTAGCCCAAACTAAATATATATATATATACAAGAAGCATCATGCATATCATGTATTAGTCTTATTTTAGTTTCTCGGACGTTGGAATATTATTGAAAGAAACGCCCTTGAATAGGGCGCTACTTTAAAAGAAACGACCACCACTATGGTCGTTAATTCATAATAAATGCCCTATATACAGGCGTTACTTTCATGAAAATATTAAATACCCACGTTATAAAATGATATATATGAAATCCTGATATCTAATGCATGACTCTACCTGTAAATTCCTACTAATTTTCTCGTCATGACCATGTCTCCTGTCGAAATTTTATTTCCTGGAATATTGTAAATTTCTTGAATTCACGACTTGGACAAAGTCGTTTTTCATATGTTAACGCCCTAGATCAGGGCATGAATCTGAAAGCTAACGCCCCTTCCTAGGGCGTTTCTCTGTTAAAATCCTGAAATATATATCCTGTAAAATATAATTAAAACATTAACGCCCCTTACAAGGGCGTGTTTTCGACAAATCGTGAAAATTATTTATATTCTGTTAAATATGTAAATAATAAGACGCCTTCTTGTGAAGTCGTCAACTCTTAATAAACGCCCCTGACCAGGGCGCGTTTTAGTTAAATTACTGAATTATTGAAAATTCTGCAAAACGGAAAATATGTAAACGCCCTTCTGTTAGGCGTTAATTACTTGAGAAACGACTTGACCTAAGTCGTTATTTTACTGTAAAACTGATTTTTCACTGTCTCTGTTAACCGATGCTTTCATATGTTATATAATATATATATCGGCACTATTCTCCACTCCGTGAGTATAGTCCTACGTTTCATGTTGATTTATCGATCACACTCAACTCTCATTGACATACAAGCTCTCCATTGGACATTCCGTTCCTTTGGACTAGCGAGTTAGTCATAGAGACCTCCGTAAGACTCCTCGTAGCCTTGGATTCCCTCAAGGCCGACTGAGCTAGTTGTACCCTAAAAACCCATTACACGATCTTTACCATGTCAATCTAAAGAAACATGGTATACCGGCCCTTATGTTTATACAAAGAGTATATCATAAGAAAATTCTTAAAGGGATGATGATATCATGCCATATCATGTCGTTCTTGTAAACCTCAATTCTATGATAAGAATGAGGGTATCTTGCTTTGATATACTGTTCATGTGGGCCTCAATTCTATATAAAGAATGTCCATACTGATTTGTCATGGTACCTAAGTTAAGGGAACCATTTTCTACCTAGTTTTATCAATATCGTGATTATACCGTTATTATCGCCATTCTATGTCCTTGTCATATTTTTGGACTCTATTCTATCCAAGTTGTCATACAAGTCTACAAGCTTGATTATTGAAATTCTATATTGGCTATATAAACAAGAGTGGATGTCAAAAATACATGATAAATGCCTGCGCATATAGGGCCCGATCTGGTCCTAGGAGGAGCACCCGAAAGTACTTGTGCCCATGGGAGTTAAAATGATAAGGTATCTGGCATTATACCGAGTACTTGACTTGCTTGATTGGACATTCCACACACATCTTGTACTTGAATCGTACTTGACTTGACATGAAATGCGTGGCCCGAAAAAGGGTAAATTACTTGCTTGATACATGATAGCCAAAGTTCTTGACATGACTTGTTAAACGTACTTGCTTGAATATCTTGAATACACTTGTTATCTTGTTGAAAGTTCATGATTAAATTAATCTTATTTTCTTGATATTACATACTCTCTATCTTGTCGTTTATGCGAGCATGCATAGCTTTATTGCATTCATGAAAGATGTAATTACTTAAACCCCTTGCTAGTACTTGAGATATAATTTCCTACTGAGCGTTCGCTCATTCCGTTTGTCCCTTTGTACTTTTCAGGTAAGTCCGACGACGATGGAAGTCAATCGGATGGGAATGGTCAAGAGTGAAAGTGTTAGAGCTGCTCAAGTGTCATCTAGTCTTTTCTATAGTTTCTTGAGTCAAATATGTATTCTTTTCCTTTTATTAAACAGAGTATTGGATTTGTAATAGTCTATCCATTATGAAATAAAGGATTGGGTTATCTTGCTATTTTGCGCGTCTCTGTCTTTGTGTCGAATACACGACCACTCTGATTGACATGATTGATATAAACTCGTCGCGCATCTCCGGGTATCTTCCGCGCTCGAGGCGTGACAGTTTTTGTGGTATCAGAGACTAAGGTATTCAATTCCTAGGAAAAACCCAAGTCCAAGGATAAGTTGAAACTTTAAACCAGTGAGATTGGGTAGAACCAAGAATTAGATTTAACATAGTGTACGAGTCTTTAAATACGATCACGTACTAATATAGTTATTGTAATTGTAGGATAATGGCTACCGAACGTGCTCAATGGCGCAACATGCAGCGTACCCTTCAAGGGATGACCCAAGTGCTACAACAGGTAGCACAAGGTGGTGCTCCACGAACTGGAAGCTTACACCAAGCCTTTAAGAACATGAATCCCCCGAAGTTTATGGGATCGACCGATCCGGACGATGCCGAGCATTGGGTTCGGGAAACCGAACGCATATTCCGTGTCATGCAATGCACGGATCAGGACAAAGTTCTATTAGCTACATTTCAATTAGAAAAAGATGCTAGATGCTGGTGGGAGTCTATTGAAGCAACCATAGATCCGACTCAAGTAACATGGGAAGAATTTGTGGAATACTTCAATGCTAAATATTTCTCGGACCGAGTCCAAGAAAAGAAGGCTGCCGAATTCGCTGCATTAAAGCAACGATCCCTATCATTAGCTGATTATGAAGCTCAGTTTTCCAGGTTGTCTAGATATGCTAAGCATCTTATTAGCACGGAGAAGATGAAAGCCCGTAGATTTCTTAATGGGCTTAGGCCCCACTATATTACTCAACTAGCGCCTATGGACATCCAAGTTTATTCTGAAATAGTGCACCGAGCCCAACTACTTGAAGATGCCACGGAACTATCTGATAGGATCCGAGGGAAAGACAAGAAGGAACACGTCACGGGTTCGGGTTCTTTCAAACCCAATTTTAAGAAGAGGCCCAATAATGGAGGTTCTTCCTCTCAAGACCATAAGTTCAAAAAGACCAAGCCTTTCTCTATCACAACTACCCCTTCTAATACAGTATGCAAGCATTGTGACAAGGCTGGTCACAAGACAGAAGAATGCTGGAGGAAATTAGGAGCTTGTCTCCGTTGTGGAAGCCGTGAGCATCGGATTCCCGAGTGTCCATTAATGAACGACCAAGCCGGCGATGGTAAACGCCCGGTGACAAAGAATGCTCGTCTTCATGCAATACAGGAGACCGAACCTGAAGAAGAAGGCGGATTAGTGGAAGGTACATTGAAAATTTGTTCCAAATATGCACATGTCTTATTTGATACGGGTGCATCGCATTCTATTGTTTCTAAGAAGTTTACTGACCCATTACCTCTAGAACCGGAATGGATGAAAATAGTGTTGTCTACTCCTCTCGGAAACGAGACAGATATCACGCATCATTACCAAAACTGTGAGGTGTTGGTTCGAGGAAAGAATTTTCCTATTGATCTTATCTGCTTAGATCTAAAAGAATATGATGTTATACTAGGAGCAGATTGGTTATATAAGTACCAGGCAACGGTTGATTGCCGTAATAGCAAGATTGTTTTCAAAGAATTTCCAAAACTGACTTATACTAGTCCTAAGAGTCGAAGCAAATCCCCTCTTATTTCGGCTCTTCGAGCAAGCAAGCTCGTCAGGAAGGGATGTGTATCCTTCCTTGCTTTTGTCACTGTTAAAGAAGCTAAGGAAACCAAGATAGAAGACATTCAGGTAGTGCAAGAATTTCCAGACGTATTTCCGGAAGAATTGCCGGGATTACCCCCTCAAAGAGAAGTGGCCTTCACCATTGACTTAGTCCCTGGTGCTGGTCCTGTTTCAAAGGCACCATATAGAATGTCCCCTGCTGAACTCAAGGAGTTGAAGGAGCAGTTGATGGAACTAATCCGAAAAGGGTTTATTAGACCAAGTACTTCCCCGTGGGGAGCACCAATCTTATTTGTAAAGAAGAAGGATGGATCCATGAGATTGTGTATCGACTATCGACAGTTGAATCATCTTACTATCAAGAACAAGTATCCACTGCCGAGAATCGATGAATTATTTGATCAGATGTCAGGATCCAAATACTTTTCCAAGATTGATCTCAGGTCGGGATATCATCAATTAAGGATCAAGGATGATGACATTCACAAGACCGCATTCAGAAGCAGGTATGGCCATTATGAATTTGTTGTTATGCCTTTTGGACTAACAAATGCCCCTGCTGCCTTTATGCAGTTAACGAATAGCATATTCAGGGCTTACTTGGATCAATTCATAGTAGTCTTCATTGATGATATATTGATATATTCTAAGACTAAGGAAGAACATGAAGAGCATTTGAGGATTACATTGAAAGTCTTGAGGACAAATCAATTATATGCTAAACTCAGCAAATGCGAGTTCTGGCTTGAAGAAGTGGCTTTTCTCGGACATGTCATATCAAAAGATGGATTATCAGTAGATCCGTCAAAGGTTGAAGCTGTAAGAAACTGGGAAAGACCCACTAATGCAAGCGAGATCAGAAGTTTCTTAGGTCTTGCAGGATATTATCGGCGATTCATCAAAGATTTCTCTAAGATCACCGTGCCCCTTACAAGGTTAACTCGCAAGGAGATCCGATATGAATGGAGTGAGGAATGTGAAAGAAGTTTTCAAACTCTCAAAGATCATCTCACTACAGCTCCGGTCTTAGCTCTACCGATAGAAGGAGAGAAATTCGAGGTCTACACAGATGCTTCTGGCATTGGCCTCGGATGTGTCCTAATGCAACAAGGAAAGGTCATAGCATACTCTTCACGTCAACTGAAGAAGCATGAGGAGAATTACCCCGTCCATGACTTAGAACTGGCCGCGGTGGTATTTGCCCTAAAGATATGGAGACACTATCTCTACGGAGTACAGTTCACTGTCTACTCCGATCACAAGAGTCTCAAATATCTATTCTCACAAAAGGAGCTAAACATGAGACAAAGACGCTGGCTAGAATATCTCAAGGACTTCGACTTCAATATACAATACCATCCCGGAAAGGGTAATTATGTTGCTGATGCCCTTAGTCGAAAGCCGAGAGCAATGATAGCCAATTGTATGATACAAGAATGGAGGTTACTTGAACAATTCTCCGAGCTCAATATAAGCTTGGACACGGAATCCAAATTTGTTACATTATCTCATATAAGCATACAGTCAGATTTATTATCTGAGATACAAACACTTCAAGATGATGATCCTATATTAGTGGAAATCAAAGGCAGATTAGAAGGACAATCTGACTTTCAGGTAGCTTCTGATGGAAGATTATTGTTCAAAGGTAAAACTTGTATACCCGACTGTCCGGAATTAAAGAAGAAGATCTTAGATGAAGCTCACCGATCAAGGTACACTATTCATCCAGGATCAACCAAAATGTACCAGGATGCAAAGAAGAACTTTTGGTGGCCCAACATGAAAAGGGAAATAGCGGACTATGTATCACGCTGTCTCACTTGCCAACAGGTCAAGGTGGAACACCAAAAGCCTGCTGGAAAACTACATCCTCTAGATATTCCTAAGTGGAAGTGGGAGGATATTGGTATGGACTTCATCATGGGTTTCTCTAAATCTAAAGGAGGACATGATGGAATCTGGGTTATCATTGACCGATTAACTAAATCGGCGCATTTCTTGCCAATAAAAAGCCGATGGTCAATTGATGTGCTAGCTGCACTGTACATCGAGGAAATAGTCAGGATACATGGAATTCCTATCTCAATCGTGTCTGACAGAGATCCCCGTTCTACTTCTCATTTTTGGAAGGGATTACAACATTCATTGGGAACAAGGCTTAACTTTAGTACAGCTTTCCACCCACAAACGGATGGTCAGACCGAGAGAACTAATCAAGTTGTTGAAGATATGCTTAGAGCATGCATCATTGACTTTGGAGGAAGCTGGCATGAACATTTGCCACTAGTAGAATTTGCATATAATAATAGCTACCAAGCTAGTATCCAAATGGCACCTTTCGAAGCCTTATACGGAAGGAGTTGCAGATCACCCATATGCTGGAACGAAGTTGGAGAAAAACAACTGTTAGGTCCAGACATGGTAAGGGATACAACTGAGAAGATACAAGTAATCAGAGAAAGATTGCAAGTTGCTCAGACCAGACAAAAGACTTATGCAGATACAAGAAGGAGAGATCTTGAATTCCAAATCGGAGATCATGTATTTCTCAAGATATCGCCTAGACGTGGCATACGAAGATTTGGTGTTAAGGGTAAGCTTACGCCAAGATTCATCGGACCGTTTGAGATACTCGAAAGAGTTGGCGAGGTTGCTTATCGCATCGCATTGCCTCCTCAATTGTCTGAGGTGCATAATGTATTTCACATATCTATGTTGAAGAAGTATGTGCACGATCCATCGCATATTATCGAGCATGGACATCTGGTGATCAAGAAAGATCTCACATATGAACAGAAGCCTATGAAGATCTTAGATCGTGAAATACGAGCACTAAGGAATAAGGTTATTCCCATGCTTAAGGTGCAATGGAATAAGAATACTGAACGCGAAGCGACATGGGAGACCGTGGAATCTATGAAGAAACGATTTCCCGAGTTATTCTAAGAGGTATATGTCCTACACTCTCCACGTGTATAATTATATATATATTGAATTTGGGGACCAAATTCTTTTTAAGTGGGGGAGGGTGTAGCAACCCTGATAAATAAATATTGAAATAAAATTAAAAATATATATATTACAGAAGTAATACGGATAATAAGAATAGGGTTAATTAGACAAAAATAAAACAAATTACAAATAACGCCTCTGAGTAAGGCGTTAATTTAAAAAGACACGCCTCTACAAACGGCGTGACTAAAGAAAGGACGCCCACACGTGCGGTCGTCAACTCTCACGCGACCAAATAGGCAAGTAAAAGAAACGCCCATATCTTGGGCGTGTTTCAAAAATAAGGAACGCCCTTATACAAGACGCTTCTTAAGAAACGACCTGAACAAGGTCGTTAATTTAAGAATAGACGCCCTGACCAAAGGCGTTAATTCAGTTCGTAAACCGATCGAACCCAGAACTTCTCCAGGGTAAGTGATAAGCATTAGAAAGAGTTCAAACGCGGTAATGACTCTATCATAGAAGTATTACTTCCACACGATCACCAACCCTAATAGGACACCCAAAACCCTATAAAAACTCTCGTTCATCTGAACCCTAAACCATTTGATCGTCTACGGCAATTACGGTAAAGAACTGAACGTTCTTTCTTTCTATTTTACTATCAAAAGAAGAGTTACTAACTCTTCATCTCTTTCTCCTCTTACAGATCAAAGAGAGCACCTGCGTACGTGAAGAACAAAGGTAATGTTCTTCTTTCTTTTGTCTTCAGCCAAAACATGATGAAGTGAGGATTGATACATCTTCATGTTTCTCTGTAGGGAATTCAGTCGAAGAACAAGGGTTCTTCAAAACAAACGATTCTTCCTGCTGCTGCTGTGGTTATATAGTGGCAGTAGAAAGGGTTCTCCTCAATTACTTCACAAGTACTCTTCCAGATCATCAATTAAGGTAGGATCTTCTCAAGTCTTGTAGCCCAAACTAAATATATATATATATACAAGAAGCATCATGCATATCATGTATTAGTCTTATTTTAGTTTCTCGGACGTTGGAATATTATTGAAAGAAACGCCCTTGAATAGGGCGCTACTTTAAAAGAAACGACCACCACTATGGTCGTTAATTCATAATAAATGCCCTATATACAGGCGTTACTTTCATGAAAATATTAAATACCCACGTTATAAAATGATATATATGAAATCCTGATATCTAATGCATGACTCTACCTGTAAATTCCTACTAATTTTCTCGTCATGACCATGTCTCCTGTCGAAATTTTATTTCCTGGAATATTGTAAATTTCTTGAATTCACGACTTGGACAAAGTCGTTTTTCATATGTTAACGCCCTAGATCAGGGCGTGAATCTGAAAGCTAACGCCCCTTCCTAGGGCGTTTCTCTGTTAAAATCCTGAAATATATATCCTGTAAAATATAATTAAAACATTAACGCCCCTTACAAGGGCGTGTTTTCGACAAATCGTGAAAATTATTTATATTCTGTTAAATATGTAAATAATAAGACGCCTTCTTGTGAAGTCGTCAACTCTTAATAAACGCCCCTGACCAGGGCGCGTTTTAGTTAAATTACTGAATTATTGAAAATTCTGCAAAACGGAAAATATGTAAACGCCCTTCTGTTAGGCGTTAATTACTTGAGAAACGACTTGACCTAAGTCGTTATTTTACTGTAAAACTGATTTTTCACTGTCTCTGTTAACCGATGCTTTCATATGTTATATAATATATATATCGGCACTATTCTTCACTCCGTGAGTATAGTCCTACGTTTCATGTTGATTTATCGATCACACTCAACTCTCATTGACATACAAGCTCTCCATTGGACATTCCGTTCCTTTGGACTAGCGAGTTAGTCATAGAGACCTCCGTAAGACTCCTCGTAGCCTTGGATTCCCTCAAGGCCGACTGAGCTAGTTGTACCCTAAAAACCCATTACACGATCTTTACCATGTCAATCTAAAGAAACATGGTATACCGGCCCTTATGTTTATACAAAGAGTATATCATAAGAAAATTCTTAAAGGGATGATGATATCATGCCATATCATGTCGTTCTTGTAAACCTCAATTCTATGATAAGAATGAGGGTATCTTGCTTTGATATACTGTTCATGTGGGCCTCAATTCTATATAAAGAATGTCCATACTGATTTGTCATGGTACCTAAGTTAAGGGAACCATTTTCTACCTAGTTTTATCAATATCGTGATTATACCGTTATTATCGCCATTCTATGTCCTTGTCATATTTTTGGACTCTATTCTATCCAAGTTGTCATACAAGTCTACAAGCTTGATTATTGAAATTCTATATTGGCTATATAAACAAGAGTGGATGTCAAAAATACATGATAAATGCCTGCGCATATAGGGCCCGATCTGGTCCTGGGAGGAGCACCCGAAAGTACTTGTGCCCATGGGAGTTAAAATGATAAGGTATCTGGCATTATACCGAGTACTTGACTTGCTTGATTGGACATTCCACACACATCTTGTACTTGAATCGTACTTGACTTGACATGAAATGCGTGGCCCGAAAAAGGGTAAATTACTTGCTTGATACATGATTGCCAAAGTTCTTGACATGACTTGTTAAACGTACTTGCTTGAATATCTTGAATACACTTGTTATCTTGTTGAAAGTTCATGATTAAATTCATCTTATTTCCTTGATATTACATACTCTCTATCTTGTCGTTTATGCGAGCATGCATAGCTTTATTGCATTCATGAATGATGTAATTACTTAAACCCCTTGCTAGTACTTGAGATATAATTTCCTACTGAGCGTTCGCTCATTCCGTTTGTCCCTTTGTACTTTTCAGGTAAGTCCGACAACGATGGAAGTCAATCGGATGGGAATGGTCAAGAGTGAAAGTGATAGAGCTGCTCAAGTGTCATCTAGTCTTTTATATAGTTTCTTGAGTCAAATATGTATTCTTTTCCTTTTATTAAACAGAGTATTGGATTTGTAATAGTCTATCCATTATGAAACAAAGGATTGGGTTATCTTACTATTTTACGCGTCTCTGTCTTTGTGTCGAATACACGACCACTCTGATTGACATGATTGATATAAACTCGTCGCGCATCTCCGGATATCTTCTGCCCTCGGGGCGTGACATCTACACCCAAATCCGAAAATCTTCTCTCTCCTCCCTTCCCAACCACCACTCTCTCACCTACCCCATTAAAGACCACTCCCCTTCCCCACACATCCCATTACTCCACCCCCTAGTCCCAAGAGAGCTTCCACCAATCCTAGCTCCACCTCCCAACCCCCAACTACCCCACCCACTTCCCCAAGCACCCTTCCCACAACCCCAAGCACCCCTATTATGTTCCCCACACACCTCTTCCCATCCCCCAAGACCAAAATTTAATCCCACCCTTAAACCCATTTTCAAAGACCCTTTCCCTCTCACCCACCTTCCCAAATTCGTAGCTCCTCCTCCCACCACCTGTTAAACCCCCTTCCAGACCCCATTCTTCCCTTCTCCCACCTTAGAACACACCCTCCTAGACCCCCTCACAGCCCGGGCTTCCCCCACACTCATCCACCCCCATTTCCCCTCCCATATACCCCATTCCCCCCCATCATCTTCAACCTACAGCTCTCAACCGAAGATCTATAGAAGAGCAGTAGCTTGCAGAGGCGACCACGGCTTCTCCCGGATGTTTCTGAAGGATCAAGAGCCATCATTGGAAGCGGCTTCCTGTCCTCTTCGCAACGAAAGTGGGTTCGTCCTCATCGGAGCTCGGTGCTGCCCGGGAGCCCCGTTCTCCCACGACTACGTAGGTCGGCCACTGCAGAGTTCCAGAACCGGAGGAAATGCTTCTCCGCGATGAGCCCTGAAGGAATCAGGCTTCAGGGTCTTCTGCAAAGTTCTTCCTCGGCCTGTCTACTTTCAGAATCAGGAAACGGAAGTCCATTCAGCATCCGAGAGCAGGAGGTACCAATTTTCTCCCACAATCGTGCGACTCTACTTTCCACAGTCTGCACCGACCCCTCTTCACTCTTCTGGTTCCACAGATCATCTCCGGCATATTTTGGGGTCCCCGTTTTGTTTACTGTAAAGAGGACTCTCCCACGGTTCTAACGGCACTGACAGCACCTCATTCGGAGTTCAGGAGCGGTTGGGACAGCCTCGTCTTCCTACTATTGGTGACCTGCTACAGCCAGTCCGAAAATCAGAGGCCTTGTTCGAGCTCCCGCCCCGACCCGCAGCGACTCCAGAAGAAATTAAGAAAATTCTGAGGCAATCCCCTTCCAGCTGTGAAGGTTTTCCCTCTAGTCTCGTCATCAACAAAATTCCTGATCAAGATCTACAACAGCAACACCGACCCTCTATCCCGACTCGCAGACAGCAAGCAGATTCGGCGTTCGCCCTTATTCCTCGTTCTTTGCTATAGTTTCCCCACCCCGCTTGGCCGGCTGAAGGTCCCTCCCTGCGTGGAGGTAGTATTATCTGTAATTTCATTAACCCCCACCCCAAGATCCCCCTCCTGCGAGAGGTGTAGTGGTGTACTTTGTTTGGGCAGGTCAAGCGACACCGCCGCGGCGTGTGGGGATCCACTCGCCTCCCCGCTCGCCCTCGTCTCCGACCGGGACCGGTTTCTTCAAACCGGTCGAGTAAGTGCTCAAACCTTCACTCCACTTAGTGCTTGTCTTTTAATATTAGTTCTAATTCCGCTGGTTATGTGAGTGAGAGCCCGATCCTCAAGCCCCATTGCCTTGAGTGATCATCGTGGGAAGAGTGCAACCAGTGCCTTCGGCACTTCGTCGGCCCCGTTGAATTGGGCTTCCAAATCCATTGGGAATCAAATCTTGGCCTTGCTGGTCCTCTACCAGCAAGGGCCCAACCCCTCAACCTCACCTTGGCATTGCCAAGTTACCCCGGGCTTGGGTGAACGACGAGAGAGCGGTGGCCCAATTCGGCCCATTTGAATGCGATTGTGCTTGCTTGCATTAGGTCCGAGGTTGTGTCACATAAGGCTCGCTGCGGGCGAACAAGGCGGTTCACCCAGGCACGAGTGGTACCGTTGCGATCGGTGCGTTCCGAGGATTCCGGAAATGTATTTTTCTATTTTTTGATATTTTTCTGAAAAATCAAATTTTCTATATAGCCCTAATCCTTTTTCTTTTTCTTTACTCCTTTCTCTTTCTTCTTCTTCTTCTTCCTCCGTTTCTTCCCACTGTGACGCCCTCCTCTCTCTCTCTCTCTCTCTCTCTCTCTCTCTCTCTCATTCGGACGCGGTGAGACCCTCCCAGGCTGTTGACGGCGGCAGGGCGACGGCGCGGACGCATGGGTGACGGCGAGGCGATCTCGTGGGCGTGCGGCGAGCGTGGGAAGCGTGGGGAGGCGAGGTTTCGAAAAGCGTTCTTCATGATTCGTGGGTGATTTGGCGAAGCATTTGCTCCATTGAGGTAGGGTGACGTTCCTTAGCCTCTTGCCGTTCATTCCCGTGATTTGTAGGCCGCGGGGAGGCCGAGAGGGGCTTGTTTGAGCATTTTGGGGTTTTTCCATGATTTGGGGAGAGCTCGCCCGATCTATGGATTTGAAACATGATTTCTTGTTTTGATGGCCTAGAATGATGCTAGGGGTCCCCAGGGGTCTTCCCCTTTGATTTCCCCCTCTCTTGTGGAGGCATGGGGGCGTGGTTGGAATTTTTGGAAGTTTCTACCATTTTCGGCCGCGGACTGAGAACGCGCTATACTCCAGTAGCACGTTCTTGATGGTCACGCTGCCCCGATAGGGCGCGTTCATCGGAGAAGATGAACTGTAGGGCGGTTCCCGTCGCGCTATGGGGTCCTAGCGCGATCTGCCTTGTCGCGCTAGGGGTCCCTAGCGCGATCTGTCATGTCGTGCTAGGAGGCCCTAGCGCGACCTGTCTTGTCGCGCTAGGTGGCCCTAGCGCGATATTCCCTGTCGCGCTAGGGGACCCTAGCGCATTCTTCCCTGTCGCGCTATGTGTCCCTAGCGCGATATGGCCTCTTGTTGGGTGTTCCTCTTGGGCCGTGTGTGTGCCCTGGACATCCCGTGGAGTTCCGTGACCGTGTCTTTGGTGTATGGAAGTTCCGTTTGCCTCGGTCATGCGTTTGGCTGCGGGCGGTGCGTCCGTTTTTCTTCCGACCGTCGTCACCGTGCGATGGTGATGGTACGTGGGACGGCCCCCGTACTTCGTCAGGTTCGGACGTCATTTTCTGTTGGTTTGAGAGTCTACTCCTTCAGTGACCCTCCACTAGTCGTAGCCTACTAGTACGCGTGTGCTAGTCGCACCAGGGGGTGGTGTACGGGCCGACCTTTAGAGACGGTTTGTGGACCGGTTACCGTTGGGCCCCGCGTCTTGCAGCCAGAGTCCGGCTGAGGAGAAAATCGGTCAGAGGGCCAGACCAGGGACGCGCGGTCTGTGTGTGCACACGTGGTTGGGGGCGATTGGACCCACGTCGACGAGCGTGACCCCTGCTAGTCACTTGTTTGTGTTTACTTGTACGGTGTTTGCGCCTCGGGTAGGACCTACCACGTCAGGCGGTTCACCTACGGCGCGGTGTAAGACGTCAGGGGACGCTACCGGCTGTGCTTCTAGTGGGTGGTACTCCTGTCGAGTACGGAGTGATAGACTGTCAGTCGTGTGTTTCTGACCTTCGGGTTTTGGCGGTTCGACCGTTGAGTTTTGGTCTTCTCGTACCGTGGCACGTGTGTCGGTTTTCGTGCCGTAGGGTCTAGTTCTGTAGAGTACAGGGCTTTCCTTTCCGAGGTACTTTCCTACCGCTAGAGTAGTGGTTTCTCGTTTTACGAGGTAGGATTCGAGTGATCCCTACTGAGTCTTGTTCCGAGACTCATTCCCTGCGTGTTTTCACCGTGTTTCAGGTGAGGCGCCACCTTCGGGGAGCGCGTCAGGAGCGTAGCGTGGTGCGGGTGCCCAGAGGTAGTGCCAGAGGTCAAAGCCGGGGTATGCCCCGTGTAGCTGTACTTTTCTTTCTTGTCACTGTACTAGTCGTGGACTATTGTTGCTGTTGTTATTTTTTTACTGTGGACCATGTAAAATGTTAATTTATTTTCTGCTTAATATTATAACTGTTTAATTTTGCAATTACTTGTGATACTTGTGTAGTTTCCACACCATCCTTTTAACCCTTCTGAGTCTTCGGGCTCGTTGGTGGCGGTGCGAGTCTCGGGTTATCGGGCCTTCCCGGTAATCGGATTCTCGGGTCGTTACAGCTGGTATCAGAGCGCGGTTGTGGAATTACATGAGAATCATAGGTAATTGTAATGGTCCACCAGTCCACAACGATGATGTACATGTGACGCTGGCATTGGGCATCGTGTGTTTTTCTTGACCTTGCCGTTTTCGTGTTTTCTGTCTTTTGCTTCAGGAGCGAGTATGGCGCCGAGACGGAGCTCTCGCTCTCAGCAGGGGCAGTCGGCTGGAGGTCTGGAGATCCAGCAGGGGGTCCAGAGGGACCAGGAGGAGCTTAGCAGAGCACCGCCGGGAGCTACCGAGGCTGCGGATCCTGCGAGAGTTCCGGGAGCCGAGGATTTCTTCCGAGGCATGTACCCGCTTATGTCTCAGCAGTTCGGCGGAGAGGCCGGTGAGGGCTCGTCAGTCAGGGGTGGGCCAGGCCGAGCAGTGAGGGACTTCATGCAGTTCCATCCACCTTATTTCAGCGGCCAGGCAGACCATGATGCGGCTCGTGATTGGCTTGATGAGATGGAGCGGGCGTTCAGCTCAGCGAGGAGTACTGCCGAGGACAGAGTTGGGTTGGCCTACAACCAGTTGCAGGGTACGGCTCGGAGGTGGTGGTCTTCCGAGTGGAAGACGTCCTTTCAACTTCGTCCACTTGAGCAGATCGAGTGGGATGACTTTGTTAGTGCTTTCGAACGTACGTACTGTCCAGACGTTGTTGCTACACAGCGGATGCGGGAGTTTCTGGAGCTGGTGCAGGGTGACAAGTCCGTGTTGTAGTATAGGGCCCGTTTTGTCGAGCTGGGTCGGTACGCACCTCATATCATGGAGCATGAGAGGGTGAGGACCACGCAGTTTGTGCAGGGCTTGAGGCTGGAGCTGAGGCACCATTTGATCGCGAACGGGGCCACTGATCTAGAGACAACATCTCGTGTTGCCGTTTCCTTAGAGATGGATATGCAGAGGACTCGAGGACCGATCAGCCAGGGGCAGTCCGTGTCAGGTCGCAGCCAGCAGTCGGCTACCCAGCAGCAGGGTTCTTCCAGCATGCGTCGGATGGTTCAGGAGTACCGGCATCGGTAGCTTTGGTGATAGGATCTACGTCCTTCGGCTCGAAGGTCAAGAAGTTCTTCAAGAAGGGGTTCGGCAAGAAGAAGTCCAGGGATCAGGGGCAGGCTTCATCGGGTAGTGTACAGCAACCGATTCTTTTGCAGCGTCAGGGATCAGTGGGTGGATCGCGAGGACCTTGTCCACGGTGTGGTGGTACCCACCCAGGCAGGCAGTGCACGGCACTGATTATCTATTTTCGGTGTGACCAGCCAGGGCATATGGCGCGTGACTGTCCTCAGAGGCCGCCGCAGCAGCAGTTTCCTCTGCAGCAGCAGGTTCGCCAGTAGCAGAGGCAGCAGCAGCAGCAGGGACAGTATCCGCCACTACCCAGGTCAGCTAGTGTGGGAGGCAGGCAGAGGGCTTGGGGCCAGATCACGCACTTGACCAGGGAAGAGGCAGTGGCGTCGCAGCTCGTGGAAGGTACCGTTCAGATTTTGGGTTGTGCGGCTCGGGTTTTGTTCGATTCTGGCACCTCTCATTCGTTTATTTCGGAGGATTTCGCGTCGAGCGTCGAGGAGCCGGTGACCCAGTTGTCCTGTGATTTGGCAGTGGAGTTACCTTCGGGTGATTTTATGATCACTCCGTATTGCTTCGATCAGGTTCCGGTTTGGATCGATGGGCGGAGTATGCTAGGCAGGTTGTATGCGTTGCAGCTTCGGGATTACGATGTGATTCTAGGCATGGATTGGCTCGAGACTCATGGAGCGGTGGTGGATTGTGGGATGAAGAGGGTCTACTTCCAACATCCGAGCAAGCGGACCTTATATTTCCAAGGTATCCGTTCCACCTCTTCTCGATTCCTTATCTCTGCTATTCGAGTCCGTCGATTGCTTGATTCTGGTTGTCAGGGTTTTCTCGCGTCCATGGTTGTGTCTGATCGGATGGAGCCGGATGTCGAGGACATTCCGGTGGTGGACGAGTTTCCCGACGTTTTTCCCGAGGAGTTGCCTGGATTACCTCCCCAGCGGGAGATCGATTTTGTGATCGAGGTTGTGCCTGGTACGGGACCTTTGGCGAAGGCTCCCTACCGTATGGCCCCCGCTGAGTTGAGGGAGTTGAGGGCGCAGTTGCAGGAACTGTTGGCCAAGGGGTATATTCGTCCGAGCTTTTCCCCTTGGGGTGCGCCCGTGTTGTTTGTGAAGAAGAAGGACGGTAGTCTGCGGTTGTGCATTGACTATCGGCAGCTGAATGAAGTGACCATTAAGAACAAATATCCGTTGCCACGGATTGATGATTTGTTCGACCAGCTTCAGTCTGCACGAGTGTTCTCGCGGATTGATTTGCGGTCTGGTTACTATCAGCTGAGGATTCGTGAGTCCGATGTGGAGAAGACTGCATTCAGTTCGAGGTATGGGCATTATGAGTTTCTGGTGATGCCGTTTGGGCTCACCAATGCCCCTGCAGCCTTCATGGACTTGATGCAGAGGGTGTTTCATCCATATTTGGACTACTTCGTGGTCATCTTTGTGGATGACATCCTTGTTTATTCGCAGTCTGCTGAGGAGCACGCGTACTATTTGGGTGTGGTGCTGCAGACGTTGCGAGATCACCAGTTGTATGCAAAGCTCAGCAAGTGCAAGTTTTGGCTCAGCGAGGTGCACTTTCTGGGGCACGTGATTTCTGATGATGGCATTTCCGTGGACCCCGCCAAGGTCGAGGCAGTAATGCAGTGGCCGAGGCTGAGGTCGGTGATGGAGATCCGGAGTTTCTTGGGGCTTGCGGGTTATTATCGTCAGTTTATCCAGGATTTTTCTCGCATTGCGACCCCGATGACTAGGCTCACGCGGAAGGATGTGCCTTTCGTTTGGTCCGAGGAGTGTGAGCAGAGCTTCAGGGAACTGAAGAGATTGCTCACCTCGGCTCCGATATTGGTTTTACCTTCTGGATCGGGAGGTTTCGTGGTGTGTACGGATGCTTCCAGCGTTAGATTGGGTGCTATTTTGATGCAGCATGGTAGAGTGGTGGCTTATGCATCTCGGCAGCTAAAGCCCCACGAGGACAACTACCCTAACCATGATCTTGAGTTGGCGGCGGTGATCTTCGCGCTGAAGATCTGGAGGCATTATCTGTACGGTGAGAAGTTCGAGGTGTTCACTCACCATTAGAGTTTGAGGTACGTGTTCTCGCAGAAGGACCTGAACCTCAGGCAAAGGCGTTGGATGGAGTTTATGAAGGATTATGACTTCACCCTATCTTATCAGCCGGGCAGGATGAATGTCGTTGCCGATGCCTTGAGTCGGAAGGTTGCGGTCAGTGCCTTGATGTTGAGAAGGTGGAGGCTCTGGGAACAAGTGTTCGAAGTATCTTTCAGGCTCAAGATTCCCCAGGAGCCAGGGTTGGCGGTGCTTGCGAGTCTTACTGTCACTCCTGCTATCCGTCGTCAGGTGACAGAGGCTCAGCACGCGGACCCTGAGTTGCCCCGGATTCTTACGATGGCTGACGTGGAGCTCGGCGAGGACGATGCTGCGAGGTTTCGTGGCAGGTTGTACATCCCAGCCGAGGAGCAGATTCGTCATGCGGTGCTACGCGAGGCTCATGGGAGCAGGTACACCATACACCCGGGTGCGACGAAGATGTATCGAAACTTACGGAGGCAGTTCTGGTGGCCTGGCATGAAGAGAGATGTTGCCGAATTTGTGGCCAGGTGCCTGATCTGTCAGCAGGTGAAGGCGGAGCATCAGCGACCAGGCGGTACTCTCCAGCCCTTGGATGTTCTTGCTTGGAAGTGGGACCATGTGACCACGGATTTTATGGTGGGGTTGCCGAGGACCCCGACTGGGCAAGATAGTATCTGGCTGCTGGTGGATCGGATGATGAAGGTGACGCGACTGTTGCCGATCAAAGTCAGCTGGAGCGTGTCCAAGTTAGCTCGACTTTATGTGGAGCGGATCATGCCGTTGCATGGGGTTTCCATTTCGATTGTGTCGGATCGGGATCTGCGCTTCACTTCTAGATTCTAGAGGAGTTTCCAGCGAGCTCTTGGCATGGAGTTGGCATTTAGCTCGGCGTATCATCCTCAGTCAGATGGTCAGTCTGAGAGGACCATTCAGACTCTGGAGGACATGCTGAGATCCTGCTGCCTGGAGTGGCAGGGGAGTTGGATTCATCACCTATCGTTGGTGGAGTTTGCCTATAACAACATCTTTCATTCGAGCATCGGCATGGCTCCTTATGAGGTATTGTATAGGCGTCCTTGTCGGACTCCACTTGATTGGTTTGAGGTGGGTGAGCGTGTTTTGACGGGACCGAAATTGGTGCAGCAGTGTGTGGATGTTATGCACCTGGTTCGTCAGAACATGTTGGCGGCCCAAAGTCGGCAGAAGAGTTATGCTGATCGTAGGCGGCAGCCCCTCGAGTTCGTCGTGGGCGATCATGTGTTCTTGAGAGTTTCTCCGATGAAGGGGGTGATGTGTTTTGGATGGCGTGGGAAGCTGAGTCCCCGCTATATTGGTCCTTTCGCGATTGTGGAGCGCATCGGTGAGGTTGCTTACCGGTTGCAGTTACCTCCTGAGTTGGCGTCGGTGCATGACGTGTTTCACGTCTCGATGTTGCGGAAGTATATGCCCGATGACTCTCATGTACTCGAGATTTCTGTTTGGCCTGAGGTGACTCCAGACCTTTCTCTCCCAGAGTTTCTGATCCGCGTGGAGGATAGGCGAGAGCAGCGCCTGCGGAACAAGGTTATTCCCTTGGTAAAGGTCGTATGGCAACGACACTCTGGTGGTGAGGCTTCGTGGGAACGTGAGGATGAGATGCGTCAGCAGTTCCCGTATCTGTTTGAGTGAGTCTTCCTCTTCTTTCCCCTTTGGTTGTTCTCAATTTCGAGGATGAAATTCCTTAAGGGGGGAAGGATGTAATATCCCGGACCTTTCGGATCATTCTTCGTGGGTCCCGGATCTGGTTTTCGGAGCGTCCAGCTCTGTTGTGCCCGAAATTTCATTTCGGGCATCTTTTGTGTTCGGATCGGCACGATCCGGAGTCGTTTCGGAGGCCCGGAAGCGTTCCGCGGCTTTTCCGCGTGTGTTTTCCAATTTTCGGTGTGTGTTTCGGCTTTTTCTTCGGAAGCTCGCTGCGGGCGAACCTGGCAGTTCACACGGGCACGAGTGGTACCGTTGCGATCGGTGCGTTCCGAGGATTCCGGAAATGTATTTTTCTATTTTTTGGTATTTTTCTGAAAAATCGGATTTTCTATATAGCCCTAATTCTTTTTCTTTTTCTTTTTCTTTTCTCCTTTCTCTTTCTTCTTCTTCTTCTTCCTCGTTTCTTCCCACCGTGACGCCCTCCTCTCTCTCTCTCTCATTCGGACGCGGTGAGACCCTCCCCGGCTGTTGACGGCGGCAGGGCGACGGCGCGGACGTGTGGGTGACGGCGAGGCGATCTCGTGGGCGTGCGGCGAGCGTGGGGAGGCGAGGTTTCTAAAAGCGTTCTTCATGATTCGTGGGTGAATCGGCGGAGCATTCGCTCCATTGAGGTAGGGTGACGTTCCTTAGCCTCTTGCCGTTCATGCCCGTGATTTGTAGGCGGCGGGGAGGCCGAGAGGGGCTTGTTTGAGCATTTTGGGGTTTTTCCATGATTTGGGGAGAGCTCGCCCGATCTATGGATTTGATGCATGATTTCATGTTTTGATGGCCTAGAATCATGTTAGGGGTCCCCAGGGGTCTTCCCCTTTGATTTCCCCCTCTCCTGTGGAGGCATGGGGGCGTGGTTGGAATTTTTGGGAGTTTCTACCGTTTTCGGCCGCGGACTGAGAATGCGCTATACTCCAGTAGCGCGTTCTTGATGGTCGCACTGCCCCGATAGGGCGCGTTCATCGGAGAAGATGAGCAGTAGGGCGGTTCCCGTCGCGCTATGGGGTCCTAGCGCGATCTTCCTTATCGCGCTAGGGGTCCCTAGCGCGATCTGTCGTGTCGCGCTAAGAGGCCCTAGCACGACCTGTCTTGTCGTGCTAGGTGGCCCTAGCGCGATATTCCCTGTCGCGCTAGGGGACCCTAGCGCGCTCCTCCCTGTCGCGCTAGGTGTCCCTAGCGCGATATGGCTTGTTGTTGGGTGTTCCTCTTGGGCCGTGTGTGTGCCCTGGACATCCCGTGGAGTTCCGTGACCGTGTCTTTGGTGTCCGGAAGTTCCGTTTGCCTCGGTCATGCATTTGGCTGCGGGCGGTGCGTCCGTTTTTCTTCCGACCGTCGTCACCATGTGATGGTGATGGTACGTGGGACGGCCCCCGTACTTTGTCAGGTTCGGACGTCGTTTTCCGTTGGTTTGAGAGTCTACTCCTTCAGTGACCCTCCACTAGTCGTAGCCTACTAGTACGCGTGTGCTAGTCGCACCAGGGGGTGGTGTACGGGCTGACCTTTAGAGACGGTTTGTGGACCGATTACCGTTGGGCCCCACGTCTTGCAGCCAGAGTCCGGCTGAGGGGAAAACTGGTCAGAGGGCCAGACCAGGGACGCGCGGTCTGTGTGTGCACACGTGGTTGGGGGCGGTTGGACCCACGTCGACGGGTGTGACCCCAGCTAGTCACTTGTTTGTGTTTACTTGTACGGTGTTTGCGCCTCGGGTAGGACCTACCACGTCAGGCGGTTCACCTGCGGCGCGGTGTAAGACGTCAGGGGACGCTACCGGCTGTGCTTCTAGTGGGTGGTACTCCTGTCGAGTACGGAGTGACAGACTGTCAGTCGTGTGTTTCCGACCTTCGGGTTTTGGCGGTTCGACCGTTGAGTTTCGGTCTTCTCATACCGTGGCACGTGTGTCGATTTACATGCCGTAGGGTCTAGTTCTGTAGAGTACATGGCTTTCCTTTTCGAGGTACTTTCCTACCGCTAGAGTAGTGGTTTCTCATTTTACGAGGTAGGGTTCGAGTGATCCCTACTGAGTCTTGTTCCGAGACTCATTCCCTGCGTGTTTTCACCGTGTTTCAGGTGAGGCGCCACCTTCGGGGAGCGCGTCAGGAGCGCAGCGTGGTGCGGGTGCCCAGAGGTAGTGCCAGAGGTCAGAGCCGGGGTATGCCCCGTGTAGCTGTACTTTTCTTTCTTGTCACTGTACTAGTCGTGGACTACTATTGCTGTTGTTGTTATTTTACTGTGGACCATGTAAAATGTTAATTTATTTCCTGCTTAATATTATAACTGTTTAATTTCTGAAATTACTTGTGATACTTGTGTAGTTTCCACACCATCCTTTTAACCCTTCCGAGTCTTCGGGCTCGTGGGTGGCGGTGCGAGTCTCGGGTTATCGGGCCTTCCCGGTAATCGGATTCTCGGGTCGTTACATCAGGTAACAAAAAAAATCTCAATCTCATATGTATATACATCATGAATATCTGAGTACAGGTGTGAGGGTGGAGGAGTACAAGTAAGTCTCTCAGCTCTCGCCTCCACCCTCCTCTCTCCTACTCTCTACCTCGTCCTCGTCGTCCCAAGGAGGCGCTGGTGGAGGGGGCATGGGCCCCCGTGAAGAAGATGGAACTCGAACCTGGCCCCCTACCTCGCTCCTCTCTCGAAGAGAAGAACCCGCCACAAAGGTGGAGCTGGTGAAGGAGTACCCCGCAGCACGCGCTTGCTCACGCCCTCACTGGAGACGCTCCTCAGACACTCATAGCCGCTCCTGAGAAAGGGCCAGCTGCGTCCTCAGGTCCACCAGCTCACTCTCGCGTTCCGCCACCTACTCCTGGTATCAGGCACGGTCCGTCTGTTGCTGCTCATGGTGCCGATCACGGTCCGCCAGGTGCTCCTCTCGCTCTCGAGCGTGCTCTCGTCGCTCCAGCTCAAGAGCAACCTGCAGCTCTGCCTCGTCCTGAGGTAGCTCCTCCCATCGCCTCAGGGACCGCTCCAGTTCTGTAATCCGCTGCTCGCGGATCGCCAACTCTGTCCCGACCAGGGCGGCCTGGGTACGTGCCGCCTGCAACTGTCTGGTCTGCAAACAGATTACAGAGTTCGAGGAGCATGGGTCACTGGTGGGAGTAGCATCATTCTATTTTTTGTATTCTTTCTTGTAAGCATTGTTACTATATGGTATCTACGCTATTATAGCATATCAAGGACCTTGTGGTTTTGATGAACTTGGAATTTGAGTTCCCCTTCATCAAAAACGGTGATAATTCCAGGAGAGTCTGATCACACGGATAGGCCGTTGAGTCATTCAAGGTCTGGGACGATGGTTCCACTTTCTGGGTTGATGTGCAGACAAACGGGCTTCAGCTTAGTGTTAGTTCAGAGATCTGGATTCTTGACCAAATCTAGATGGCTTAGCAATATTATCCTTGATTATTTTCTATATTTTTAGTTTGTTTTCTCTATTTCTTTTAGCCCAGCATGCATCATGTAGGACTTTGAGCTTCATGCTAAAAATCTTCATATTATGATAATAATGAAGGTCACTCGCTCTTGATTGAGTTGACATGAGATATTCCATTCCAAATCGAGTACTTTATTCTCTCTGAAGCCGCTCAGGCTAATTCCTTGAAACTGTTCTTTTGTTGGATCCTTTATCTCAATTCCCTTTATTTTTTCTGCAAATCCACCTTGGTTGTAGCATGTCCACGTTGGCTGGTAACCGCTCTCCAATGGTGTCTCCCTGTCGTGCCCACGTGCACATTTTATTTACTTAGTTTAGTCTCCTTTATCCAGAAAATCAATGCTTCCTTGGAATCACCTAGAGTTTGTTTCACTTTGAATCTTGGAAAGATTTCTAATGCTTAGTGTCTGAGGTGTGTCACATCATACTTTGGCATCTACTTATCAGTTTGTTCCACTTCATTTCGCTTGTTGCGCTTTCTCTTCATTCCGTCTCACTCCCTTCCAAAGCAGATGCCAAGGCGGGGCAGCTGTAGACACGCCAAAATTGACGTTTTATTGATCAAATCTCATGTCACTATGATAACGCCCCAACGTGAACTTCAATATTTCTATAATATAAAGTTTTTTCTATTTTTGTGTGTTTTTGTGATTTATTCTTGGGTTTTTGGTGATTCACGACTTGAAGAGGGGCGTGTTTTAAATAGCGACCTAATCCGGGGCGTGTTCTTAAGAAAGGATGACCACAGGTACGGGCGTCAATTCCTTGTATTTTACGAGTCCCACCCTGATTGAAATCAATGATTAACGTCCTTCCATAAGGCGTGTTTTTGTTTAACGCCTTTGCTTCAGGCGTCTCTTTGCAATTTTCAAATAAAGGAGGTTTTATTACCAAAATTGAATCCAGGAAGTGACGCCATGATCCTGGTCATGTTTTGATTGAACGCCCTTGGGGAAGGTCATCAATTGTTGAATTGACGCCCTTGAGTAGGTCGTGTCTCACCCTTTCGTGTCCTGTTTAAACTCATCTTTCCTGAAGAGTTCCCTACTTTTCTTGATCACCTTGTTTGATCTGGGAACTAGAGTCCTTGCCATTGATGATCACTGCCTATTCTTATCTTCTCAAATCTGTGTTTATCTTGATCGAAACCTTATAAAAGGATTCCCAAGTCAATCTCGCGCGAGGTTACGGTGTTGCTGGAGCCATTAACCACAAATCAGAGAAAGAGCAGAGAGCAGTTTTCTTTTGCGCAGAGAAGAGTTTCTACTCTCTTCATCCGTGTGATCTCTTCATCATCTTCCTTCTGCTTCCTGCTGCTCCGGTGGTTCTCCCCTTTACTGTTTACAGGAACAGCAGGGGTTCCCTCTCCCTTGTGTGTTTGTCTTCATCGTATCATCATCGATCATCATACTTTTCTTCTTTTGCATTAGTATGCATATCTTCCTCCTCTCCCTAATTCTCTAGGGGTTTTAAAACCAAACAAAAAGGTGCGCATGCTATATTCTTATTTCATCATCATACTATTTCTTTGGATTGATATTACACTCACGTTTGGCTGATCTCCTTTTCTTTTACTTGTTTGTTCTTTGTTTCAAGGTAATCAACAAGGAAAACCCCCCTTTATCGGCCGGCCGATAGAAGGTGGAGGAAGGAATCCATATCCATCCCGTGTCTTATTTTCACCAGGTATTCGCGATCATCTTTTCTTCTTATTGAGGTAACCCCTCTGGCGATCACACTCCTTAGTAGCACCACGTGCTCTGTTACTCCCTTTTTCATCATTATTCTTCTTTTTCTCTTATGCATATATATATTTTCCTTTAAGAGTGGATCACTTTCCATGATTCACACCGGCCAGAAGAGTTGGGCCTCGTGCTGTGAACTCTATAAACCTGCAAAATAATGTAAGAACAAAGAAAAACAACCCAATTAGCCCTTGGACAAGTGTAGTATCTATAATGCAAATAAGCTAATATGCATAAAGGAAGGGTGAATACCTGGGGGATTTGGTGTTTTTTAACCCCTATACGGTGTGGAAAAGAATGGGGTGATGTTTTAAAATGTGATTGAGATGCAAAGAACGTGGAAGAAGAAGAGGGAAGATGCTATGATCATGCAAAAGAACAATAGACCAAACTTAAGAAAAAGACTCAAGCTAGACCAAAGGAACTCGATACTCCCTGGACCAGAAGCCTTATGGACATGGAAGCAGCTTCTCCCTGGTTGGTACTTGCTCCAGAATGTAGCAGCACTTCGTGCCAAACTCTAGAAATCACCTCCTCAAACCATGAACTAAAGGGTCCTATTTATAGGCCCTCAAACCCATGGTTCGAGTTGGACGGATAATGACTCGAAAATATGCCTGAAACTAGATAATCCTTAAAGATAATACTCCCAAGAGTCTATAGAAACAAACAGAAGGTTCTGGGATTCTCTGGTGAGAGAGAAATCAAAAGATGAAGGACTCTAGTTCGTCCACGGCCGAGGAGAGGAAGAACAGGCAGAGCAGGACTCTATGTTCCACTAGCGGTCTTGCGATAGACTGCTAGCCCCAAGAAACGGTCGTTCGATAGACCACTAAGAACATGCGTCCAGAAGAAGATAAGATCAAAGAGACCCAGTCGGACTCTCTGCCCATTAGCGGTCTAGAGATGGACAACCAACATTCTCCTTGTGGTCGTACGATAGACCGCTAGGGGAGAGGACGTGGCAAAAGAGATAAAGGCTAATAAATCCATAACTTAATCCACAAAATTGTTGTGCCCCTTGTGATTTGTTGATGATGTGGTGTTTTAATGATAGCAACATAATTGAGTCACCACTTTGTCTTGAATATGTCTGATCTATTCTGTGGGAGATTGCATGAGTGTGCCATGTCTGAATTGTGAAGAATGCATGTGTATGCTTGAGTCATGCTGTGATAAATTGGTTTGTGCTTGATTTCTGTTCTGTGCATTGCTTCTCTGCTGATAATGTTCATGTTGCAGTTCATCAAGTCTATACATCCGTCTCACTATTCACATGCATCAAGTATGTACAGCGTCCGTCTCATGTCATATGTGTTTACTTCATTCAGAACTTGGTACACAGTTTAACTGTGAGCATGGCATAGATCATGTCTGCGTGTCTGTCTTTCATTAATATGGGTTCGGTGCAATGGCTGCGTTGACGCAGTGGATCAGCTGGGTTGACGCCATGCTGCTTTGTCTACTTTTTGTTGCTCATTAAGTCTTAAAGTTTGTACAGGGTAGTTCATGCATCAATCTATTTGCCAAGTGTATACATCAGTCAGCATTGCATTTTGATCATGGAGTCTATACATTCATAGCTTTTGTTATGCTCAGAATGCTTAAGTCTATACACTGCCTTTGTTTCAAGTCGATACAGAGTCTTCATCTTCTGAAGTCTGTACAGCCAGTCACTTGACAAAGTCTGTACAGTGTCTCATATTGGCCAAGTCTTTACAGCCTCATCCTTACCTTTGTTCCAAGCCAAAGCCTACACATTCGTTTCCTTGGGCAAAGTCTATACATCGTGCCTTGATCTCTCAGGTCTGTACACTCTTTATTTCAAAGTCTGTACATTGGAAGTATGTACAACGAACTGCTACACGCATCATTCCAGTTATCTTCGTGTCATTATTTGTTCCATCGCGTGCTGAACACTGCAGCACCTCGTGCTGCTTTCTGTGCCACCTCGTGTCGCTCCATCTATGTCACTCCTATGTCTTCGAGTCTTCTAGATTCGTGTTGTTTCTTCCAAGACCCCGTGTCTTTCTTGCTTTGTGATTACACTTCGTGTCGGTTTTTGTTTTCGTCTTCGAGTTGTTTTCAGCCCGTGTCGTCCTCGTGTTCGAGTCGTTTTCCTGTGTCTTCGTGTTATTTTTATGTTTGAGTCTTCATGTTAGTTCTGTTTTTATGTCTTTGTGTTGTTTCTTTCTATCTTCATCCAGGTTTCCTCTGATCGCGTGTTTTACTACCGTTTTACTCCGTGTTATTTCCTTCTTCACCTCGTGTTGTTCTCATCTGACCTCGTGTCGTTCTCTTTGTAGTGTTAGCCTTGTTACTGTACGCACTTCGTGTCGTTTTCTTTTTATCTCGTGCTGTAGTCATCTTATGTACCTCGTGTCGTTTTCAGTATAGTGCACCTTTTGTTGTTCTAATGTCTATACATTCATTTCTAAGTTCAAGTCTACACACTTGTTATCACATCTTAAGTCTATACACTCGTGGCTAGCTGTTCAAGTCAATACACTCGTTGGCTAAGTCTTCAAAGTCTATACATTCTATCCTTCTGATTAATCTCCTATGACTGTGTGACAGGTACTGTTCGTGAAGCCTATGCAGAGTGGGCACGTGATACGAGGGTGGCATCTGGCACGTGATCCGAGATGCAGAGGAGCCTCCACGTGGACTGAAGCATTTGGGCGGGAATCGTGGAGAGCACACGCCGCCCTAATCTGCTACTACTATATATATGTGTCTTCTTCCTCTGAAGAAGGGGTGTGGGTAGAGAGTGACTGAAGTAGAAGCAGCCAGAAAAGAAGAAGAGGTGCAGAAGAGAAAGAAGAGATAGAGAAGGCTCAGAGCTAGATCGAGAGAGCAGAAGAAGAAAAAGAAAGAGAGACAGTGAGATACAGAGAGTGAGAAGAAGGTGAAGGTAGAAGTTGTGAGAAGAAGAAGAAGTAAGAAAGAAGAAGAAGAAGAAAAGAGAGTTCGTGCTGGGAGAAAGAGAGAAGCAGTAGAAGAAGTTCCTGCTGGACCGTGGATCAAATCCAAGCCAGCCAGCTCCTGTGAGAGCCACATTTGATTTTATCTTTTCAGCTTTCTGTTGCTAGGTTTTGATTTTCTTTTGAACTATTCACTTGTTGTTCTTCTGATTGCCCTATTGGGGATCGGGTTCCTCCTGTGGACTCAGGAGAAGGGAGATCTTGTGTCTTCGATTTGCAAGTAGCTGGGTGCTACTTGTGGTTGGTTCCTTCCGATGTGGAGGAAGAGAGACTTGCGTCTCTGGTTGCCTTTGACAGGGTGTCATCGGTTGTTTCCCTCCGGGTTGGAGGAAGGGAGATTTATCTCCGGTTGTGCTTCCCTCTGGGGTTCAGAGGAAGAGAGACTTGGGTCTCTAGGTTCCCCTCCGGTTTGGAGGAAGGGAGGTTTGTTCCTCCGGTTCTGGGCTTGTGGGTAGCAAGTCCAGGGGTTCCCTTCGTGTCTGGAGGAAGAGAGACGGTGTGTCTCTGGTTTCCAAGTGGCTGGGAGTCACTTGTGGGTTCCCTCCTGGTTTGGAGGAAGGGAGATTCATCTCCAGTTCTGGTCT
This sequence comes from Amorphophallus konjac, assembly GCA_022559845.1. Classification (NCBI taxonomy): domain Eukaryota; kingdom Viridiplantae; phylum Streptophyta; class Magnoliopsida; order Alismatales; family Araceae; genus Amorphophallus; species Amorphophallus konjac. The sequence continues at coordinate 147,147,084 of CM040127.1, read as the reverse complement.
TGTGGGCTGCAAGGCTAGGTGTTCCCTCCTGGTCTGGAGGAAGAGAGACCATGTGTCTCTGGTTTCCAAGTGGCTGGGAGTCACTTGGGGTGTCCCTCCGGTTGGGAGGAAGAGGGGAGGTTGTTCCCCTGGTCAAGCTGTTCGGCAGCCTTTGTTGCAGACTGAGTCTGCTGTGCTAGTGTTACTAGTGGAAGCCTCACTCTGGTTTGGAGTGAGGGGTGGACGTAGGTCTGTTGACCGAACCACCTAAAATCATCGTGCAATGGTTTGTTTGATTTCCTGCTTCCGCTAGATGCATGCTAGGACCGTGATTTAATTGATTATCTATATCCTAGAGGTTAATTGAGTTTCTTATATGTTCACTTAATTGCTGCGCATTAGATGCTTGCTTAGGATCGTTTGAGGTCTTCTTGAGTTGCTGTCTTGCTTTGATCCTTCTAAGGTTCCTTAGGCTATTTCTGCAACAGTTTTAATTCCGCATTACTGAGCATTAGAGTTTTAATTAGGCCATATTTGTAGAGGGATGCATTCACCCCCCTCTGTATCCGGGCCTTACATTCTAACAATTGGTATCAGAGCGGTGTCTGCATACAAGGTCCAGCGACCTGCAGATTCGATCTTGTTGTCTTATGTGCTAATTTGTTTTTAGTGCATAATTGTTCCTGTTGCCTTGAACTTATTCGCTATTTGTTTTTCAATGGCTTTACCACCCGTCTTTAATGGTTCTGGTTTCAGTCAGTGGTACACTGCTTTACATGCCTATGTAAATTCTGCTAATCCTGATTTGTGGCAAATAATTTCACAAGGTCCTCACACCTTACCAACGAAAGTGTCCAAATGGACTGACAGACACAGATCAAAGGATGGAGAAAATCAGAAAGCCTTTAACATGTTGAAAGCAGCTACTGACAGAGCCTTATGGTCTTGTCTTCATAATTGCAGCTCAGCAAAGGACATCCTGGATAGGCTGAAGCAATTTCACAGGGTAAACGAGGACAACTGCATGATGGCTAACAGAAGTAATCCAATTGGCAGCAATCAAGGTAGCAGTCAGATTGAAGATGATGATGATGAGGTAAATCTCTTCGAGAATTTTTCTCTAGAAGATTGGGAGAATGCTTATGCTGAATTATTTGAATCTCTTGAACTATTAAGAAAACAGTATAAAAAATTGAAGAAGGGTACTGGTTTAGATAGTTCAAGTTCTCCTTGTAGAAAGTGTGTTGAATTGAAAAATATTCATGATGCCTGTATGTCTGATTCTCTAATGTTGAAGAAATAAATTTCTTTATTGAAAACTGAGAATCAAGATCATGTGAAAGAAATCTCTGAACTTGAAAAGAAGCTTAGTCTAGCTAGTCATGATTCTGTTCAGAGCAAGGATTTGCTGAAAGAAATTGAATGTGTTAAGTCTGAATTAAACAAGCTGAAATCTGAAAATGACTCTCTTAAAGAGTTCTCCAATAAAAATGATGAAAAATCAGAGAAACTTAGACAAGAGAACAAATTGCTGATTGAAAAGTTTAATGCCATAAAATCTGTAAACATAGAATTACAGAAAGATTCTAAAAAACAACAGGAAATGTTTCATAAATGTCAGTCTCTCTCAGATGAATGGGTGGTTGATGCTGATCTCCTAGAGCAGAATGGTAAACTGCAAGAGAAAATCAATGAGTTGAAACATCTAAACACCCAGTTGACAGATAGGCTAATAACAATGGAAAAAAGGCAAGTGTGTGAGTGTGGATAATTCTGATAGGTTGATGAATGCTGAACAAGAAATTGAGAGTCTAAAAACCATCAACTTAATGTTAAATGGAAATGTCAGTTGCAGTGAACAGAAAATAGCTGGATATGAGCTTACTATCACATCCCTTCAACAAGAAGTTGATGATCTTTACAAGTCCTTATCTGAAGCTGACAAGGAAATAGAATTAAAACAGGAAGTAGAAAAACTCAAAAGTCTGAATGATGCCTTGCATCAACAAGTAATTTCCTGTGAAACAGATTTGTCCAAATATGAAGCTAAAATTACTGATTTGAATTTTGAGATTAAAGATTTGAAAGATTCTCTATCAAAATTTGTCAAAGGTAAGGACAATCTGAATAAGCTTCTTGGAAAGAGTGATAACTTTGAGAGAAAGGGACTGGGCTATAGTCCGACAAAGAAAAAGAGTAATGGGAATGAAACATCTACTGTTTTTGTCAAAGCCACCAATCAGAACACAACCTCTGCTCCTTCTGTTTTCAAATTCACTGCACAAAAATCCACTGTAAAACCCAAAACTGTGGAACAAAATCAAAAACTGAAAAAGGATGAAACTTCATAGAAGAAGGATAAAGACACTCCTGTTACTATAAAGAAGGCTACACACAATTCACATGATCTCTCACACACTCACATTAAAAAGGGTTCATGTTATTATTGTGGGAAAGGAGGTCACATAATGGAGAATTGTGGATTGATGTTAAAGGATGAGCATGCTAGTAGAACTTTACATTCTAGAAACTCTTTTGATAGAAACCATGTTGCTAGGAAGCCTGATGCTTCATGTTATTATTGTGGGAAACATGGTCATCTCATGAATGATTGTTTTATCATGAAAGAAGACAACAAACTACAAGCTAGGTCTTCCATGCACTTTCATGATCCATAAGGATCTAAACACAATTCTAGTCAGCACATTGTGTGCTTCAACTGCAATAAGCCTGGGCACAAGGCTGCTGAGTGCTGGTCTAGATCTACTTGGGGTAAAAATGGTTTTCATAGAAGAAATTCTTTTGCTTGCTTCCACTGTGGGAAAAATGGGCATACAGTCAAGGACTGTTGGTATGTTCAAAAGAACTATGTTAAACCCCATTTTGTCAAATTCCCTGCAAAACCTTTTGTAAAAATTTCATGCTATAACTGTGGGAAGCCAGGCCATAAATCTGCTGAATGTTGGATGGTTAAGAACAAGCATCAAACTGCTCATGCATATAACAAAAAATCTTATGAACATGTTTATAAACATCACCCTGCTGTCAATATGCATCATAAGAATCAAACACCAGCCATTTCATGTAGATACTGTGGAAAATTTGGACATTCTATGGATGACTGTTCACTGATGAAATTTGATGATAATGTGGCTATGAAAATATTTAGAAAACCTGTCATGGCTAACGCAGGACCCAAAGCTGCTTGGGTCCCTGCAGGATCAAGATGATCAAATACTTTGCATGTGTGCCTTGGAGAGAGAAATAAAAGGGGTTAACCAAGGCACTCAAAAAGAAAACCCCAGGACTCAATTCAGGTCAGTTCTGAAATCTGTTTCAATTTCATTATCTGAAATTGTTGTTTTGCTTGATTGATTTTTGATGTTCTTCTCATGCTGTTGTTTGCACTAAACAAATGAGATTGCTTTGCACTGCATATGACATTTGCATGACCATCATGATATATTAAATGGAACAGTGCTGAAGGGCATATGGAGTATGTCTGGATGCTACTGCCATGTGTGAGGTGGTCCTTGGAGCGAGTCGTCCGCCTAGTACCATGGGTCTAGTTCTCATATAGAGCAGTGTATTGCATATCATAAATTTGAGGAAAATAAAATTTGAAAAGAAATGATTCATTGCACATCATGCATTTTGTCAGGGGGAGCATTCCTATTTCATATCTTCTTCACCTCATGAACTCCTTTTGTTTAAGTAACCTGATTCATTCTCTTGACTATGCGCTATTCATTTGTATTCTCTGCTGATATCTCTAAAATAGCTGATCAGTCTGTATTCCAGACTCAGCTACTGTCTGATGATAAAAATCTCTTCTGATGCTCTTCTCTATTGCTGATTTACTCTTCTCCATTATTGAGTTGTTGGTCAGCTAAATTTATTGTTCTGATCTGAGGAACTTAAGCTGCATGTCATGCAATTCAGTCTGAGATTTTGGCAGAAACTCCTATCATATGGATTTAAGAATTATCACTGAATCAGACTGATATAAGATTAATGTATTCTCAGCTTTGTAATTAAATGAATTGAAAATATCTGTTGATGAGGTTTAATAAACTTTAACCTCTTGTGTCATGTAATCCTTAAAGTCTCTCATCTGATATCTGAAATTTCAAATCTAGGCTACTTTGGTAGAGATACATAGAGTGAGTGGTTTGGTTAAACATTAACTTGAAAAAGTTGACTAAATAAAAAATTGTGAATTCAGAGCAATGACTCGGTCACTAAGAAACTGAGTTCTTTATCAATGAAATAAAGTAACTCATGTCATGAGGTGCCACAGTTATCTCTGATAAAAATTTAGTGAAACAAAACCTGACAGAGCAATAGCTTATTTGTGTTGAGTAGCTGGGGAGTCTGGCCTCTGATAAAGGTGTCTTCTCATGTAAAAAGACACTCATATTGCTAACTCTGCTCTCAAAGTGAGAGGCAATGCCAGTTATCACACTGAGTAACTGGGTCACTTCAACTAAGACTTGTTGTGCCTCATGTAAAAAGGTATTGATCAACTTAAATTACTCAGAAAAAATATAATGTGCTTCAAATAAAATTATCTTGAAAAATCTGTCAACTCATGTTCTTGAAAAAATGTTTAATTTTAGTACTAACACGTGTATTTTTCAAAGGAGCAATTGAGATCATATGTGTAAGATAAAAGATGATTATTTTTTAGTGTTTTTCTGACTATTTGGTTCACTTTTATTAAAACTTGGATTCAGATATGAGCATTGAGTTTAATTTTGTAAAGTTGGTATACATCAAAATTAAATCAGATTGATTAAGTTGCCACTTCATAATTCTTTATGATAGAAGAGTCTACATCTTTTAAGACTTATTGAATTGATGTATGCATTCAAATCCCTCATGATCAGATTCTTGCATGATCAACAAAGTGAACTTCTCTCTTATCAGTTGACTGATTCCATCTGCATTTCTCTGACCATACAAATGTGAGGTGCCACTCCCATTATTATCTTGTTCACTTGCAGCCTTCTGAACTTCAGAATCCTTATGGTGGTGGATTTCAGATTGATTCCTGAGATGCATTTCTCTCCACACTGTTGGAATCTTCCATCTTGTTCTGCAATAAGTTCTGATTCTGTGATATTTCACCAGAATTCAGATTCTTTGTAATGGCTGATTTCAGATTGATTTATTGGATAACCAGAGTCCATTCCTGTGCTTCAGGGGGAGTTATGGTTTATTCACACCTAAGGGGAGAGTAGTCAATCATGCATGTTGATAGGGGGAGAGCTGTTTCATTGTCATAAGGGTGATCTTCATTTTAAAGAACCGTGACTCATTCTCTACATTTATGTGCTGTCTTTGTGTGCTGCATTTATGTGCTACAGTTGACTATCAAACCATTTCCCTTCTTTTTGATTATGTCAAAGGGGGAGAATAGTTTGATGAGTCAGTGTGACTAATTATGTTGCCATCATCAAAAAGGGGGAGATTGTTGTGCCCCTTGTGCTTTGTTGATGATGTGGTGTTTTAATGATAGCAACATAATTGAGTCACCACTTTGTCTTGAATATGTCTGATCTATTCTGTGGGAGATTGCATGAGTGTGCCATGTCTGAATTGTGAAGAATGCATGTGTATACTTGAGTCATGCTGTGATAAATTGGTTTGTGCTTGATTTCTGTTCTGTGCATTGCTTCTCTGCTGATAATGTTCATGTTGCAGTTCATCAAGTCTATACATCCGTCTCACTGTTCACATGCATCAAGTATGTACAGCGTCCATCTCATGTCATATGTGTTTACTTCATTCAGAACTTGGTACACAGTTTAACTGTGAGCATGGCATAGATCATGTCTGCATGTCTGTCTTTCATTAATATGGGTTCAGTGCAATGGCTGCGTTGACGCAGTGGATCAGCTGGGTTGACGCCATGCTGCTTTGTCTACTTTTTTTTGCTCATTAAGTCTTAAAGTTTGTACAGGGTAGTTCATGCATCAATCTATTTGCCAAGTGTATACATCAGTCAGCATTGCATTTTGATCATGGAGTCTATACATTCATAGCTTTTGTTATGCTCAGAATGCTTAAGTCTATACACTGCCTTTGTTTCAAGTCGATACGGAGTCTTCATCTTCTGAAGTCTGTACAGCCAGTCACTTGACAAAGTCTGTACAGTGTCTCGTATTGGCCAAGTCTTTACAGCCTCATCCTTACCTTCGTTCCAAGCCAAAGTCTACACATTCGTTTCCTTGGGCAAAGTCTATACATCGTGCCTTGATCTCTCAAGTCTGTACACTCTTTATTTCAAAGTCTGTACATTGGAAGTATGTACAACGAACTGCTACACGCATCATTCCAGTTGTCTTCGTGTCGTTATTTGTTCCATCGCGTGCTGAACACTGCAGCACCTCGTGCTGCTTTCTGTGCCACCTCATGTCGCTCCATCTGTGTCACTCCTATGTCTTCGAGTCTTCTGGATTCGCGTTGTTTCTTCCAAGACCCCGTGTCTTTCTTGCTTTGTGATTACACTTCATGTCAGTTTTTGTTTTCATCTTCGAGTTGTTTTCAGCCCATGTCGTCCTCGTGTTCGAGTCGTTTTCCTGTGTCTTCGTGTTATTTTTATGTTTGAGTCTTCATGTTAGTTCTGTTTTTATGTCTTCGTGTTGTTTCTTTCTATCTTCGTCCAGGTTTCCTCTGATCGCGTGTTTTACTACCGTTTTACTCCGTGTTATTTCCTTCTTCACCTCGTGTTGTTCTCATCTGACCTCGTGTCGTTCTCTTTGTAGTGTTAGCCTTGTTACTGTACGCACTTCGTGTCGTTTTCTTTTTATCTCGTGCTGTAGTCATCTTATGTACCTAGTGTCGTTTTCAGTATAGTGCACCTTTTGCTGTTCTAATGTCTATACATTCATTTCTAAGTTCAAGTCTACACACTTGTTATCACATCTTAAGTCTATACACTCGTGGCTAGCTGTTCAAGTCAATACACTCGTTGGCTATGTCTTCAAAGTCTATACATTCTATCCTTCTGATTAATCTCCTATGACTGTGTGACAGGTACTGTTCGTGAAGCCTATGCAGAGTGGGCACGTGATACGAGGGTGGCATCTGGCACGTGATCCGAGATGCAGAGGAGCCTCCACGTGGACTGAAGCATTTGGGCGGGAATCGTGGAGAGCACACGCCGCCCTAATCTGCTGCTGCTATATATATGTGTCTTCTTCCTCTAAAGAAGGGGTGTGGGTAGAGAGTGACTGAAGTAGAAGCAGCCAGAAAAGAAGAAGAGGTGTAGAAGGGAAAGAAGAGATAGAGAAGGCTCAGAGCTAGATCGAGAGAGCAGAAGAAGAAAAAGAAAGAGAGACAGTGAGATACAGAGAGTGAGAAGAAGGTGAAGGCAGAAGTTGTGAGAAGAAGAAGAAGTAAGAAAGAAGAAGAAGAAGAAAAGAGAGTTCATGCTGGGAGAAAGAGAGAAGTAGTAGAAGAAGTTCCTGCTGGACCGTGGATCAAATCCAGGCCAGCCAGCTCCTGCGAGAGCCACATTTGATTTTATCTTTTCAGCTTTCTGTTGATGGGTTTTGATTTTCTTTTGAACTATTCACTTGTTGTTCTTCCGATTGCCCTGTTGGGGATCGGGTTCCTCCTGTGGACTCAGGAGAAGGGAGATCTTGTGTCTTCGGTTTGCAAGTAGCTGGGTGCTACTTGTGGTTGGTTCCCTCCGGTGTGGAGGAAGAGAGACTTGCGTCTCTGGTTGCCTTTGACAGGGTGTCATCGATTGTTTCCCTCCGGGTTGGAGGAAGGGAGATTTATCTCCGGTTGTGCTTCCCTCTGGGGTTCAGAGGAAGAGAGACTTGGGTCTCTAGGTTCCCCTCCGGTTTGGAGGAAGGGAGGTTTGTTCCTCCGGTTCTGGGCTTGTGGGTAGCAAGTCCAGGGGTTCCCTCCGTGTCTAGAGGAAGAGAGACGGTGTGTCTCTGGTTTCCAAGTGGCTGGGAGTCACTTGTGGGTTCCCTCCTGATTTGGAGGAAGGGAGATTCATCTCCGGTTCTGGTCTTGTGGGCTGCAAGGCTAGGTGTTCCCTCCTGGTCTGGAGGAAGAGAGATCGTGTGTCTCTGGTTTCCAAGTGGCTGGGAGTCACTTGGGGTGTCCCTCCGGTTGGGAGGAAGAGGGGAGGTTATTCCCCTGGTCAAGCTGTTTGACAGCCTTTGTTGCAGACTGAGTCTGCTGTGCTTGTGTTACTAGTGGAAGCCTCACTCTGGTTTGGAGTGAGGGGTGGACGTAGGTCTGTTGACCGAACCACCTAAAATCATCGTGCAATGGTTTGTTTGATTTCCTGCTTCCGCTAGATGCATGCTAGGACCGTGATTTAATTGATTATCTATATCCTAGAGGTTAATTGAGTTTCTTATATGTTCACTTAATTGCTGCGCATTAGATGCTTGCTTAGGATCGTTTGAGGGCTTCTTGAGTTGCTGTCTTGCTTTGATCCTTCTAAGGTTCCTTAGGCTATTTCTGCAATAGTTTTAATTCTGCATTACTGAGCATTAGAGTTTTAATTAGGCCATATTTGTAGAGGGATACATTCACCCCCCTCTGTATCCGGGACTTACATTCTAACAAAAATAATCCGCATTAGCCCTTATCTAGGCCCAATAAGGTGAAATCAATAGAGCTAAGTCCAACTAAGGAGAATGACCCATAAAATTTGGCCCAAAACTGACCAAAAATGGTCCAAAAAGTGGTGAATAACTCGGGACATCATAAAAATAAATAAGAAGATGACCAACCTCAATGGTCATAAAACGTGGGTCAACAGATGGCTCTCCTTAACGTCCTCTTTACAAGGGAGCGATCGGAGGTGAAGCGAAAGTGACATGTAACACGGAGGTGAAGCGGAAATGAAGCGGAGTGGACTGAAAAGCGGGCGTTAAGGTAAACCGACACCCATCCTCAACTAACGAGCGATAGGAATCTTCTGGAAAACTTCGGATCTATCACAACGAACGGTAAACCGAAGGACACATGCCTGGAGGAACTATCAACTAAAGGAAAGGAAAACACGCCCAACCTCCTCACTGGAACACACAATTGAGAGGCGATCGGAGCGAGCGGAAAAAGTAAAGAGACGAGTAACTAAACTCCAGACACGAATCTTCAGCTAACCAAGCCGAGTAAAAAGATCGAAGAAAACCTTCCAACTCAGAGTGGAATAATTCTCTTTGCTCAAGACTATGGATACATAGTTATCCACCATTACTGAGACACTTGGACAGATGAGGGTATCTTAATGCTCAAAGATGCGCATGATGCATGCTGGGCTAAAATAAAAGAAATCATCAAAATAAAAGCAAAGAAAGAATAAAATAGGAAGATACCCGAGAATAAGATTGCTAGACCAGATAAATCAAGGTCAAGATACTATCTACAACCACGACGTGCAAGATAGAACCATCGTCTCCCAACTCTTCCAACCTATCGGCCTTCCAACGATTAAACATGTGCACCTAGATCATCATCGTTTTTGTTAGAGGGGAACATTAGATCCTGGAACACACGAATGACCCGCCGGTTCTTGATATAATATATCATAGATATCATATAGTAATGCATTAAGGGACTTATGGATCGAGATACATACCTGACTTACCTGCTTGGCGAGGAAATAACGTGATATGATGACGTTCATGATTATGACAATAAGAAAGGCTAGCCATCAATAATTATAAGAGATAAACATGAAGCACATATAGAGTAAGAATAGAGCAAGCATATTACTTCAAATCATCAAGATATCTAGCAACCAAACGGTCTAAAAATGGACCGCTAGAATGAACTAATGGTCTAAATATAGACCGCCAGCCAAGGGCGGTTCACATTCTCCAATGCAGATGACTCAGATGAAAAATGGTCTAGGGGAAGACCGCTAAGGTTTGCTAACGGTCTAACGATAGACCGCTTAGCTCTGAGCAAATTGAAAACACAACCGTTTGTTCCACCCACGCCATTCTATGCTCATTTCAATCAAACCAAACTATCACCGAGCCTACCCCACTCTTACTCCGGTGACCTACCGGCGACCACTGCGAGGCTGCATTCCCTATCCCCAAGATGCTGAAGAAGAGAGTTATAAAGCATTTTCGGGGGTGGATAGACGAGGAGGAGGTGGCGCCCATGGCGGAGGCGAACCCATCGGTTAAGGAAGAAGGGTCGTCATCCCAAGCGGAGGTCGAAGAGGCCCCTGCGGCAGAGGAGGACTCTAAGGAGGCTAGAGATGGCGAGGAAGGGGCCCAAACGGCCGGAGAAGGTGCGGCGGCGACTGGACGGTGATCGTCGGAGGTAGGTCGATGGCCCTAAAATTTCATTTTTGATTTCTATATACCATGCATGTGTATGAATGGACAGGGGAACGGGTCTGGGGACCCATTAAAATACTTTGTAGGCCCTTTGGGCCATTTTCAATGCTTGGGGAAACGAGGAAAACACTGCCTGTTCTCTGGGTGCCTAGCGGTCCTTCCAGCGACCGCTAGGTTATCAGGCGGTCTAGGGACGACCGCTAGGAGGCAAGAAACGGTCTAAAGGAGACCGCTAAGGAACCAGAGGGATTTTTATGATTTTTATTAAAATGCAAATGCAATGTATGATTGATGAATTACATGAATGACTGATCATGATGTGTTTGAATTAATGTAGCGGAAGAGGCGGAATCGGATTTCATGGCTGTAAGTCCGAGTAGTTTTCTTAGCATTGCCAGACTAGCAGAGGGAGAGATTAGCAGCGATGGGGTTCGGGGAGCTTCTTAGCACTGAAGTGACGAGGATTGACACAGCGTTGCAGTATGCACTTCATGAGCGATGGGACCCGATCAGCAGAGCTTTCTTATTCCCGTGGGGACATATGATCCCAACGTTGGAGGACGTCGCGAGGATCACAAGATTGAGAGTACATGGGGCTCCAGTGACAGGATGGGCATATGCAAACTACTGGGAGATGACACAGGATCTACTAGGACTAGAGTTGATGAGACCGAGGCACCATTCCTCGATGCTGGCCAGAGCGACTCTCCAGGAGAGTTTGGGATTGAGAGGAGCAGCCATAGCTGTTGAAGAGTTACCTGAGGAGCACATTGGGAGATTGACAGACCGGGCACGAGAGAGAGTGTCTGGGAAGCCGGGACCAGAGGGGGACATCACCCTCCGACTCTTCATAATATTACTATTTGGGAAGCTTCTATTCGTGACGAGGGCAGACGGAGTGAGCTGCATGCTCCTTCCTTTGTTAAGAGATCTGGACGGCGTTGGCGAGTACGCTTGGGGAGCAGCTGTGCTAGCCTTTCTGTTCGACTCCCTCAGCACCACCGACCGGCAGATGATGCTGGGCGGGTTCACACCTTTCCTTCAGGTAAATGCTTGACTCTAAACTCTTATGCTTATGTTCCCACTATATGCTTATTTTTGATGTATGCTGACATTTTACTGATGCAGGTATGGAGCTATCTGTACCTCCCTGGCATCGAGCAAGGGAAGGAGATACATCCCGACCGAGTCCCCATTGTGAGACGGTGGTCGGTGGCTCGGGATATGGGGTCGCTTCGACGCTTAGTGCGAGCTATCAAAGATGACTTGGATACATTCCCATAAGCATCGATAATCTTCTCAAACTCAAACTTTCTAAATGCACTTAAATGCTTCTGGATGCTTATAAATGCTTATCTAAATGCTGACACTTGACTTCCTTGCCCTTTTCTGGTGCGCTGCACACCCTATCGTAACGAGGGTCACGAGGGACAGCCCTGGGTGGAGGCAGCCCAAGCGTACGCCGGATGAGAGATCTGGCTTCATTGCTTGAACATCATCGAGCCTCTCCATCATCGGCTAATCATGAGGACGAGAGGAGTACACCAGTCGGAGGTGGAGTTCCCAACGCGAGACGATTAGCGCATCAGGTTGTCCTCGAAGCGACTGAGTGGGGACATTGGCTGGGTCACTCGGGCACTCGACCAGGTATGGGACTAGTCACGCAGAGGTCGGGTGGTGAGGGGCCGAGCTGACAGCGATGAGGCCTACCTGAAGGCCTACGCGCGGAGGTACGGCGACCAGATGTTCCGCGGCATCAGTTGACCGGTATGAATTTTTAAACTCATGCGCTTTAAATTATTCCTATATGCACTGACACTTTGATTTGCTATATGCCTCTAGACCCCCAGGGCAGGATAGCAGAGCTCTAGTGATGCGGGACGGACACGGGGACCGACTCTACGTGGTATGGACCTCGGACTCTAGATGCGGACACGACCAGCAACACATGATGGGAGAGACATTAGGCCCGACACGGAGAGCTCCTATGGTCTATACGTCGCTAACAGAACGCAAGCTCACTCGTCGTCCCAAGCGAGGGAAACGTGGATCGTGCGCGGTTGAAGAACCGGCAGGGTTTAAGGTAGTCAGACTCACTTCCGGACTCAGATCGAGTCGCGGGATGGGTCACTCTCACACTCACAGCGGTGACATGAACACACGGGCTAGTACCTATCGCTCTCGACAGCGGCAAAGACCATATACTAGCTAAGCAAATGAACGCCAAGAAGTTCGGACCATTACCTCCATGCACCCGGCGTGGCGAAGACAACCCCGGCCGAATTACGGACTCCCGGTTAATAATGATTACAGCAATACACTAAGTCGACCCACTCCACGCAGGGAGGTAAAAGGTCACATGTGGGGTCCGGGAATCACGCAAATCGGGTTGACGGGCCGCATCTTGATGTCGCCCGGCGATGCCGAACTCCTCGTTTTCGTGCTTTCCGAGTGGCGGGTTCTACGGACCCGTGGGCCCCGCGGACGGCACTGTCCTCCGGATCTGTGGGGATGGGACCCACTGTGATGGGGACCCCTGGTGGCACGCCTCCACGGACGACAGTCGGCCGGGAACACCGATCGGGGGTCGATCGGCCCCGATTCCCAATTCTGGAACTAACTTCCCACAAATTTTGGTTGCTGTCTTCCGGCGCGCGCTCCGGCAAAAACGGCCGCTGCGATCAATCCCGACGTCGGATCGGGACGCATGAGCTATCGTTGGAAAGCACTCTTCAGATGATTCAATCTAGAGCCAGAAAGATCTGCTGGATCTGGACGGATCAGAACTTTATTGAATTTACAAGTCCCTGTTGTATAGTAACCGAAATCTTAGATCTACAGGTGAGTTGTCTGAAGACTAACTTTGATCGCGAGGAAGATGCCCGATTCAGCTCCTGAGCTCTTCATCAAACTTGTGGGATTTTGAACAAGGACAAAGGAGATATTTTTTGTGGACTGATTGGAGGTGGTTGTGATTTGTTATGATTTGTTTACTGGAGGGTGTTTGGATCTGGGAACTGGTGGACAGCACTATAGCTATCTCTGAGATCGATTTTGGAAAAATATGGGATGGCCTCACAAAAATTCAAGAAAATTTGTGGACGGTGGGGTTGATGGACAGAACTTCTAGTAAAATTGGGAGCTCTAACAAAAATCGGAAAGAGGTCCGAACAGGGGAAACACAGGGCGGGTGAAAATTGAAACAACAAGCAGACAGATCTGTAAATTAAGGTTAGACGAAAATAAACAAATATCAAATGGGATCTTTATGACCAACCAAAATTTTTGAGATGTGCTTGACACCTCTGGAGCATCCCCTAAAATCCGCAGGTCGATCTGAGCTCGTGGCTGACACATAGAATTCGTGGAAGCTGCTGTGGTCGGATGAAGGCAGAACTCCGGCGATCTCGGCGGTGATGCGATGGCGGCTCGTGGCGGCGGCGACCGGAATGATAAGGGGAGGAGTCACACCTCCAAAGGGAAGCCTTCATAGCTCCAAGGGGGAGAGAGGGGCGGCCTAGGCCTTTGCTCAGCAATTTTCCAAGTTCAGATGGCATTAATTGTCAAAAATGGGAAATTACAAGTATTTATGTGTTACATCTCAAATCCATTGTCCACCGTTGGATCTAGGGGATGGGAATGGGTGGCCTGGATTGAGTGTGACACACACACACAAAAATTACAATAAAAAAAATAAGGGGGGGGGGGGGCGCACCATTGACTAGGGAGGCAAGGGGGGACATGGTAGTTAGCCACCTTGGACTTTGAAGTCCACTTGTCTCCCATGTGCCTTTTACCATTCAACCTTCTAGATGCCTCCATTTGACATGTTGACTGACCCCACATGGGCCCATGAGCTGAGGTGGACCAATGGGAGGGGGTCTGTGGGCCCGTGGGACCCAGGGGTCCCATTTTACAAATAAACCCCTCTTACAATCAAAATTACATACCAAATAAAATGAAATAAACACACATCACACAAATAAAGTCTAACTAAATATGATAAATGCCGAGACTCATGGGGGCGTCTCCAGGCTATCTCCGAGCCAGATGGATGCTGAGGTGGCTCGCGTCGTACTCCGTGTGCGGTACCGGTGGCTCGGCGTATCGCGCCGCTCAACTGCTCGGGTGTCCGCACCAATTCTCCCCGGGTGGGAGAAACTCGACCCTGTCGAGTAAGGGTCTGCATCACTCCTGTATCGCTCCAGAAGGTCCGGATCGATCCGCTGCAACTCGCCATGCGTGATCCATGTGTCCTCAGTAGCGGGCCATCCTCTCCATCGCACTAGGTAGCGCGAGTAGGATCTACTCCTGGTAACTGTCACCTGCTCATCTAGTATATGATCTATATGCTCACGCTGCCGTGACAAAGGGGCTGGAGGTGGACACTCAGGTGTGGGATCACTCACAAGGGGAGGAGATGGCTCGAAAGGCTCACTAGGGATCACCGCTGGGTCCCTATATGCAACTAGATCCGAAACATTAAAAGTAGAGCTTATACCGTATTCCTCGGGCAAGTCCACAACGTACGCATTGGATCCAACGCGTTTCAACACTCTGAATGGACCGGCTTCGCGAGCTTGCAACTTCTTAACGGTTCTAGAGGGAAACAGTTTAGGTCTTACCCTGATCATGACATATTCGCCCTCTTGGAACTCTCGGTGGTGTCGGTGGGCATCGGCTAACTCCTTGTAACGTGCATTGCTAGCCTCAATGTGACGACGGATGTCGTCATGCAAACTCCTAACATGCCTAGCAAACGACTCGGCCGACTCCGACACTCTAGCATGGATAGGCATGGGGACAAGGTCCACGGGTTTCCTAGGCCTACGACCTGTGACAATCTCAAACGGACTCATGCCGGTAGACCTATTCACCGAATCATTGTATGCAAACTCAGCCATGGATAAAATGAGATCCCAATCCCCAATGCGGTCCTTAACTAGACACCTCAAAAGATCTCCCAGACTCCTATTGACCACCTCGGTCTGACCATCTGTCTGGGGATGATATGTAGTGGAAAACTTGAGGTACGTACCCATCATATGCCATAGTGTCTTCCAAAAGTAGGAAGTGAATCTAACATCACGGTCAGACACTATAGTGCGAGGCAACCCGAACTTGCACACCACATGCGTAAGGAAAAGGCGGGCTACCCTCGAAGCATCCGAAGTCTTCGAGCAAGGAATAAAGAGGGCCATCTTCGAGAAACGGTCAACCACCACATAGACCAAATCATGCTTCCTGAAGGTACGTGGCAATCCCAAAACAAAGTCCATGCTAACATCCTGCCACGGGGCATCAGGCACGGGAAGAGGCGTATGAAGGCCGGCTTTGCTTCTTCATCTTGGCCGTAGCACAGGTACGGCACTGAGCCACGATGTTAGCAACATCGCGCTTCAAGCTCGGCCAATAAAATCGATGCTCCACTGCCTCAATAGTCTTGTTCCGACCAAAGTGGCCGGCTAGACCTCCCGCATGTAGTTCCCACACTAAGAAATCTCGAACCGAAGTTCAGGGAACACATAGCCTGCTACCTCGAAAGAGGTAACCCTCCTGAAGCACATACTCATCAAGGTCTCTCGAGGGTCCGGCCTGGAGAATGGTAAAAATCTGACTGAAGTCAGGACAATCAATGTAGGCCTCCTTCATCTTCTCTAACCCTATGACCTCGGCACTCATGGTGGTAAGCAAACATGCTCGCCGACTCAAGGCATCAGCCACCTTGTTTTCCACTCCAGCCTTATGTTTAAGCACAAAGGCGAACTGCTGGAGATACTCGACCCAACGACTGTGACGCAAGTTCAGCTTATTTTGGGAGTGGAGATACCTCAATGCCTCGTGATCGGAGTATAGGACAAACTCCTGATGTAAAAGATAGTGCCTCCAATGCCTAAGAGCCCGAACAACTACGTAGAATTCTTTATCATATGTGGAATATCGCAGCTTCGCGTCATTCAGCTTCTCGCTGAAATATGCGATCGGGTGGGACTCCTGACTCAAAACGCCTCCAATTCCCACGCCCGACGCATCACAAGAGACCACAAACACCTTCGAGAAATCAGGCAGTCGAAGGATAGGTGTCTGGGTCATGCGCTCCTTGATGTCCTTGAAGGCCGTAGATGCGGCCTTCCTCCATACAAATGTGCCCTTTTGGATACAATCCGTGATCGGGGCGGTGACGGAGCTAAATTCGCGGATGAAGCGACGATAGAACGTCACAAGACCATGAAAGCTGCGGACATCATGAACGGTACGGGGTTCCGGCCACTCAACAATGGCCCGGACCTTCTCCAGATCGGCGGAGACCCCCGTACTAGACACAATGAAACCTAAGAAGGTAAGCTGAGGTGTCATGAAGGCACACTTCTGTGGGTTCGCAAACAGCTGCTCTCGCCGAAGAAGTAGATAGACCTGCCGAAGGTGGTCTAAGTGGTCCCCCGTGGTGCGATTATAGATAAGGATATCATCAAATTATACCACTACAAAGACTCCAATGAAAGGTCGAAGGACCTAAGTCATGAGTCGCATGAATGTACTAGGGGCATTGGTCAACCCAAAAGGCATGACCAACCACTCATATAGACCGTCCTTGGTCTTAAATGCGGTCTTCCACTCATCACCTGGCCTAATCCTCACCTGATGGTAGCCACTCTTAAGATCGATCTTTGAAAAGATAGTGGCACCTGCCATCATGTCCAGCATGTCATCAAGGCGGGGAATAGGGAACCTGTACTTCACGGTGATTTTGTTGATGGCACGACTATCAATGCACATTCTCCACGTGCCATCCTTCTTCAGGGCGAGTAATGTGGGTACAGCACATGGACTCATGCTGTCCCGAACAGACCCTCTCTGCACTAACTCATCGACCTGCCGTTTAAGCTCGGCATGCTCCGTGGGACTCATGCGATAATGAGGAAGGTTGGGAATAGAAGAGCCCGGAACAAGGTCGATGGCATGCTGAATATCCCGCATAGGTGGGAGTCCCTCGGGAAGCTCATCGGGAAAGACATCAGCATACTCCTGCAGAATGGGAACAACCTCGGGTGGGAGCTCACCCTCGGAGTCCCGCTCCACCTCTAGGACCGAAATGGCAAACACCGGACATCCCTGACTAAGCTCTTGCTCCATTTCCCGGGAGCTAATCATCATCAATCTCCTCGTCGAGGGCTCTCTTGGGCCAGAGGTAACGGTAATAGCCCGAGCTGGGGATGGGGTACTAGGCCCGGGAACGGAAGGCTTCGGAGTACTAGGGCCAGTAGGACCCCTGACTGATGGGCTCCTGGGCCGAACGGGTTGGAGGGTGACCCGCTGGCCAGCGTGGTCGAAGGTACAGCTGTTCGACCGGCCATGGAGCGTGGCATCCCGGTCAAATAACCATGGCCTACCAAGAATGATACTGCCCACTTTCATGGGGAGAACATCACACCAGATCTCGTCACGGTAGGAGTGGAGCTGCAGCGGGACCAAGCACCGCAGCCTGACAGACATGGAAGTGGTATCCACCCATGATACCTGATAGGGACAAGGATGGTCTACGGGTGTGAGACCAAGACGGGCGACAGCGTTCGTGGAGATTGCATTGATACAACTCCCGCTATCGATGACCACCTTGCAAATTTGCTTTCCCAGCCTACAGAATACATGAAGGATAGTAGTCTGATGCCAGTCATCACTGACCTGCGGCTGGGTGAGGATACATCTGACGACCCCCACGTGGGTATCGTCCAAATGCTGGGCATCCTGGGCCTCACCTCCCATCTCATAGTATTCGTCAGCTAGCTCTTCATCTGCCTCATAGCTGACTAACTCGAGGCCCGTAGGGGTGGTATCCTCGGTCTGTGTGTCCCCAATGTGAAGAGATGGGCGGGTGGGACACTGGTTGGTGAAATGGCCAAACCCATTGCAGCGATAACACTGCTGCCGTGATCCACTAGGCTCCCCAATCATAGGTCTTTTACCTTTATCCTCCCGACGGATAGGAGGTGTAGGCAACAAAGGACGTGCAGGAGGTGCGGGTGCCGGTGGACGGGCTGTGGGTGGGGCCGTAAGATGCTGGGGACGAGGAAGGTCCCTCGGGGGTGGAGGACGAGGCCTAGGAGCAAAGGGCTCGGGGCGAGCGGGCTCCTGAGGTCGAGTCATGGGGGCCCTCGGATACGTGCCAGATGAGCCACGGGGCTCGACACTACGAAGGGGAAAGGAACCCAACCGATGGGGTGACTCGAACTCGGCCTCGAACTGCTCCAATTTGAGAGCGATCTGATATGCCTGCTCTAAAGTGGTTGCATTGCGGCAAAAGAGTTCATATTGATAATTGGGCCGCAAACCTCTTCGAAAGCAGGATATAGTCATGGTGCTCTCTTCCGTGACCCCACACCGTAATTAATACTCATCGAACTCGGCGGTGTACTCGGTCACGGATCGGTTCAATTGGGAGATGCTTTGCCACTTGTCTCTAAGACGTTGGCGATATGAGGCGGGAAGGTATTTCTCCCTCAATTTGATTTTCATATCATCCCAAGTACCGATTTGGGGTTGACGTCGCTGATTGAGCAGGCTCTCCACATTGATCCAATAAGTTTGGGCCTGCCCTTGCAGCTTCATCTTCGCGTATCGGACTCTTCGGTGGTCCGTCATCTCAAACCACTCGAAGTACCGGTTCATGCCTGCCTCCCAATCTAAATACACCCTAGGGTCCAAGGACCTGCTAAAGGTGGGAGGGTCCGTACATACACCCCTAAGGATGCGTTCGTCATCATCATCATCACGATTCCGTCGTTGATTCCGACGACCATTTCCCCCCTGATCATTGTCGGAGGCATAATCATCCACTATAGGCGCCTGTTGCCTCCCGACATCCTCCACTTGAGCCCTAGGCAAGGCGGGTGGCTGTGCCGGATCTTGTTGGCCGTTCGTCGGCACGGGTTGCGCCGCTACTGGGCCCCTCTCTAGAACGGTGATCCTCCCAACTAAGCCCTGGATGGACTGATCCAAACTCTCGGCCCGATCCTCGAGGGCTTTCATCCGCCCTTCTAGATGCGTTCCTATGCCATCCATACGCGTACTAAGACCATCCATACGCGTGTCAAGACGATCCATGATGGCTCGGAACATCTCGGCCATCGAGGACTCATCGGAGTTACGGGCCCGGGAATCCGTCATAGGTGGTGGTGGCGAGTATTGGGTACCTCGACGGGTGGGCATGCAAAGACACACGACCTAGAAGACACCGACTAATGCAAACACTCACTAGATGATGCACTTAGACCTAACCAATATCCGGTACGAGGCGGAGACAAGCGATCCGAAGATCACTCGCGCAAGTACGCTACCCTCCCGATAGGCATAACCTAATGTTTGGGTAACGCCTTTTAATATACCGAGCTATTGGGTGAAATGTAATTTGAAAACACTTTTTTTGTTGTTGTTTTGAAATGATGATCCTAGACTCGACTTATACTATGCAAGACATATGCAACGACTACCCTAGACTCGACTCGCTCTGATACCAAACTGATGAGGGATGGACACGGGGACCGACTCTACGTGGTATGGACCTCGGACTCTAGATGCAGACACGACCAGCAACACATGATGGGAGAGACATTAGGCCCGAAACGGAGAGCTCCTATGGGCTATACGTCGCTAACAGAACGCAAGCTCACTCGTCGTCCCAAGCGAGGGAAACACGGATCGTGCGCGGTTGAAGAACCGGCAGAGTTCAAGGTAGTCAGACTCACTTTCGGACTCAGATCGAGTCGCGGGACGGGTCACTCTCACCCTCACAGCGGTGACATGAACACACGGGCTAGTACCTATCGCTCTCGACAGCGGCAAAGATCATATACTAGCTAAGCAAATGAACGCCAAGAAGTTCGGACCATTACCTCCACGCACCCGGCGTGGCGAAGACAACCCCGGCCGAATTACGGACTCCCAGTTAACAATGATTACAGCAATACACTAAGTCGACCCACTCCACGCAGGGAGGTAAAAAGTCACATGTGGGTCAGGGAATCGTGCAAATCGGGTTGACGGGCAGCATCTTGATGTCGCCCGGCGATGCCGAACTCCGCGTTTTCGTGCTTTCCGAGTGGCGGATTTTACGGACCCGTGGGGCCCGCGGACGGCACTGTCCTCCGATCTATGGGGGTGGGACCCACTGTGATGGGGACCCCTGGTGGCGCGCCTCCACGGACGGCGGTCGGCCGGGAACACCGATCGGGGGTCGATCGGCCCCGATTCCCAATTCTGGAACGAACTTCCCACGGATTTTGGTTGCTGTCTTCCGGCGCGCGCTCCGGCAAAAACGGCCGCTGCGATCAATCCCGACGTCGGATCGGGACGCATGAGCTATCGTTGGAAAGCTCTCTTCAGATGCTTCAATGTAGAGCCAGAAAGATCTGCTGGATCTGGTCGGATCAGAACTTTATTGAATTTACAAGTCCCTATTGTACAGTAACTGAAATCTCAGATCTACAGGTGAGTTGTCTGAAGACTACCTTTGACCGCAAGGAGGATGGCCGATTCAGCTCCTGAGCTCTTCATAAAACTTGTGGGATTTTGAACAAGGATAACGGCGATATTTTTTGTGGACTGATTGGAGGTGGTTGTGATTTGTTATGATTTGTTTACTAGAGGGTGTTCGGATCTGAAAACTGGTGGACAACACTATAGCTATCTCTGAGATCGATTTTTTAAAAATATGGGATGGCCTCAGAAAAATTCCAGAAAATTTGGGGACGGTGGGGTTGATGGCCAGAACTCCCAGTAAAATTGGGAGCTCTAACAAAAATCGAAAAGAGGTCCGAACAGGGGAAACACAGGGCGGGTGGAAATTGAAATAGCAAGCAGACAGATCTGGAAATTAATGTTGGACGAAAATAAAAAAATATCAAATGGGATCTTTATGACCATAATTTTTTTTTGGGATGTGCTTGACACCTCTGGAGCATCGCCTAAAATCCCCAGGTAGATCTGAGCTCGTGGCTGACACAGAGACTTCGTGGAAGCTACTGTGGTCGGATGAAGGTAGAACTCCGGCGATCTCGGCGGTGATGCGATGACGGCTCGTGGCGGCGGCGGCGGCGACCGGAATGATAAGGGGAGGAGTCACACCTCCAAAGGGAAGCCTTCACAGCTCCAAGGGGGAGAGAGGGGCGGCCTAGGCTTTTGCTCAAGCAATTTTCCAAGTTCAAATGGCATTAATTGTAATAAATGGGAAATTACAAGTATTTATGTGTTACATCTCAAATCCATTGTCCGCCGTTGGATCTAGGGGATGGGAATGGGTGGCCTGGATTGAGTGTGACACACACACACAAAAATTACAATAAAAAAAATAAGGGGGGGGGGCGCACCATTGACTAGGGAGGCAAGGGGGGACATGGTAGTTAGCCACCTTGGACTTTGAAGTCCACTTGTCTCCCATGTGCCTTTTACCATTCAACCTTCTAGATGCCTCCATTTGACATGTTGACTGACCCCACATGGGGCCCATGAGCTGAGGTGGACCAATGGGAGGGGGTCTGTGGGCCCGTGGGACCCGGGGGTCCCATTTTACAAATAAACCCCTCTTACAATCAAAATTACATACCGCATAAAATGAAATAAACACACATCACACAAATAAAGTCTAACTAAATATGATAAATGCCGGGACTCAAGGGGGCGTCTCCAGGCTGTCTCCGAGCCAGATGGATGCTGAGGTGGCTCGCGTCGCACTCCGTGTGCGGTACCGGTAGCTCGGCGTATCGCGCCGCTCAACTGCTCGGGTGTCCGCACCATCCAGGGCCTCCTCCACTCCACCATACAGCAGAGGGATGAGCTCCAGCACGCGCTGGATCTTCTAGTGAGTTTCGCTAAATCTTAGACTTTATTATGCTTTCGCTTATGATGAATGTAACTGACTCTAACTTCTCAAATGCAGCGAGCCAAAGGAGTGCAGCGACACAGACCAGATGCTCCTTCCTCTTCGTCCCAGCCTACGGGAGATCGAGCTGAGCGAGATGCGGACTTTGCTCGGGCTGTGGCTCGGGCCGAGGAGGCCGAGGCCACTCTCGCGGAGAGGGTTCACAAAAAACTAAACCGAGAACCTTTTCACTTAAATGCTTATGATATGCAAATGCCTAACTGTGATGAATGCTAATGCAGGCGAGGGTGTTGAGCACAACACTGGCCGAGGTGGAGCGTGCTACAGTAGAGACCAAGCGACTCCGTGCAGAGGTGGAGCAGTTGAGCGCGGGGTTAGCAGATTTGGTGCGCTACAGGACCGAGGCACGAGAGGCTTGGCACCAAGCGTACGATTTGAGGATCGAGCTGCGGACCATGGAGAGGACGTTCCGGCTGATGGGTCGAGGATCTAAAGCGAGTGTGTCGTAGAGCGGCGCATAGAGTAGCGCCTTCCCAGATTTCCTCACGGGTTCCTCAGGCCTTCGGAGGAATGAGGATGCAGAGGGGAGACAGCGACAGCGAGAGGAGGGGAGCACCTCCATGGCACCACCAGCGAAGAGAGCTGAGAGTACTGGGGACAGCAGGGGTCCAAGAGAGGGACCCACTAGGGCATGAGTTGTACTCTTCCTTTTCTTTTGATGCACACTTGTATGTGACTTATATTTAGTGAAATGGATAACTTTTTGTTGTTTTTATTGTTTAAAGTGCAAATGGTGCATGAATGCGAATGCTGATTTACTGACCATGACTCTAAGACTAACAGAGATCACGGGAGAGGACGAGAGCGAAACAGGACTCGCGAGCGAGCGAGATGGAAGTTAGCTAAAACCTGACAAAATTAGAAAATAGTCTAGTGTAGGACCGCCACAATGGCACAAACGGTCTAACGATAGACCGTGGGGAATGGGAGATAAAGAGGTGAAGAAGAATGGAAAACGGTCACTTGACGACCGTTGGTGAGCTTTTAGCGATCGAACGATAAAGCGCTAGGGACGGAAGACAGTGAAGTCCGAGCGGGACTCTTCCGTGAGGGTCATAACCCGAGGATAGGGGTCCCTAATCTGCACTAAACCCATCCCAACTCAATTTGAAGCTACCCAGCCCTAATCCTAATGCAATAGGACTAAAACCAAAGCCTTATAACCAAGACTAGACCTCGGGATTCGCAGCCCACATGCAGTCTCTGCTACAAACCCTGAAATTTCATCAAAAATCATCCAATTCATCATGAAGAGGAGCTTTGAAGGTAGTGCCATGGGAGAGGTTGCCTACACCGGTCCAAAGGCAGCTAGGAGAGAGCACAGGGAGCTACAGCGGCTGACTTTGATCCCCAAGCACCTGAGTTCAATTTCTTCAAGAGAAGTAAGCATAATTCTAAGTTCAAAAAAAGTTCATTTACTTCCTCAATTTCTTCTTATGGCATTCCCTTCTCTTCTTCTTCTTCTTCTTTCTTTTCCTTCTTTTCCAGATTCTTCCTGGCCCAAGATGCTACTCTAGCCTTAAGTGGGTGGCTCCCTTGATAAAGGAACTTTCTTTAGAGGTCCTTTCCATCCTAAGGGCATGGCACCTTCACCCTTTAGTGGTTCTAGTCAAAAATTTCCAGAAAATCTCCCTAAATTGGCCAAGTATTTCAGCTCTTGTAGAATTATGGCATCCTCAAACACATACATTCGTATTCCCAACCTTTGAGGCCAGTGTCCTACTAGAAGAGGTAGAGACCTACCTAGCCCTTCCTAAGACTAAGGCAGGGGATGAAGATTTATTGAGCCATACGGTGGAGCCTATAGACCCATCACTCATATTAGGGGATTTCATTCACAACCCAAAAGATGTTAGGACCATGATCAGCCCGTGCCATGTCCATTTGATACCCATAGCTCAATGGATCACCGCTTATTGTAAGAACAAGAGTGAGAGATTTGAGGCCACAACCAAGGCTACCTCAATTTGCTTGTATGGGGTCTTTCTTTTCACCACCATCGACCACCTCTTGGACATCCAAAATCACAGCACTATTAGAGGTTTGTGGCGGGGTTTATCTATCTCTCAAGCAGTCCTTTCTTACCTTTATGAAGGCCTTAGTTCAGCTTGTCTAGGGGGGCCACTCTTCGGGTCAATGATCATCCTTGAGTGTTGGATGGGAGTGAGACTTAAGTTTCTACCCAAGGAGGATATGCCTTCTGCTAGCCACATATTCAGGAGCCACCCTCTATCGTTTATAGGAGGTGCATCTGGATTTTCTTCATAGGTTGAGTGCCGGACGGCGGACAAGAAAACACGGGATGATTGGTGCCTCTACCTCAACACTTTGCCAATTGACAAGTTCGTGATGCGACCAAGAGCACTTCAAGGCACCACCCTCAGATTATTTCGGCGACTGGGCCTAGATCTTTAGCTAGTGGGGAATACTACCTTCGCGATCTACAACCCACATCGATGCTTCTTGCAAATCGGACTACCTTGCACTAAGGTTCTAGCATTATCACACTATCCTCCCCTTCAAGCTAGGAAGATCGGGACCGAGGAGGATGAGCGCTCAGTGTGGAGCGCTCAGTGAGGAGCGCTCTAACCATGTGGGCGGTCAGGTGGGTACGCACCTTGCAAGCAAAAGTGATGCGGGACGGGACCACGGACACGATAAGCTAGCGGTCGTCCCTTAGCGAGGGAAGCGTCGGATGTGCGCGGTTGAACAACCGGCAGTGAGCTAGGGTGGTCGGCTCTCAATTGTGCCCGGATCGGGTCACGGGACGGTCACTCTCTCACTCGCAGCAGTGATATGATAAATTAAAAGCGAGCTAGGTAACCCTACACAAGCTCTCTAGCAGCGGCATAAACAAGCATATATAGAAATAAGCGGAATGCCAAGCAAGGAGCGAATACGATACCTCCACGCGCTCGGCGTGACGAAGATGGCACCCGGCCGAAACTCGTACTCCCGGGAACTTAATACATTAAGATTACAGCAATACAAGTAAGCCCACTCCACGCAGGGAGGTAACGGGCGACACAAGGGGGCCCGGGAGGACCAATTCCGGGTTGACGGGCGGTTTCCGGGCACGGCTTCGGCTTCGCGCGTACTCGTGCTAGTGGGGCCCACGTGTGGACCGGAGGGGTCGTGTGGGACCTGATGCCTCCTCTGGTGTGGGTACACTTGGGAAGCGCTCCCCTAGGATGGCGAGTTGCTGGAACGACCACCGGACGCCGGGCGGTCCCTCGGACGACGCTCGCGGGAAAACCGGCCACAAGTCTGCGCTTGCTGTCTTCTCGCGCGCTGTCCGGCGAGATCGGCTGCTGTGATCAACCCCGTCGTCGGAATGCAACGAGCTCGGCGCCGTTGGAAAGAGGACTCCAAATACTTCGACGTAGGGGCCTTCAGAAAAAATAATCAGATACGTATATCTGACTTATTGAATTTACACCCTTGCTGTAAACAGGCCAGAACTGCAGGGGCAGGTTCTGACTTCTCTGAAAATCACCGTTGACCGGGGAGAAGACCACCGAATCTGGTGATAATCTCTTCAGAAAAGTTTAAGATCTCTGAGAGAGGAAACCGGGACTATTTTTGGTTTCTTGATTGGACAAGAAATGGATTTTTTGGGATTTTTTGAGTGGACCTGGGTCGGATCTGGGACACTGTGGAAAAATTGCTCACAGGAACTGGTACGAAATTTGAAAAATACCTAGAGACCTTATCAAAAATTAGGAAAATTCATGGTGATAGACATATGTGGACAGAAGTCTCAGTAATTTTTAGAGCCCCAACAAAATTCAAAACATGGGTCGAACAAGGTAGACTCAGAACTGATGAACAGTAGACAGAACCTGAACAGAACTGAAATTTGAACTTGGACGAAATTCTAAAAATATCTAAAGGACGAATTTTTGACTGAAATTTTTTGTGGAGGTAAGGGTTCAAGAGGGGAACCAACCCTGAAAATTGGAGCTTCAGAAGATGAGGGAAGAGAGAGAGACAATTCGGAGAAGAGAGGTCTGTCCAGAGTGGACAGAAAACCGAATTCGTTGGTGAAGACGCGTCGGCGGCGAGACGGCGGCGGCGGCGATCACCGGAGTTGCTTCAGATGCTGGAGGGGATCAAGGGGGAAGGGATTACACTCTAGAAAGGGGCTGGAGGTGGAAGAACACCAGGGAGAGAGGGGAGAGGGGCGCAAGCTTCAAGGAGGCAAATGCTCATTTCTTCTTCATTAATTCATTCAAAATGAAAATTACAACCTTATATAGGATGCCAACCAAACTCAATCTCAACCCTTGGATCTAGGGGTTTGGATTGGATGGCTGGGATACAATGAGAATCCCACATTGAATACATTAGTTTAATCAAATTGACCACATGTGTTCAAACTTGGTGTAATTCCATTCAAACACAACCTAACTACAACTACCAAGCCTAATAAGGCCAAAAGAGCATGCGCCCCCCTTCTTGGGCCAAGCCCATTCTTGGGCCAAGAGCCACTCCATATGGCATGCTAGGCATGGGCCATTCCCACTTTGATGGCCCATGAGAGGATGGAATCCCATTTGGGCTTTAAGAGCCTTAATGACCCACTTTGAAACCAAATGGCCCAATATGAAGGAGCCATCTTAAATGGACCTTAAACATGCTACCTAGTTATGGACTCTTCCTAGAAAGAGGCCCATTGGCTTAATTAAGCCTTACAAGGATGGCCCAAAAGAAGGAAATCAAAAATTACACACTTTCAAGCTAATACAACCATAACACACCTAATACAATCCATAAGCTCATGATGTCCTCATCAATTCTCCCCGGGTGGGAGAAACTCGACCCCGTCGAGTAGGGGTATGGCTGCTCGAGTACTCTGGCGGATCCGTCACCGTGCCAAGTAGCGCGGGTATGCTCCACTCCAAGTGATCGGCACCTGCTCGTTCCACATATACTCGATATGCGCACTGCTATGGCCAAAGGTGGTCACTCCGAAGGGGCACTCTCAACGGAAGGAAACAGTTAAAGACTCACTAGGAATCACTGCTGAGTCCCTATAGGTGACTGATCCGGGTATAGAAGTAAACCGATCCCATACTCGTCAAGTGAATCGACTCGCTTCACACTCATTCGGGAACGACACGAGCTTGCACAAGACACATGCAGACTCACCATGCACAGACACACGAATGCAAACCACGCAAACAAACCACACAAGAAAACACACTGACTCAACTATGACCCTAGACACACCTAATGTTAGTCCGACCCGTACATGGGTGACGGCGGACCAGGACACCCGAATATGTGCCATGCATACACTAGATGTACTCGATGCTTGACGGAATGGATGACTCCTAGACACCCTAAGATGTACCAATCATGCATTGGCGACCTATGGGATTTGGGTGGGGAAGGACTAGGAGATCCAAAACTACCCTCGTCATCATCCCTAGATGTAGAGACGGCGTGCCGACTAGGCCGAGGGGTATGAGTGGAATAGTGAACTCTTCGGAAGAGGTGGAGAGAATGTGATAGCTCGGGAGCTTCACTAGTGGAGGGGTCAAAAGGGTCGAAGAAGGTGTGACCCCATGAAGTGGGTTCCAACATGACATGGTCCCAATCGTGAAATTCTTGAAGGTGCGGGTGGTCACCTTCCTCCGTCATGGTAGATGGGACCGTGTATAGGAAATATGACTCCTCCCTCGGAAGCAAAGTCATGAAGTCGGGCTCATCCGGTAGTGGGAGAAGTAGAAGAACCTCCGTGGTGACACAACCCACGGTGCACTCGGAGGTAATGGACCCTATGGCCGGATGGGTGAAGCTAAGACTAGCGGGTTGGTCAAAGCCTCGGGTCAAAAGATGCGTCAACTTCCATTGTGAATCTAATCCCATGACAAGATCATCCAACGTATCAACATGGTGACGAGATCGAAATGTGGTATGGAATGAGTTGACCGGCACTAGTGGTAGTGTGGGGTCCATTGATGGGAAGGGATGTGGGACCAAGCCATCCTTGAGCCATCTAAGAAGTGGCTCGACTATGTAAAGTGTTCCCGTAAGAAACACGGGTGGCTCGGGCTTTGGTAGTTCCCACTTTGATGGTTTCGAATGAAGACTGGAGGTAGATAACAATGGAGCATCCATGGGTGGTGGAGTAGCTTGTGTCCTTTCCCACCAATCCGAAATCATTTTCTTTATTTCCTCTAAGGAGCGGGTTGGAGGAGGGACCTTGGGGTGGACTAGCTCCTTAACTCTCGGCTCGGGTGTGAGCCTCGGCTCGGTTATAAGAGGGACTTCCACTCGGTTGGAGGTGCTTGAGTGGGTTGGGATGGGAGTGCCAAGGGGAGGTTGGTTGGTGGTGCATGGGCGGGCCACTAGATTGGGGTCACTTTGGTGGGTTTGGACGGCGGTGAAGGGGTGGGATTGGGTAGAGGTGTGGCCCACTTGATTGTGGGTGAGTTGGTGGGGTTGGTGAGTGGAATGACCTCCGTGGTTGGAGGTAGGTGGGCGGGGAACGTAGGCCCTCCTAAGCACTCTCTTCATTTCCCACCATGACTTGATGGGCCTTAGATTCCTATCCTCCCTCCAATATTTGATGTCCCTCCAAGTTGCAGCGGCTTCCCCAAAAAGTCGCCTTTTGGCAACATCGACTTGCATGGGCCCGTACATGATGTACACCTCGAAGTAATCATCCATAATGGCTTCCCATTCTAGATAGACACTCGGGTCATCGGACCCGTAGAAATCCCGGGTTTCGGGTCTCGTGGGGTGGTTCGGGTGGTCCTTCCATTTGAGATAGTATCGCCACCATCCCGGAGTTTGGGACTCCATGGGACACGGGAAACTAGTGGGTGGCCATGCCGACACTCGGACCAAAACACTAGACACGACACTAAGTAATGCAAAGTTGGAATGCACTAACTAATGCACACTAAGGACCCTAGACGTAAACCAAGACTCGATACGTGGCGGAGATAATTGACCCGAAGGTCACTCGCGCAAGTGTGCGGCCTTCCCGATAGGCGTAACCTAACGGTCGGACAACACCTTTTTATATACCGAGTAAAGGGATGTATGCGACCCAAAAATGACTCTTTTTGTTGTTTTAAAAATGTGATGATCCTAAACACGACTTAGACCGACTAATGACTACATGACACTCTTTTTTTTTTTCTTTTTGACACCCTAGACTCAACCTGCTCTGATACCAAATTGATGCGGGACGGGACCACGGACACGATAAGCTAGCGGTCGTCCCTTAGCGAGGGAAGCGTCGGATGTGCGCGGTTGAACAACCGGCAGTGAGCTAGGGTGGTCGGCTCTCAATTGTGCCCGGATCGGGTCACGGGACGGTCACTCTCTCACTCGCAGCAGTGATATGATAAATTAAAAGCGAGCTAGGTAACCCTACACATGCTCTCTAGCAGCGGCATAAACAAGCATATATAGAAATAAGCGGAATGCCAAGCAAGGAGCGAATACGATACCTCCACGCGCTCGGCGTGGCGAAGATGGCACCCGGCCGAAACTCGTACTCCCGGGAACTTAATACATTAAGATTACAGCAATACAAGTAAGCCCACTCCACGCAGGGAGGTAACGGGCGACACAAGGGGGCCCGGGAGGACCAATTCCGGGTTGACGGGCGGTTTCCGGGCACGGCTTCGGCTTCGCGCGTACTCGTGCTAGTGGGGCCCACGTGTGGACCGGAGGGGTCGTGTGGGACCTGATGCCTCCTCTGGTGTGGGTACACTTGGGAAGCGCTCCCCTAGGATGGCGAGTTGCTGGAACGACCACCGGACGCCGGGCGGTCCTCGGACGACGCTCGCGGGAAAACCGGCCACAAGTCTGCGCTTGCTGTCTTCTCGCGCGCTGTCCGGCGAGATCGGCTGCTGTGATCAACCCCGTCGTCGGAATGCAACGAGCTCGGCGCCGTTGGAAAGAGGACTCCAAATACTTCGACGTAGGGGCCTTCAGAAAAAATAATCAGATACGTATATCTGACTTATTGAATTTACACCCTTGCTGTAAACAGGCCAGAACTGCAGGGGCAGGTTCTGACTTCTCTGAAAATCACCGTTGACCGGGGAGAAGACCACCGAATCTGGTGATAATCTCTTCAGAAAAGTTTAAGATCTCTGAGAGAGGAAACCGGGACTATTTTTGGTTTCTTGATTGGACAAGAAATGGATTTTTTGGGATTTTTTGAGTGGACCTGGGTCGGATCTGGGACACTGTGGAAAAATTGCTCACAGGAACTGGTACGAAATTTGAAAAATACCTAGAGACCTTATCAAAAATTAGGAAAATTCATGGTGATAGACATATGTGGACAGAAGTCTCAGTAATTTTTAGAGCCCCAACAAAATTCAAAACATGGGTCGAACAAGGTAGACTCAGAACTGATGAACAGTAGACAGAACCTGAACAGAACTGAAATTTGAACTTGGACGAAATTCTAAAAATATCTAAAGGACGAATTTTTGACTGAAATTTTTTGTGGAGGTAAGGGTTCAAGAGGGGAACCAACCCTGAAAATTGGAGCTTCAGAAGATGAGGGAAGAGAGAGAGACAATTCGGAGAAGAGAGGTCTGTCCAGAGTGGACAGAAAACCGAATTCGTTGGTGAAGACGCGTCGGCGGCGAGACGGCGGCGGCGGCGATCACCGGAGTTGCTTCAGATGCTGGAGGGGATCAAGGGGGAAGGGATTACACTCTAGAAAGGGGCTGGAGGTGGAAGAACACCAGGGAGAGAGGGGAGAGGGGCGCAAGCTTCAAGGAGGCAAATGCTCATTTCTTCTTCATTAATTCATTCAAAATGAAAATTACAACCTTATATAGGATGCCAACCAAACTCAATCTCAACCCTTGGATCTAGGGGTTTGGATTGGATGGCTGGGATACAATGAGAATCCCACATTGAATACATTAGTTTAATCAAATTGACCACATGTGTTCAAACTTGGTGTAATTCCATTCAAACACAACCTAACTACAACTACCAAGCCTAATAAGGCCAAAAGAGCATGCGCCCCCCTTCTTGGGCCAAGCCCATTCTTGGGCCAAGAGCCACTCCATATGGCATGCTAGGCATGGGCCATTCCCACTTTGATGGCCCATGAGAGGATGGAATCCCATTTGGGCTTTAAGAGCCTTAATGACCCACTTTGAAACCAAATGGCCCAATATGAAGGAGCCATCTTAAATGGACCTTAAACATGCTACCTAGTTATGGACTCTTCCTAGAAAGAGGCCCATTGGCTTAATTAAGCCTTACAAGGATGGCCCAAAAGAAGGAAATCAAAAATTACACACTTTCAAGCTAATACAACCCATAAAACACACCTATACAATCCATAAGCTCATGATGTCCTCATCAATTCTCCCCGGGTGGGAGAAACTCGACCCTGTCGAGTAGGGGTATGGCTGCTCGAGTACTCTGGCGGATCCGTCACCGTGCCAAGTAGCGCGGGTATGCTCCACTCCAAGTGATCGGCACCTGCTCGTTCCACATATACTCGATATGCGCACTGCTATGGCCAAAGGTGGTCACTCCGAAGGGGCACTCTCAACGGAAGGAAACAGCTCAAAGACTCACTAGGAATCACTGCTGAGTCCCGATAGGTGACTGATCCGGGTATAGAAGTAAACCGATCCCATACTCGTCAAGTGAATCGACTCGCTTCACACTCATTCGGGAACGACACGAGCTTGCACAAGACACATGCAGACTCACCATGCACAGACACACGAATGCAAACCACGCAAACAAACCACACAAGAAAACACACTAACTCAACTATGACCCTAGACACACCTAATGTTAGTCCGACCCGTACATGTGTGACGGCGGACCAGGACACCCGAATATGTGCCATGCATACACTAGATGTACTCGATGCTTGACGGAATGGATGACTCCTAGACACCCTAAGATGTACCAATCATGCATTGGCGACCTATGGGATTTGGGTGGGGAAGGACTAGGAGATCCAAAACTACCCTCGTCATCATCCCTAGATGTAGAGACGGCGTGCCGACTAGGCCGAGGGGTATGAGTGGAATAGTGAACTCTTCGGAAGAGGTGGAGAGAATGTGATAGCTCGGGAGCTTCACTAGTGGAGGGGTCAAAAGGGTCGAAGAAGGTGTGACCCCATGAAGTGGGTTCCAACATGACATGGTCCCAATCGTGAAATTCTTGAAGGTGCGGGTGGTCACCTTCCTCCGTCATGGTAGATGGGACCGTGTATAGGAAATATGACTCCTCCCTCGGAAGCAAAGTCATGAAGTCGGGCTCATCCGGTAGTGGGAGAAGTAGAAGAACCTCCGTGGTGACACAACCCACGGTGCACTCGGAGGTAATGGACCCTATGGCCGGATGGGTGAAGCTAAGACTAGCGGGTTGGTCAAAGCCTCGGGTCAAAAGATGCGTCAACTTCCATTGTGAATCTAATCCCATGACAAGATCATCCAACGTATCAACATGGTGACGAGATCGAAATGTGGTATGGAATGAGTTGACCGGCACTAGTGGTAGTGTGGGGTCCATTGATGGGAAGGGATGTGGGACCAAGCCATCCTTGAGCCATCTAAGAAGTGGCTCGACTATGTAAAGTGTTCCCGTAAGAAACACGGGTGGCTCGGGCTTTGGTAGTTCCCACTTTGATGGTTTCGAATGAAGACTGGAGGTAGATAACAATGGAGCATCCATGGGTGGTGGAGTAGCTTGTGTCCTTTCCCACCAATCCGAAATCATTTTCTTTATTTCCTCTAAGGAGCGGGTTGGAGGAGGGACCTTGGGGTGGACTAGCTCCTTAACTCTCGGCTCGGGTGTGAGCCTCGGCTCGGTTATAAGAGGGACTTCCACTCGGTTGGAGGTGCTTGAGTGGGTTGGGATGGGAGTGCCAAGGGGAGGTTGGTTGGTGGTGCATGGGCGGGCCACTAGATTGGGGTCACTTTGGTGGGTTTGGACGGCGGTGAAGGGGTGGGATTGGGTAGAGGTGTGGCCCACTTGATTGTGGGTGAGTTGGTGGGGTTGGTGAGTGGAATGACCTCCGTGGTTGGAGGTAGGTGGGCGGGGAACGTAGGCCCTCCTAAGCACTCTCTTCATTTCCCACCATGACTTGATGGGCCTTAGATTCCTATCCTCCCTCCAATATTTGATGTCCCTCCAAGTTGCAGCGGCTTCCCCAAAAAGTCGCCTTTTGGCAACATCGACTTGCATGGGCCCGTACATGATGTACACCTCGAAGTAATCATCCATAATGGCTTCCCATTCTAGATAGACACTCGGGTCATCGGACCCGTAGAAATCCCGGGTTTCGGGTCTCGTGGGGTGGTTCGGGTGGTCCTTCCATTTGAGATAGTATCGCCACCATCCCGGAGTTTGGGACTCCATGGGACACGGGAAACTAGTGGGTGGCCATGCCGACACTCGGACCAAAACACTAGACACGACACTAAGTAATGCAAAGTTGGAATGCACTAACTAATGCACACTAAGGACCCTAGACGTAAACCAAGACTCGATACGTGGCGGAGATAATTGACCCGAAGGTCACTCGCGCAAGTGTGCGGCCTTCCCGATAGGCGTAACCTAACGGTCGGACAACACCTTTTTATATACCGAGTAAAGGGATGTATGCGACCCAAAAATGACTCTTTTTGTTGTTTTAAAAATGTGATGATCCTAAACACGACTTAGACCGACTAATGACTACATGACACTCTTTTTTTTTTTATTTTTGACACCCTAGACTCAACTGCTCTGATACCAAATTGATGCGGGACGGGACCACGGACACGACAAGCTAGCGGTCGTCCCTTAGCGAGGGAAGCGTCGGATGTGCGCGGTTGAACAACCGGCAGTGAGCTAGGGTGGTCGGCTCTCAATTGTGCCCGGATCGGGTCACGGGACGGTCACTCTCTCACTCGCAGCAGTGATATGATAAATTAAAAGCGAGCTAGGTAACCCTACACATGCTCTCTAGCAGCGGCATAAACAAGCATATATAGAAATAAGCGGAATGCCAAGCAAGGAGCGAATACGATACCTCCACGCGCTCGGCGTGGCGAAGATGGCACCCGGCCGAAACTCGTACTCCCGGGAACTTAATACATTAAGATTACAGCAATACAAGTAAGCCCACTCCACGCAGGGAGGTAACGGGCGACACAAGGGGGCCCGGGAGGACCAATTCCGGGTTGACGGGCGGTTTCCGGGCACGGCTTCGGCTTCGCGCGTACTCGTGCTAGTGGGGCCCACGTGTGGACCGGAGGGGTCGTGTGGGACCTGATGCCTCCTCTGGTGTGGGTACACTTGGGAAGCGCTCCCCTAGGATGGCGAGTTGCTGGAACGACCACCGGACGCCGGGCGGTCCTCGGACGACGCTCGCGGGAAAACCGGCCACAAGTCTGCGCTTGCTGTCTTCTCGCGCGCTGTCCGGCGAGATCGGCTGCTGTGATCAACCCCGTCGTCGGAATGCAACGAGCTCGGCGCCGTTGGAAAGAGGACTCCAAATACTTCGACGTAGGGGCCTTCAGAAAAAATAATCAGATACGTATATCTGACTTATGGAATTTACACCCTTGCTGTAAACAGGCCAGAACTGCAGGGGCAGGTTCTGACTTCTCTGAAAATCACCGTTGACCGGGGAGAAGACCACCGAATCTGGTGATAATCTCTTCAGAAAAGTTTAAGATCTCTGAGAGAGGAAACCGGGACTATTTTTGGTTTCTTGATTGGACAAGAAATGGATTTTTTGGGATTTTTTGAGTGGACCTGGGTCGGATCTGGGACACTGTGGAAAAATTGCTCACAGGAACTGGTACGAAATTTGAAAAATACCTAGAGACCTTATCAAAAATTAGGAAAATTCATGGTGATAGACATATGTGGACAGAAGTCTCAGTAATTTTTAGAGCCCCAACAAAATTCAAAACATGGGTCGAACAAGGTAGACTCAGAACTGATGAACAGTAGACAGAACCTGAACAGAACTGAAATTTGAACTTGGACGAAATTCTAAAAATATCTAAAGGACGAATTTTTGACTGAAATTTTTTGTGGAGGTAAGGGTTCAAGAGGGGAACCAACCCTGAAAATTGGAGCTTCAGAAGATGAGGGAAGAGAGAGAGACAATTCGGAGAAGAGAGGTCTGTCCAGAGTGGACAGAAAACCGAATTCGTTGGTGAAGACGCGTCGGCGGCGAGACGGCGGCGGCGGCGATCACCGGAGTTGCTTCAGATGCTGGAGGGGATCAAGGGGGAAGGGATTACACTCTAGAAAGGGGCTGGAGGTGGAAGAACACCAGGGAGAGAGGGGAGAGGGGCGCAAGCTTCAAGGAGGCAAATGCTCATTTCTTCTTCATTAATTCATTCAAAATGAAAATTACAACCTTATATAGGATGCCAACCAAACTCAATCTCAACCCTTGGATCTAGGGGTTTGGATTGGATGGCTGGGATACAATGAGAATCCCACATTGAATACATTAGTTTAATCAAATTGACCACATGTGTTCAAACTTGGTGTAATTCCATTCAAACACAACCTAACTACAACTACCAAGCCTAATAAGGCCAAAAGAGCATGCGCCCCCTTCTTGGGCCAAGCCCATTCTTGGGCCAAGAGCCACTCCATATGGCATGCTAGGCATGGGCCATTCCCACTTTGATGGCCCATGAGAGGATGGAATCCCATTTGGGCTTTAAGAGCCTTAATGACCCACTTTGAAACCAAATGGCCCAATATGAAGGAGCCATCTTAAATGGACCTTAAACATGCTACCTAGTTATGGACTCTTCCTAGAAAGAGGCCCATTGGCTTAATTAAGCCTTACAAGGATGGCCCAAAAGAAGGAAATCAAAAATTACACACTTTCAAGCTAATACACACTAATACAATCCATAAGCTCATGATGTCCTCATCAAAAAGTAGCGGAGTATGAAGAGGAGTACCGTGCTTATGTGGAAGATTTGCGCAAGATCTGACCTTGTGCGGATGGAAAATTGAATGTATTTTAAGTTTCTTTCCTTAAGTTCTTGGAATGATCGATAGATTGATATTTAATGAACTTGATTGAATGGGATAAGAAGATTGATTTGGGACATGTGGAATGGAATGGTCGAATGAACTTGAATGAATGGACAAAATAGCGCAGAACAGGGTTCTTTGTCTGATAAATG
Organism: Amorphophallus konjac; assembly: GCA_022559845.1. Taxonomy (NCBI): domain Eukaryota; kingdom Viridiplantae; phylum Streptophyta; class Magnoliopsida; order Alismatales; family Araceae; genus Amorphophallus; species Amorphophallus konjac. The sequence goes on along the minus strand of CM040127.1, from coordinate 147,110,671 downwards.
GCCTAGAGTAGGGTCGCTAACTACTCCTAGCGGTGTAACGATAGACTGCCAGAGCAACATTCAAGAAAACTCTGAGAGTTTTACCTTTCGGGGGTGCATAGCGGTCGTGACTTAGACCGCCAGAATATGGATAACGGTCTATCGAATGACCGTGAGGGACAATGCACAGAGAAACCAAGAGTTTTGGCTCTCGGACGAGTAAAACGGTCTCCAGATAGACCGCCATAGAAGTTAGCGATCTAACAATAGACTGTAAAAGACCCAGAGATAGGAAATCGTGCAAGCTTTGAACCTTGAGTGAATTAAACCTACGTCTGCACGCACTCAAACAAGAAAACAAGTTAAATCTGTTCTTAGACTCAACCCCTTTCCTTCATCAAGTTAGAGAATGACCATTTCTTGATAGTCGGTTAAGAGGTGGAGCCTTATTAAATAGGTAGAAAATGAAATGAATATGAATGTTAATGCATGCTATGCAATGATGATGGTATTTTGGAATTTTGAAAAGATTTGATTATTGTGAGTTTTGAAATATATGATTTTTTGGATTTTTGAAATATCTGATTTTTTTGAGGGTTTTGACATATATGATTTTTTTGGGATTTTGAAATATATGATTTTTTTGGATTTTTGAAATATATGATTTTTTTAGATTTTGGGGGAAAATTTCATCCCGGCAACAAGAGCCCTACCTGTATCACTAGGAATCTCCTGAAGTTAGCGTGCTTTTGAGGTGACAATCCCTGGCCAGGGCCAATCTGTATGACCGTGCTTCTACCGAGGTCATACCTAGGGTGCTGTCTGGTCCTAAAAGAAAAAAAGAATTCAAGGGGGTAAGCTTAGGCCAGGTGTAGAGGTTTTTAGGGTTTGAGTCCTTTTCATGACAACACTTTCAGAGATTCGATCTATTGCGCTTGGACTTTGTGTCTTTTATCGAACCTTTATCCACCCTAGGCACGCATACGACCGGGCTCAAAAATTCCCTGTGGGGAAACTGTACTGCCACTCTTGCCATGTCTAGTTTTGCACATTTTTTCCCATTTAGAGCTTTGATTTTGAAACTTCGAGCTTTTGAGATGAGCTTTTAATCTTGCTTTGATTTGCTCCTTTTCTTTTTCTTTGCTTTTCTATTGTGGAATCAGGTCATAACGGACTGCCCCTTCTTGAGACCACCTTTCATCAGGGTGTCTAGATTAGTCATCGCCCCCTTATTTGTCTCTTGCCCTTAGATTCAGCCGAGGAGAGAAATGGACAGGGACCTTGACTTCCCCCAAGCATGGTCAAGGAGAAACGGTGTTTACATAACTGGGGAAACCAACCAAGGACGTCGTGAAGTGTGTGATTTGCCAAACTCAGGATCCTCTTTTGTGATCAGGAAAGGGACATCTTGCTACCGTGCTTTCATTAGCCTGGCTTTAAGGAAAGAAACGCTTAAGATACAACCCATTCCAAGCGTGAGACAACTCCTCACCTTTCGTGTTGACTAAGCGATACACATTCTCTTGATACGCTTCCTTAACGACGAACGGACCTTCCCAGTTAGGTTGTAATTTAGACCTGGGACCTCCGGACCTAATGAATTTGCGTTTCAAAATCATATCACATACTTGAAATTTACGCTTGATTACCTTCTTTTGAAAATAACGCGAAACTCTCTTTTGATAAACGGACACGTGATCGGCCGCATTCATCCTCTTCTTATCTAAGAGTTCTAGCTGGACAAGTAACGCCTCTCGACGTTCATCGAGATTAAGTTCGTTATTGAGCTGTACCCTTAAGAATGGATTAAGATCTCGTATGGGAGTACCGCCTCCATCCCGTAAGTGAGAGCATAGGGGGTTTGTCCTATAGGAGTACGGACGAAGGTGCGGTAAGCCCATTAGAGCTTCCACTAATGGTTTAGGCCAATACAAAATTTTGTGAGATTCACATGTTTTCTTTATGATTTTAAGAAGGATTTTATTAATGGCCTCGGCTTGACCGTTGCCTTAAGGATAATATAGAGATGAATGATGTAATGCAATAGTGAACTTCTTACATAGGTCCTGGAGCTCTTGAGAGATGAACTGGGGTCCATTATCGGTGACGATGCTGCTTGGCACTCTGAACCGCGAGATGATATTCTTCATGATGAAGCAGCACACCGTGATTGCTTTGATCTCCATGTACGCCTCTGCTTAGGCCCGCTTGGTGAAGTACTCAGTGGCGGTGAGGATGAAGGATTTGTGTTTAGTCTAAGAATTGGGATCACCGAGCAGGCTGACAATGTCGAAAGCCCACATAGGGAATGGCCAAGGAGCAAAAAGAGGATGAAGATATGAAGTAGGAACATGGATTTTATCAGCATGGAGTTGGCATTTAAGATACCTCCGGACATAGAGGGAGCAATCTTCCTCTATAGTGGGTAAATAATAACCCTGCCTAAGGATTTTATTCGCTAGAGCCTAGCCATTAACATGACCTCCACACTCACTAGAATGGGCTGCTTCGGCCACCTTCCAAGCTTCATCGTCATCTAGGCATCTCATAAGCATTCTATTGAGGGAGCGCATGTACAATTCTTCAGCAATGATAGTGTACCTCGAGGTGGTTCTTCTAATGGCCTTATGCTGCTCGGCATTTGCCCCTTCAGGGAACGATCCATCTTTGCAGTACAGCTCGATTTCATGATACCTTGGCAATTCTTCTTCCTCCAAGATCTCTTCTAATTCTGTTAAAGAGACTTCCTTCAAATCTTTCTTCTCAGCCATAGCCTCTACAGTCTTCCTAAGGTTGGCGAACCAAGGATCCTAAAGAGAGGGAGCATCTAATCTTTGAATGATGATAGTCTCAATGCTCCGACTGAGAGGGAAGGATAGGGCGGAAGCGAGGGATGCCAATGCATGAGCAAGAATATTCTGAGATCGAGGAGTATGATTGTAAATGAGCTTACGGAATTGCCTAGCCAAGAGAGTGACTAAATCCTGGTATGGCTTGAGCTTCGGGTTACGGGTGAGGTAAGTGGACAGAACCTGGCGCAAGACGAGTTGAGAGTCTTCTATGATGTTTAAATAACGCGCGCCTAAGAGATAGGCGTGCTTCAATCTGGCCTGGAGAGCCTCATACTCAGCGATGTTGTTGGTAGCAGGAAAACAGAGCTGATAAGCAAAGGGAACCATCACCCCTTCTGGAGTGAGTAGAATAGCGCCTATCCCTCGGCCTTGAGAGTTGAGTGCATCGTCAAAGTGCAGAGACTAAAAGGGATGATGGGTGAGCACAGAGATATGCTCATCAGGGAAATCATCCTGAATAGAGTCCGTGCAGGGGATGGGAAGATGGGAAAGATGCACAGCGATGGCATATCCTTTGATCACCTTCTGAACAACAAATGTGATATCGAACTGAGAGAGGAAGCTCTCCTAGCGAGATAACCTACTAGAAAGGATAGGCTTTTCTAGAAGATAGCGGATCGGATCCATTCTAGAGATCAGCCTAACCGGGTGGGCTCGAAAATAGTGTTTTAGTTTCTGAGCTACCCACACTAAGGCCACACAAGTCTTTTCCATGGTAGTGTATTTGGTCTCTACTAGGTTAAATAACTTGGAGAGGTAATAAGCTGCTCGCTCTTTGCCTTCGTCGTCTACTTGTGCTAAAACCACCCCTAAGGAGTCCTCGAGATAGAAATGTATAGGATTTGGGGTTTCCCAGGGACAAGAGGTTGAAAACTCAGGGAATCGGTCAAATATTCCTTAAGGTCCTCATATGCCTTTTGAAAATCTTGATTCCATTCAAATTTGACCCCCGCCTTTAGCAATTCAAAAAATGGACGGCACCTCTAAGAATGTTGGGATATGAATCTTCTAGTAAATTTTAATCACCTGATCAAACCTCGAAGTTCCGTGATATTCTTAGGCGGAGGCATGTCCATGACGGCCTTTGCTTTGTTAGGATCAATCTGAATCCCCCGTTTGCTGACTATAAAACCTAGCAACTTCCCTGAAGAGACTCCAAAAACACATTTCTTTAGATTCATTTTTAAGTGGTACACTCTGGATCTCTGGAGCATCTTAGCCAGAATAGTAGGGTGTTCTTCTTTAGTTCTCGATTTCACCAAAATATCATCCACGTAGGCTTCCATGTAGACATGCATCATGTCGTGGAATATAGCCATCATCACCCTTTGATAGGTGGCGCCCGCGTTCTTCAACCCGAACGGCATAACCACATAGCAATATGTTCCCCAGGGCGTGGTGAAGGAGGTTTTCTCTTGATCTTCGGGGGTGAGACGGATCTGGTTGTATCCTGAATAACCATCCATGAATTCATACCCGACGGTGTTGTCCACCAAGACATCTATGTGAGGTAGCGGGAAATCATCTTTGGGAATTGCCTTGTTAAGATCCTTGAAATTAATGCAAATACGCACATTTCCATCCTTCTTGATGACAGGGACTATGTTTACCACCCACTGAGGATATAAGACAACTCTGATGAACTTTGCCTTGTACAATTTATCGACCTCTTCCTTAATCCTGAAGGCCATGTGGGGGTGAAATCTTCTTGATCTTTATTTTACGGGTGTTGCCCCTAGTTTAAGTACGAGTCGATGTTCCACCAAAGAGGGGTCACGACCCGGCATGTCCTCGTAAGACCAGGTGAATGAATCACTATACTCCCTTAGGACTTTGATTAAATCTGCTTCCACTTCTGGAGGGAGATTAGTGGTAATAATGATGGGCCTGGGGTCTTCTTCAGTTCCTAGGTTTTTTTCCTTCGTAGGTTCATCCATTGTTAATAACGACTCATCAAATCTCTTTAAGCCTTGCGCATACAGATCAGTAGTGTCATCTACATCGCTGTCCTCAGGATCCACCGGGCCCTCTTCATCCATGCTTTCATAAACACCTAGTCCGTCGTCACTCCACACCCCTTCTTGCTCCTCATCTTCTTCTATCACAATTGCTGTAACGATGAACTCTCGGCACTTCAGAAGAGCATGACATCGCTGAGTTAGATCCTACAAGAACCTATCAGGAATGGATTTAGAATGACGCGCAAGTGGGCGCGGCTCAGGTGATGAAGGGTTGGACGACCTAGAACAAGACTCTACTTCTCTAAACATAACAGACTCTACTTCCCTACACTCGACACACCCTATGTCTAACCTCGGAGAAAGAAAATCTAATGGGAAGGAGGCAGCAGGGGCGTCATGCCCCTGGGAGGATGATAAAGAATAGACAGCGTAATCTTCCACTAAAATCTCCGTTTCAAGATTGACGTTTTTTATTTTTTGGAGATCTGTGGAGATCATGCAACAAGATGGAGAAGAAGGCGAAGGAGGAGGGAGCCCGAGGGGATATTTGGAGGGATAGAAGATGTCGAAGAAGGGATCAGAGGAGGAGAAGAAACGAGTGGATAGATCAACCGATGGATAGCAATCACAGGTTCTGATGATAAGGAAATTAATGGGGATTTGGAATAGCATCGGATCAATCATAATAGGAGGTGAACGGGGTAAAAAGTCCAGCTGTTGGAAGAGGGACATAAGACGGTAGGGAGACCAAGTAAAGATGAAGGGTGAGCTCCCCCTTTCCCATGGATGGTAAGTTGGCTTCTTCGGTTGATAACACACAAGCCGCACCTCCTGGTTTATCTGGCAGCTTTCTTCATAAAACAACTTTTCAAATGCTTGGCTAAGATCAACCACGTCGTCGACCATCCCTGTAGACACGCCATTCCTGACGTCTCCTAAGAAAGTCTCATATTACTATATGACGCCCCGCGACGGCTTACGCATTTTGAATCACTCGAGTGCTTCCTTTTCTTGAGTCTTCTTCTGCCCTTGTCAGCATCCGGAACCATCTCGTCGCAACATTCGGACGGCATCAACACTAGTCAGACGCATCAAAATCAGGAAGGGTTCCTGTTGGGGAGCTGCCGACGCCTTTTCAGCGGACCTGGGGGGGGTCTTAATGGAGGCGTCCAGGCCCCTGGGCGCCTCCATCATTTTAATTTATTTTTTTAAGACAAAAAATACATAAATATATATATATATTTATGGAGGCATCCAGGTCCCTAGACGCCTCCATGAAAACAAATATATATATATATATATATATATATATATATGCTAGTTGGCATAAAAAACAAAACAAAAAAAATATAATATTATAATTTCATGGAGGCGTCCAGGACCCTGGACGCCTCCATCAACTCACTCACGGGGCACCGCCCACCGAACGACGGTTTGTCGTGTGTGAAAGAATCCAAATTGTGGAGACGTCTAGCCGGTTGGACGCGCCCATTTCCAAATGACGGGTCGCTGCTCCAAAACCACGCGTTGCGTTAAACCGCGTGCGACTTTCGGCGGAGTTCGGTGGGACTTATGGAGGCGTCCGGGACCCGGGACGCCTCCATGAAAATATTCGGAAAAAATGAATAAAAATAGAATAAAATATCTTTTTTTACCTTGATGGAGGTGTCTAGGGTCCTGGATGCCTCCACCCTCCGGAGCCCTATAAATAGAGGCCCACCCCCTTAGTTCTAGGGGAGCTTCTAAGAGATCCGATAGGCTGCCGGAGCCCAGAGGCTACCGGAGTCATTTCTAACTCGTGGGGTCTTTTGTAGGTGGAGGTTCTGCCGGCTTCTCGGGTGCCCACGCTCGTGAGAGGAAGGTCATCTTCATCCACCGCGCTTCCACGTCATCCCTACGCTGCCGGAGCTCCGCCGAATTTCACCATCGGCACATCCAATAAGCCAATCCTTTCCTTTTCTTCGTAGTTCTTTTGCATTCATCATCTCGCATCCTCTATCCCCCTTCATAAGGGCGCCTCTTCTTATATACTTCTTACATCCGTCATCTCATTTTCCTCCTACTCGAGTCCGAGAGGGGTTTAAAAGATAACACCAACCAGGTGTGTGTCTTGCCATAATTTCATTATTTTTATCGCAGGGATTTGAATACTACACCTTCATCTCTCTAATCCACTCGTTACTTGTTTGTCGTTATTTTGCAAGGGTACCCAAGGAAAGCCCTCTCCGTCGGCCGGCCGAAGGGGGAGGAAGAAGCAACCCGCCATCTCCCGCTCTTGAGGTAGGCGCGATCACTTTCTTTATTTTGGGGTCTTTTGGCCCCTGGCGATCACATCTTGTTCTCGAGGCCGCGGCGAGTCACTTCCCCAATGGCCGTTTAAATTCCCGTTCTTATATGTTATATTCTTATCTATTCATATTCTCGAGGCCGCGGCGAGTCACTTTCCACATGGCCGTTTAAATTCCCGCTCTTATATTCTCTTTATATTTTGTTATATTCTTATCTATTCATGTTCTCGAGGCCGCGGCGAGTCACTTCCCCAATGGCCGTTTAAATTCCCGCTCTTTATATTCTCCTTGTATTCTGTTATATTCTTATCTGCTCATATTCTCGAGGCCGCGGCGAGTCACTTCCCCAATGGCCGTTTCAATTCTTGCTATTTAATTTCTGCACCATTCCCGTCCCCCCGAGGCCGAGGCGAGTCACTTCCCGCTATGGCCGTTTAACCCCCATATCTTGCTATATTACATTTGTCCCACTCGCCCCGCCGGAGCAATCTCCCGTGGTGGCCCCTTCTCTCTTCTCTTATTTCTGTGTTACAGCAACAAAAGAGGAGCCCGCGCGCTCCGCGTCTTCTTCGCTCCCCGAACCGCGTGACGTCGCTCACAGATTGGCGATCACGGTGGGACCTCTACTGCATCCTTTTGGCTACACTTACAAGTTCGGCACCGTCCGTGCCTCTCCACCTTGGCGCCCTCGCGCGCCCCCGTTGTGTTCACGGCAGCACTGTCAATTTGATTGGTTGGGTGTTTATTATACATTTGTTATTTCTGTTGTTTTCTTACTCTATATCTTTGTCAGCATTCCATTGCATACATCCATCCCTCTTTTATATCCTTTTTCATTTTTTCTAAGGATCACCCTTTCCCGGTGAAGGAAGGACTCTCTGTTTGAGAATTCCTCTCAACGGACTAGAATCTCCTCCATTGGGACCTCCGTAAGTCCCCGACATCGAAGAATCTCCTCTTCGTTCACTGGGCTGGTTGTACCATTGAAGTTCTCCGGAGTTAGTCATTCCATTCGTGGTGAGACGAGAGACCCTAGCTGACACGGCGGTGAAACAAAAATAAACTAGGGTCCCTATTTTGTGTGAACTTCGGATCTCGCTAAAAGCACAAAAAAATCATCAAAATCAAAACACAAAAAAGGCGTAAAGGCATCCACTTGTTTGATAATCTCTGCTACCTACTTGCTAGTGTATGTTTTTGCGTTATAGGAAAACTGTGAGCATGGCTCACGAGTCTTTTGAGGAGAACCACCCTAGTCATGGTTTGTCAGCCGACCCGCGAGTCTATGCTATGGACTCGGGTCCTTCTCATGAGCCCTCGCATGAGGTGCAGGTTATTACCGAGGACACGTCCCCACCACAGGATATCTCTTCCTTACTGGGCGTCCTCGCCAACATGGAGCTTACCTCTGAACAGCTCCGGGCCTTCCAGGCCATTCTGAAGGGGAAATCTGTTTCCCCCACGCCCCAGGAATCAACTCCGGCCATCGCACCTCTCCAAGAGCCCGTGCAGGCCATTCCATCTCCTTCATTGGCGCAAGCCATCCAGTCTCCCTTGCTTCAAGGACAAGCGAGCCAACAACCACCCTCATTCCAGTTCCCGTCACAATCTCAAACTCCCGTTGTTCCCCACATACCGCTTCAGCCGGGGCCAACTGTCGACGGTCCGACAGCTCCCTCTCATTCGGGGTTCCCCCCTCAAGTCTTCGGGAGACAGTTTCTCCCCCAGTGGCAAGTGCCACCTTCACCTCCAGAGGAGCTCGCCCAATCACTCCTCAATAGGTTCAATCGCATGGACGAGCAGTTTCAAAATCTGAGAAGAATGGTGGACGTGAAAGCCACCCCGGAGGTTGCTTTGCCAATCCTTCCCGTCATTCATCTTCCTCCCTCCGAAATGCCCACGTACCGCAGATACAATGGTACCGGCAACCTCTTCATTCACCTCAAGGATTTCATGTATGAATCTTCCTATTGGCAAAACGATCAGAGGTCCCTGGCATACCTCTTTCGGAGATCATTGGATGGTCCCGCACTTGAGTGGTTCTATTCCTTGGAGCCCCGCGAGGCCGAGAATTTTGAAATAGTCCAGAGAAGGTTCTTGCAGAAATATAGGGATAGGGTCGGTCCCTCACTCTCCATTACTGACCTAGTGGCCGAAAAGATGAAGCTCGACGAATATTTTATCCGCTATGCTGATAGATGGAGGTCTCTGGCGGAAAGAATAAGGGATACCCTCTCCGAGCCCGAACAAGTGAAGATGATTGTGTCTAATGCAACCCCACAGTTCAGACACGTCCTGGCCATGAATAAACTTACTACAATAGAGGAACTCTATGAAAGGGCCCGGTACATCCAAACCCAGTTAAAATACTCCCCCATTATGAACATGTTTGAGTCACCGAAGCCCAAAGTGGTCAGAAAGATAGGCGCTGGTGTCCCGGGCGGAGCCACAGAAGGGGTTGTGACAAATGAGCAAGTGGGTGCGGTCAACAATGCCAACTATGCAGTCAACCCAAGGCCTCCACAAATGCCCCGACTTCCCCTCCAACCAGGTCCTTTCCCTCTTCATCCTCCCCCCCAAAATAATCCACCCCAGGATAATATGCCTCCATTACGTCAACCCCAGCAACAACAACCACAACCTCAGCAACAACCACCGCTTCAGTACAACCAAGTTCCACCCCCGGGGAACTATGGTCCCCAACAGCAACAAAGGAGGCCGGTCGGTCCCAAGAGAGCCTACTATCCACCATTGCCAAAAACCTTAGCAGACATTTTTAATGCCCTAATGGCATCAAACCAACTCGCCCTACCCAGAGAAAGGCCCGTGTGGCCCCCGAATGTTGATACCTCCAAATACTGCGTCTACCACAGGCAGCCAGGACACACAGTAGATTACTGCTTCCATTTCAAAGATTACATCCATGATATGAATGATGAACATCAAATAGATTGGGATGAAATGAGACGATACGTCGCCGCTCTCAAGGCTAGGAGACCTCCTCATAGGCCACAGCAGCAATTACAACAGCAGCAGCAGCAGCAACCACAACAACAACAACAGCCTCAGTAGGCCCCACACAACAGCCCAACATGGGCATAATCCAGAATCCATTACCGGAGCACCAACAGCCCAATCATCAGGTTAACCCCATCTCCTCCTTCCCGGAAGTCGAGAGAGAGCAGGTGTGGCACCAGAAAAGTACCTCCATTCTTTCTACCGCCAATCTTATCATCACGCAACACCCTTGCCTTGCCCGGGTAGCACCTCTCTCTCATCAACCCGCGTCAGTATCGCCTTCACCATTTCCACTACCATTACGCCCTCTCATCCATACCCCGATCCCCTATCAATCGACACTCTCCACTACGCCTTCACACCCTCTCATCTTCTCCCACTCCCCCACTTTACCATCCACCTCTATCACATTTACCCCTACACCTTCTAAACCCCTTATCATCCGTCAACCATACATAACCCCATCTTTCTCCTCTATATCACCACTAATGCCTTCAAAACCACTCATTACCAACCACCCACCTCAAAATCATTGCCCGCTTCAAGCCCTACCCACTTCTACTTCGTCTCCACCTCCACCTTCCAGACCCCTTATCCTTCATAATCCGCGCGATATCCCCTCTACCTCCACCATGCCTCCACCTAACAAACCCCTCATCAGAATCCCTGCTCCCGTCATCACCCCTGCTTCATCAACTATTCCTCCACCACTACCCCTCAAATCCCTGTTAAAACTCACTGCTACCCCCATAGAGGTACAAAAGCCGCAGGCAATGGTGCTTCGGAGTGGAAGGATTTTCCACAGGGTTTTCCCCCACAATAGTCAGAATCCTGAGCAATCTCAGCCAGAGAAGGATGATGGAGAACAACCAGAAAGAGCTATCCCTGGAACATAGTATGATCTATTGAAACACTTGGATAAGACGCCTGCTCGGATCTCCATCCTGGAGCTACTTCAAAGATCCACATCCCACCAGGCAGCCTTAATGGAGTACCTTCAAAGGGTCATGGTGAATGAGGACCTCCCTGTAGAAAAGATCTCTACCGTCCTCACCCCAACGGACACACAACCGGCCATCATGTTCCACAACTACGAGCTCACTCCCAAGGAAGCTCGAAAATATGCATTGTGCATTTCAATAAAAATTAATGGGGTATCCATAAACCGGTGTCTTGTGGACACGGGTGCATCCATAAATGTGATCTCAATGAGCACTCTTCAGTTGTGTGGGGTCGACGAGGAACAAATAAGACCTTCCTCGATCACAGTCACGGCTTATGACAATAACAAAAGGCCGCCGCAGGGGATGATTATTCTGAAGGTAGAACTAGGCCCCATGTCAATTCTGTTGGACTTTTGTGACTTCCCTAGTGTTTTGATGATGAGCATCACTATGTTAAATATTGTTATTTTTAATCAGATATCATGAGTAATGTTATTAATTCGAACTTTCCATGATTAACAAGAAAAACTGCTATGAGATAATACCCTGCATGTCCGTACTGTTGATTTCATACTTCGTGTTGGTTGTGCTCACTTCACTTCGTGTTGTCTTTTTCAACATCGTGTTGTTCCAACTATGTTTGTTGGTTGTCTTCGTGTCGTGTTTTGTTCCAGCGCGCGCTGAACACTGCAGCACTGCGTGCTACTTTCTGTACCACCTCGTGTCGCTCCATATGTGTCACCCCTTTGTCTTCGAGACTTACGTTCGTTCCAAGTCTATATAGCCTCATCTTTTCCTTCATCCCAAGACAAAGTCTACACATTGTCTTAGCGTCATGCATCAGTATTCAAAGTCCATACAATGCACTGTAGCATGTTCGAAGCTAAGTCCATACATTGGTTTAAGGTTCCAAGTCTGTACATTGGCCTTCAAGCTTTCCAAGTCTATTCATTGGCAGCTGAGCTTTGAAGTCTATACATTGGTCTTCACTTCAAGTATGTACAGCCATTGTCTTGCCAAAGTATATACGTTGTGAACCCTCAAGTCTGTACAGACTTTGCCTTGTTCAAGTCTACACATCGTCCAGTTCTTTGGCAAGTCTATACCTTGTGAAAGTCCATACATTCGGTTGCGTTGCCTTGAAGCCGTTCCAAGTCTATACATCCTGTTGAACGCAAAGTCTTCACTTCGCCTCGTGCCGTTTCACCTCGTGCCGTTTGTTATGTCGTGTTGTTTTTGTATTCGTGTCTTCGTGTTGCTTTTGTATTCATGCCTTCGTGTTATTCTTGTGTTTATGTCCTCGTGTTGTTTCTTTCTATCTTCGTCCAGGTTCCCTCTGATCACGTGTTTGTCTACCGTTTCACTCCGTGAGACTTCCTTCTCACCTCGTGATGTTCTCTTCTGACTTGTGTCGTTTTTCTTTGTAGTGTTAAGCTTTATTATTGTGTATCTCGTATCATTCTCTTCGTAGTGTTTGTTTTGTTACAGTGATACTTCATGTCGTTCTCTTTGTAGTGTTAGCCTTTTTAGTATGTATCTCGTGTCGTTCTCTTTTTATCTCGTGCTGTTTTCATCTGACCTCGTGTCATTCTATCCTTGTCTCGTACTGTAATAATCTTGTGTATCTCGCGTCGTTCTCAGTAAAGTGCATCTCGTATTGCTATCACATACCTCATGCAGTTTTAGTTCTTGTGGCCCTCAGTGTTAATAGTTTTTATCTCCTTGCAGGTCCGAGGAAGAACATTCACCAGTGTCTGGGCTGCACGTGATCCGATACTAAATGAACCAATGCTATAAGGGCACGTGGCAAGAAGGTTCTGGATCGAGCGTGGGAAGCACACGCCTTGCATGCACCGTCCTGATCACTTATAAAAGCATTCCCTCATCATCTACGAAAAGAGGAGCTCTGAGCTTACAGAAAAGAAAGTTGAAGTGAGAGCAGAAGAGAAAGAGCCTCCCTGAGAAACTAGAGTGTTCCAGTTGAGAGAGAAGAGAGAGCAGGAGAGTGATCAGAAGATGGGTTTTGACTTACGGATCAAATCCGAAGTCTGCTGCTCAGTTTGAGCTACATTGTTTCCAGTTTCTGAACTTTGGATTCTTTTCTTTCTTGTTTTCGTTTCTTATATGTTTTCCATTCTTGATTGAGAGTTCTCTATGTTACCTCCTGGTGTTCAGAGGAAGAGAGAGACGTGTTCTCTCTGGTTTACTTGCAACAGAGGTTGCAGTAGTGTTCCCTCTCGTAGAAGAGGTGTTCCTTCTGGGATTCAGAGGAAGAGAGACCTTGGTCTCTGGTTCTAGTGACTGTAGATCACTAGTGTTCCCTCTGGTTGGAGGAAGAGGAAATTGTTTTCCTGGTTTCTAGGGACTTGACGTCCTTAGGGTTCCCTCCGGGTGTGGAGGAAGAGGGGAGAATGTTCCCCTGGTGAAGCTGTGAATCAGCAGTTGTCGCAGACTGAGTCTGCTTTGCTAGCAGTGCTAGTGGAATCCTCACTTCGATTTGAAGTGAGGGGTGGACGTAGGCAGACTGGAGGTCTGACCGAACCACCTTAAAACCTCTGAGTACTCGTGTGATTATCTGTGGTGATTGTGTGGTGTGCCTTCTATCCACTCGAGCTATTGTCCGCACTGCGTGTTTGTGGGTTCAATTCTGAGTTTGCTTGTTTTAAGTGAACCATTCTTCAGTAAGTTTTTAATCGGTTGAAAACAGTGATCTATTCATCGCCTCCCCTTCTAGATCACTTCATATTTCTTGTATCACTTGGTATCAGAGCGGGTATTTCCCAATATGTGGTCCAACGGCCAGGGAAACGGATCCGATGGTCCTCGCAGCTACATTACTGAAGGGCAGTCAATCACCCGTCCCCCTTTCTTCGATGGTAATAACTATTTTTTCTGGAAGAAGAAGATGGAAGTCTTTATCAGGGCCCAAAGCCACAAGCTCTGGAGAGTAATTACAGATGGTCCGTACCGACTTCCACCGAACGAAGACATATGGACAGAGGAACAGGTAAAACTCTCTGCACTGAATTGGACAGCTCTTAGCATCATACAGTGCGCCGTCCACCCTGAAGAGTACTTGAGGATTTCAGCGTGCAAGACTACAAAGAAAATGTGGGATGAATTGTAGTTAATTTATGAGGGCACATCTCAAGTGAAAGCTACCAAGATCAATATGCTTACAACTCAGTATGAGTTGTTTAAGATGAAGCCAGAGGAGTCGATCACAGAAATGTATGCTAGATTGTCTGTGATCATCAATAGTCTGAGAGGATTTGAAAAGGAGATTCAGCAAGAAGACATTGTCAGGAAGATCCTTAGGTCCCTAACTCCCATCTGGGATACTAAGGTGACCATCATAGAGGAATCAAGAGATTTATCCACCATGTCAGTAACCCAGCTGATTGGGTCTCTTATGACCCACGAAATGAACTTCAGACAAGGGAATGATGGACATGACAGAAAGGGAAAGAATGTTGCTCTGAAAGTCTCACGACATACTAAGAAGAGCAGCAGCAGCAGCAACAGTGGTGGTAGCAGCGAAGACTCTGACAGATTCTCAGACCTGGACAAGGGCGAGCAGGCCATGCTCACCAGGCAATTCAGAAAGTTCTTGAGAACTAAAGGAAATTCTATAGGAGAAAGAGATTTAATGCTGCAAGGAAGTCTCCTGAACGAGAACTTGAGAAGAACCGGTTTGTTAAGAAAGTTACATGCTACCATTGTCAGAAACCTGGTCACATGAAAAGTGAATGTACAGAGCTGCAAGCTAAGGCTCCCGGATACCAGAAGAAGATAGTGCACAAGAAGAAGAAAGCCATGCTGTGCACATGGAGCGACGAGGAGGAGGATCCAGAAGCCACCTCGTCCAGTGAAGGTGAAGAAAAGACTTGCCTCATGGCCAACCATGAGGAAGAGGTAACGAACTTATTTGAGAATTTTACTTTGGATGATTGGGAGGACGCCTATGGCGACCTGTTAGCTAAATATAATTTTCTAACCAAGGAGCACAGAATGCTTAAACGAAAGTTTCACTCAGTTTTTGAGGAACACTCTATTGCTGTTACGGACAACATGAAAAACAAGGAGATGGCCATTGAGCTAGATCAGGCTAGAAGTGAGATCGAGAAGTTTAGAATGGAAAGAGAGGAAAATCTAGCTAGGATGAATGAGCTGAAGAGTAAAACTGAAGAGAATAAAAAGGAGTTTAGACTGATTGCAGAAAAATATGAGGCGGTTAGAAAAGTTAATCAGGAACTCCAGGACCAATGTAATGAACTTCCGAAGGAGATTGAGGACAAAGGAAAAATGCTAGAAAAATTTACAGAGGGGAGAAATAATCTGGATGCCCTTCTGGGGTCGAGGGTAAACTTCAATTGGGAGGGATTAGGATACAATCCCACAAGTAAAAAATCCTTTGAATTCAAAACTGTCATGTTCTGCCCCGCCAAGGGCAAAGAAAAACTGGAAACCCCATCCAGCTCCAAATCTGTCTCTACATTGAAGGTTTCGACCAGCAAATCTATTCAATCCACTGGTCAGCAGACTAAGTCAGAAAATCCTGAGACTAGAACTGTTCCTGTGCAACAGGTGTGTAACAAGGGTTTTCACACGACCATTCCTATTGATGTCACTAGAAAGGTGAACAGTTTCGCTAAGAAAATTCAGCATGATAGTTATCAAGGAAAGCATGCGAACATGCATCACCTTCAGCACAATTTTCATTTGAATAAAAATGTCTACATGAATTATGCTCAGCACACACGTGTTTCCTCTAAGAGGCCAAACAACAATTTCTCTGCTCAGAAACAGCATAATTTTAATAGGAATAGGCTCATTCAACACCCACTGAGAAATGCCAAGAAGGAAGAATCAATCTACATGAAATCTCTGAAAAGAACAGTAAAACAAATGTGGGTTCCTAAGTGTGATTTGGATAAATTGAAAACTATCTCTGGACCTAATTTGAATTGGGTCCCACATCACTTTGTCTGAACTTTCGCAGGTTAGCCTGGCAGTCGAGCATAACAAGTGGTATCTTGACAGCGGCTGTAGCAGGCACATGACAGGAGACCGGTCCAAATTTAACAAACTGAAAATGAAGTTTGGGGGCTTGGTCAAATTCGGTGGAAATAACAGAGGAAGAATAATTGGAATTGGTACAATTGGTAAGTCTTCTACTAACTCCATTAAAGATGTGTATCTTGTAGAAGGACTTCAGCACAACTTGATAAGTATAAGTCAACTCTGCGACAAAGGACACAAGGTACTCTTTGACCACAATTCCTGTACTGTTTTTGAGCTGAATTCTGATAACGTCATGTTCAAAGGTCATAGAGTAAACAATGTATACATCGTAGACCTGGATGATAATCCTGATACTCACTTGTGTATGTCTGCTAATTCTGAACAGGTTGCGTTTGACTGGCATAGGCGTCTAGGCCATGCTAGTTTGTCTACAATGAATAAACTGTCTAAGCATAACCTAGTTAGAGGTTTGCCCCGAATAAGATTTCAGTTAGGGTCCAAGCTATGTGATGCTTGTGCACTAGGTAAACAGACTCGTGCAGTTTTTAAGTTGAGAACTGAGAATCTTTCATCTAAACCGCTGCAGCACTTGCACATGGATCTCTTTGGTCCTACCCGCATACAAAGTTTGTCAGGTAAGAGATATGGATTAGTCATAGTTGATGACTTCACTAGATTTTCTTGGTTGTTTTGTTTAGCAAATAAAAGTGATGCCTTTGTTCACTTTGAAGAACTTTTCAATAAAATCAAATTGCAAGGTGAACATAACATCATTACAATTCAGTCTGACCATGGAGGAGAGTTTGAGAACTCTTCATTTTCTGAATTTTGCTCAAAAGAGGGAGTGACTCACAAATTCTCTTCTCCCAGGACACCGGAGCAGAACGGAATTGTTGAGAGAAGAAACAGGTCAATAATTGAAATGGCCAGGACTATGCTGATTGAGAGTGGACTTCCAAGGAGATTTTGGGCTGAAGCTGCGAATACTGCATGCTACATTCTAAACCGAGCCTTGGTAAGGCCTACTCATAGGAAAACTCCGTATGAACTTCTCAAGGGTATGCAACCAAACATTTCTTACTTTATAGTTTTTGGCTCCAAATGTTTTATCCACAATAATGGTAAGAATGGTTTGGACAAATTTGAACCTAGGAGCTCTCCTGGAATTTTTCTCGGATATTCAGAAACTTTAAGGGCTTACAGAGTTTTCAATAAAGCTGACCAAACTGTTGAAGAAACACCGCATGTAGTGTTTGATGAAAATGATTTCTCTAACAAAGTGATGGATGATGACAGGGAGCCATCTAATGAGGGAGATTTCTTGGAGAGAATTGAAGAAGAAGAAATGCAGCCAGCTACTCAACCAGAAAACTCACAGCAAGAAGGAGCAGCTGAGGTAGGTGAACCCTCAGGTGAGATAATATTTCACAAAGACCACCCTAGTGAAAATGTCATAGGCAATTTGCATGATCCTCCTAGGACTAGGTCTCATTTTAGAATTGTCCAAGAACAGGACTTAGCTGCATTGGTATCTCAGGTGGAACCCAAATCTGTGGAAGAAGCCTTAAAACATGATTCTTGGGTATCCGCCATGTGTGAGGAATTAAATCAATTTGAGAAAAATATTGTATGGGAACTAGTTCCCAGACCTGATAACACTCATGTCATTGGCACTAAATGGATTTTCAAGAATAAAGTTGATGAGAATGGAGCTCTCTCTAGAAACAAAGCAAGACTTGTAGCTTAAGGCTACAGTCAGGAATTTGGTGTGAATTTTGATGAATCCTATGCCCCAGTGGCTAGGATGGAAGCTATACGAATTCTGCTTGCATTTGCATGCTCTAGGAACATTCGGCTACAGCAGATGGATGTCAAAAGCACATTCTTAAATGGGGTATTGAAGGAAGAGGTATATGTTGAACAACCTCCAGGTTTTAATTTCTCTATTCAGCCTAACATGGTTTTTAGGTTGAATAAAGCCCTCTATGGATTGAAGCAGGCTCCCCGAGCCTGGTATGAGAGACTTTCTGAATTCCTCTTGAGCAAGGGCTACACTCGAGGTAAGGTTGACCAAACCCTCTTCACCAAAAATCTCAGAAAGGATTTAATAGTGGTCCAGGTATATGTTGATGGCATCATCTTCGGATCTAACAATTCAAAATTGTGTAAAGAATTTTCGGAACTATGTCTCATGAATTTGAAATGAGTTTAGTTGGCGAACTAAAGTATTTTCTTGGGCTGCAGGTCAAACAGATGGAGGATGGTTGTTTCATAAATCAAACCAAGTATACCCTGGAGATGCTGAAGAGGTTTAGGATGACCAACCTCAAGACCATCTCAACACCCATGGGCACCAACTCCTCACTGGATTCAGACGAAAAAGGTAAAGAGGTGGATGCTAAATTATATAGAGGTATGATTGGTTCACTCCTCTACTTAACAGCATCCAGGCCTGACATTCAATTTAGTGTAGGGATGTGTGCCAGATACCAGTCTAGGCCTACTGAATTGCATTTGGCAGCTGTAAAAAGAATCTTTAGATACTTATCTGCTACCCATGATTTAGGTCTTTGGTATCCTGCATCATGTAGTTTAGATCTCATTGCATATACAGATGCAGATTATGCAGGATGTAAATTGGACAGAAAAAGTACTAGTGGTCACTGTGAATTTTTAGGAGGATGCCTAGTCTCTTGGGGATCCAAGAAGCAACACTCTGTGGCTCTTTCTACTGCTGAAGCTGAGTATGTGGCAGCAGGGAGCTGTGGCACACAGGTTATATGGATAAAACACCAGCTTCTGGATTACTCAGTTGAGCTAGGTTGCACTTCCATCTTTTGTGACAATACTAGTGCAATAAACATTGCAAAGAATCATGTACTTCATTCTCGAACTAAACACATCGAAATCAGGCATTATTTTATTCGTGATGAAGTAGCTAGGAAGACCTTTGAATTGATCCATGTTGGCACTAACTCACAAATTGCAGATATTTTCACTAAGCCACTGGATATTGAAAATTTTAGCACATTGCGCAGAGAATTAGGTATTTACAGAATTTCATAATTGAATAATTGATCTCTGAATAATCTGTCATGTGCTCTTGTGCTTACCTATACTCATTGTCTGTTGTTGAAAATAATCTCATTATGAGTGGTTGCTGATTCACTCGTATTGATTGATATCACTTTGTTGTTCCTTGAGTTGTTTTGAGGTATGTCTTGGTTAAGTCTGAGTTGGTGTCAAGGTCTCAGGGGGAGCTAGATTAATAATTGGTGTCATGATCTTTTGGCCAAATCTGAACATACGTTGAACGGACTTTTGCTGACCTTATAAGAGAATCAGTTTGAGTAGGTGGATAAAAGAAATTTTTGAATGTTTTATCCGTTAAGACTGTTCATCTAATTTCTTGTTGGAATTTCAGCTGTTAGTCCCACTGAGATCAAAATCTGAATTCAAGACTATCTTCCTACACTGTAACTGACTTCTGATCTAGCCAGTATAGCATACCTACTTAGTCTAGTTAAGTCCGAAATGAGGTATATAGTGCTTCTGTCTGAAGAACTTTGGAGCTGGTGTATTGTTCTCAAACTGAATCTAGACTAATTTACAAGGTTTCAAGTGCAGTTTAATGAAAAATTCATGAAAGAAGTTTTAACAATCTTGTTAACTGTTTGTTGTGCCCTCCTTGGTTTTGATGATGACAAAGTTCTTTAATAGATTGAATAAAACATGGTGAGTGGTCATATGCTTCACATTCATTCATTCCATCTTTGATACACTATACTTTCACAATGGTAAACTATCTTCTGAGATGCCAATTCATTGATCAAATCTTTATCTCACTAACTATTTGATGAGAATGAATAATGCTGACAGCAAGCTCACTCCTTCTCCATGGTGAAATTCAGAAATCTGGAAGAAGGAAGACAAGGTAAGTGAAATGAAGAATCTCCATGAAAGGTGAGTAGAATTGATTCATTCAGACCAAACATGGTAAGAATTCTCCCTAGAATAACTTTATTTTAGTTTGACCAAAATTCCTTGAATTTGTTGGGCTTAATGTCTTTTTTCTGTTTTAACCTGAAGTGGGTCGACCCCCCCCAGACAGATGGGTCGACACATATTGCAACAGATGCCACTCTTTTGGCTCTGGCACAAATGGGTCGACCCAACTGATAAAGGGGGTCGACCCCTGTGATTTCACAGAACCTATTCTTGGCCCCTGTGAAGAAGTGGGACGTCCCACCTATCAAAGGGGGTCGACCCCTGTAACAAGCAGAACCTGGAAACAGGATCTGTTTGATACATGGGTCGACCCACTTGGCAGATGGGTCGACCCACTCTTGTTTTTTCCCTATTTTCTCCGAATTCCGCAATATATTTCATCTATTAATTGTGTGGGCCATACTTCATGTTCTAATCACTTATTAGCCATTGGGATTAACTAGTAATCATGTGGCTTAGACTGTTAAACCTAATTAACATCATTTGATTCAGTCTAACACTGATCTCACTCATTTCATGCAGGTTTCGAACAGGATAAAGAAATGGCCACGTCGGATTTGCAGAACCAATCAAAGGAGAGAATAATCTCCTCCCTCCTCCAGCTAGGAGTGCCATCCATCAGGATATAAATGCCCATGATTAGGGCGTCCCAAAAATACACGACCAGAGCAGCAAACGGTGCCACACGAGTGTTGGGCGTCTTCATCCTCGGGAGTAGAGGTGCACCTGCGTGTGGAAGAGAAGGTCGTGGTTCGAAGAGCAGCTTCATCGATCTTCATCTGAGCAACTTCGTTCAACAATCAAGACATCATCCTGCTGCGTGGATCATCTTCCCAAGCCTCAGTGCCTTCAGGAACCCATCAACCCACGGACGTCTCTGTTGAAGCATAGCTCGCCATCATTCCAATAGACAGGGGGAGTTGTCCTTATTGTTCTTCATCATTGTTAGGCTTAATGTTCATGTGATTCTCTTTATTTTCAAACTCAGATATAGTGTGTGAGAGATTGGAGATTTGATCTCCGTGGATTGCCCTTGTTGGGTGTGTGTGTGTGTGGATAGAGGTCCTTGACCTCGTGTTTGTGTGTGTGTGCTATTCAGTGTAGCTCTCTATAGTGGAATCCTCTCAAGTTGAGAGGGGTGGATGTAGGATCGCACTTGGGTGCGTCCGAACCACCTAAAATTGCTCGTCTCCTTGGTTGTGCTCTTGTGCGTTTGGTTTATCCTGTTGGTGTGTGTGGTTGCTGCATTTTTATTTGTCATTTGGCTGCTCGTGCGCTGTTGATAGTTTTTAATTTCCCGTCAATCAATTCACCCCCTCTTGATTGCCATTCCAACGGGCCAACAATTGGTATCAGAGCCTCGGCTCTTTTATTCTAAACCCCACGGTTCGTAGAGTGATCCATTGAAATGGCAAACAAAGGGATGATGCCCGAAGGGCATTCGATTCATCGACCGCCATTCTTTGACGGGACGAACTATAGTTATTGGAAAAATCGAATTACTGTATTTCTTCGTGCTCAAAGTCATGAGACCTGGACCGTTGTCAACAAAGGTCCACATGCTCTACCTCCTGATGAAGGGAAATGGTCTGATGAACATATCAAACAAGCTACGGTAAATTTCAATGCCTTAAATATAATTTAATGCGCCATTCATCCTAACGAGTATGCTCGTGTTTCTATGTGTAACAACGCTAAGGAGATGTGGGACAAATTGAAGCTGATTTATGAAGGCACATCTGAAGTTAAGGAGACTAAAGCAAACATGTTGATCCGAGACTACGAGCTGTTCCAGATGAAGCCGGAGGAGACAATATCTGAGATGTTTGCAAGACTCGTCGAAATCACGAATGGGCTGAAGGCACTAGGAAAGGAATACACAAATTCAGAGATGGTTCGCAAGGTGCTGAGATCACTATCACCTGCGTGGCACACCAAGGCCACGGTGATTGAAGACTCTAAGAATCTATCTACCCTGACCTTGGATGAGTTGATTGGGTCACTTATGACCTACGAAATTAATGTCAAGAGAACTGAAGAAGAAGGCAAAAAGAAAAAGACCATTGCCTTAAAGGCGAACCCACTGCCAACTAGTTCAGGTGATGAAGAGTCCACTGAAGACACTGATAAAGAATATGATGTGGCTATGCTGACAAGAAGAGTGAGAAGATTTCTGAAAGCAAGAAAGAGATTTCCAGAAAAATTCAAGAAGCCCTTCAAGAAACAAGCCAAGTGGAGGACAGAAGGAAGCAAGCTACAAGATGTAATATGCTATGAATGCAAAAAACCAGGACACATGCGTGGCGAATGTCCGGAACTGAGAAAGAAATTTAAGAAGGACAACGAGAAAAAGCCTAATGCCATGGTTGCTACTTGGAGTGACGATGAAGAGGACGAAGATGAAGAAGACAATGCTGAACTTGAAGAGCTGATGAAGAGTATGTGTCTAATGGCACATGAGGAAGAAAATGATGAGGTAATCTCTGACTCAGACACTCTTACACCTGAACAGTGGGAATCAGAGTATGTCGCACTCTATGCTAAATTCAAGAAAATTAGATCTGAAAACAAACAGCTGAAAAAGAAAATGGAAGTTATGATGCATGCTGATAACTCAGATCATAAAGTTCTTGAGCTAACAAAAATTTGTGCTGACATGAAATCTGTGAATGAGACCATGATTGAGAAGATTAAGGATTATGAGAAAAATGAATTGCATCTCAAAGGAGAAATTGAACACTTAGAAAATCTCCAGCTCATCAATCTTGAAGATGAATCAAGTAGTCATGAGGAAGAAAAACTTAAGATACAAGATCTTGAGGATGAGAATAATAAGATGAAAAATGATAATCAAATCTTGAAGGATCAAATCTCTGTTTGTCATGAAAAGCTTGATCAATCCAAACAAAAGATTCTCACCCTAAGTCAAGAAATTGACAAGTTAAAAAATGATTTGGCAAGATTCGTTAAAGGAAAGGAGAACCTTGATAAAATTCTTGGAAGTAAAATAAATTTTCAGAGAGAGGGAATTGGTTATGAACCCACTAAGAAAAAATCATTTGAAAACAAGTTGACAACATCATTTCTATCTTTTGTGCCTGCTACGAACAACAAGCCCATCATGCATGAAAAGGTTAAGGTTAACTCACATGCAACTCAACAAAAATTCTCAAACCAAAACAAAGGAAATTCAGGAAGAAGAAGAATATTTTGTTACTATTGCGGTCGGATTGGGCATGTTATGTCTTATTGCCACACTTTGTGTCATGATGATGAGATCTATGTTCAAAAATCAAGGGATGTCTTTATGAATAACAAATCTCACAAGCGTGGACCCAACTTAGTTTGGGTACCAAAAGTTGTTCCTTGAGATTTTGTCTTATTGTAGGGATGCCTCAAGGCCGAGGAGTCACATTGGTTTCTAGACAGCGACTGTTCGAGGCACATGACCGGAAACAAGAAGGTCTTCACTGAACTCAAGGAGAAAGAAGGAGGTCTGGTGGCATTTGGAGGAAGCGATAAAGGTAAGATCGTTGGTATTGGCAAGGTAAGTGTGAATAACACCAATTCCATCGACAATGTCTTGTTAGTTGAAGGTCTCAATCATAGTCTCCTTAGCATTAGCCAGCTATGTGATAGAGGTCTCAAAGTAATTTTTGAATCCTCATTTTGCACAATTGTAGATAGTCACACAAATGAAATAAAGTTCTTTGGACATAGGAAAAATAATGTTTATACAATTGACATGAATGAAATTCCATGCAATCTCTTGTGTTTAGTTGCCAAAGATACCGATGGTTTTTGGATCTGGCATCGGAGACTTGGGCATGCTAGTGGTAGTGTTATTTCAAAACTGTGCAGAAACAATCTTGTCATTGGTCTTCCTAAAATGAAATTAGATGTAAATAAAATTTGTGAAGCTTGTGCCAAAGGGAAACAAACTAGATCCTCTTTTAAGTCCAAAAACATCATTTCCACTTCTCGCCCCTTGGAGCTATTGCATTTTGATCTATTCGGTCCCACGCGGACTCAAAGCTTAGGAGGTAAGTGTTATGGCTTCGTCATTGTTGATGATTTTTCACGCTACACTTGGGTGGAATTTCTGAGAAATAAAAGTGATGCATTGCAGGAATTCCAAGTCTTTTGCAAAAGAGTCCAGAACGAGAAAGGATACATGATTACCAGTTTGAGAAGTGATCATGGACGTGAATTTGACAATGCTAATTTTGATGAATTTTGCAGAAATGAAGGATACTCTCATAATTTCTCCGCTCCAAGAACTCCAGAACAAAATGGAGTGGTTGAAAGGAAGAACCGCACACTAATAGATATGGCGAGGACTATGCTAGGGGAGAGGAATCTTCCTCGATATTTCTGGGCCGAAGCAGTGAATACGACATGTCATATAATAAACCGGGCAATGGTAAGGCCGTTCATGAGTAAAACACCCTATGAACTCTACAAAGGTAAAAGGCCTAACATCTCCTATCTCAAAACCTTTGGGAGTACATGTTACATATTGAACAATGGTAAGGATGACTTAGAGAAATTTGATGCCAAGAGTGATGTTGGAATTTTCTTAGGATACTCTAACAATTCACGAGCCAATCGGGTTTTTAATAAAAGAACTTTAGTGATAGAAGAAAGTCCACATGTGATAGTCGATGAGAGTATTTCCAAAACTGCTACGACACCTAATGAGGAATTGGATTTTTTGCAGGACGAAACCAAAGGGGAAACACTACAAGGAAAGCAAGAAGAACCCTCAACTTCAGGAACGAAATCTGATAAAAATCACAGAGATGAGGAAACCCAATTGGAACATTTAAAGGATGCACCTCCAACTCACCCAGATTTACCTCCTTCAATGAAGTACCTCAAGGACCATCCAGCAGAAAACATTCTGGGCAAGGTAAACGAAGGTATAAAGACCCGCTCATCTTTAAAATTATTGCTCACTCTAAATGCCTTTGCTCATACCTCACAAGTAGAACCCAAAAATGTGGATGAAGCATTAAAAGACGACTCTTGGGTAATGGCTATGCACGAGGAACTACACCAATTCCAACGGAATGAGGTGTGGAAACTATTGCCCCGTCCTAATAACCACAACGTGATCGGTACCAAATGGGTATTTAGAAACAAGCTAAATGATCAAGGTGTGGTTATAAGGAATAAGGCCCGTCTCGTGGCCAAGGGTTATAGCCAGGAGCTCGGAATCGATTTTGATGAATCATTCGCTCCGGTTGCTCGCCTTGAAGCCGTGCGCATCATTCTATCCTTTGCATGCTCAAAAAATTTTAAACTTTATCAAATGGATGTTAAGAGCGCATTTCTAAACGGCTTCATTAAAGAAGAAGTTTTCGTTGAGCAACCTCCGGGTTTTGAGGATTTAAAAAACCTGGACCATGTGTTCAAACTAGAAAAAGCTCTGTACGATCTAAAACAAGCCCCAAGGGCTTGGTATGAACGTCTAAGCTCCTTCTTGATTGAACATGGTTTCAAAAGAGGTTCTGTTGATCAGACTTTATTTTCTAAGCATTCTAGAAATGATTTGCTTCTGGTTCAAGTTTATGTCGACGATATCATTTTTGGGTCTACTAATAAGAAATTGTGCAAGGAGTTTTCTGAGTTGATGCAGGCTGAATTCGAGATGAGTCTAATGGGCGAGCTAAATTTTTTCTTGGGGCTACAAATTCAACAAAGGGAGGATGGAATTTTCATCAATCAAAAGAAATATCTGCTGGAACTTCTAAAGAAGTATGATTTTGAGGGTGCAAAATCCTATGCAACACCAATGTCAACAAGCATAAAACTGGAGAAAGACTGCAAAGGTAAATAGGTTGAACAAAAGCTGTTTAGAGGTATGATCGGTTCACTTTTATATCTAACAGCTAGTAGGCCTGACATACACTTTGCAGTCTGTCTGTGTGCTAGGCATCAAGCTAGTCCTCATGAGTCTCATTTGAGTGCCGTTAAAAGGATTTTTCGTTATATTGCTGGTACTCCTGATCTAGGACTGTGGTTTCCTCGTAGATGTGATTTTAAACTTGTGGCTTTCACCGATGCCGACTATGCTGGGTGCCTTCTTGATCGTAAAAGCACAAGTGGCACATGCCAATTTCTCGGAGGTTGCTTAGTCTCTTGGGCCTCCAAGAAACAAAATTTCGTGGCATTATCAACGGCCGAAGCCGAATACATGGCTGCCGGCAGTTGTGGTGCACAGGTCCTTTGGATCAAACACCAGCTCGTCGATTATGATGTGTTTCTGAATTGTGTTCCGATCATGTGTGATAATAAAAGTGCAATTGATCTGTCTAAAAATCCAACTCATCACTCAAGGTCCAAACATATAGATATCCGGCATCATTTTCTGAGGGACCATGTAAATAGAAAGGACTTTGAGCTGAAATACATTGAAACTGATAAACAATTAGCGGACATCTTTACAAAACCTCTTAGCAAAGAAAAGTTCATCTCCTTAAGAAGAGAGCTAGGAATATGCAGAGTAGAGTGCACTTAGATAGACTTACAAGTCTGCATTCTACACAATCCATGAAATACTCTTTTTGTCTTGCCTTCAAATAACACTTTTTAATAACCTTCATCACCCATTTCACTGCATTGAGCCTTTCAGACTTACTCCCCACTTGGTACTCATCTATTCCATTTGACTCACATCACTATTCACATCATTTTCTCTCATGCATATGCATAATTGTGTGCCACACCCATTTATCAATAAAACCTCTACTAGTATTATTGTCTGAACTCAACTTGCCTGAATTAACCCAAATTTGCATTTCTTTCTTATTTGGGCCTGTTTAAATCCTTGCTAAATAAAGTGCAGCTTCAATCGAAAATGATGGTCAGGTACAGCTCCTGCTAGACAAAATTGGCAAGTCTTTAAAACAAAAAATTCTTGTTTGTGCTGTAGTATTTCTCACCCGGACCCATTCTTTTGAGTGAACCCATCCACTTATATCAAATACTCATCGGGTCCAGTGGGTTAACTTTTACCAAGTTCCCAACGTTCCATATGTTTTTATTTTGGGATGCCCCAATGGGTCGTCCCTTACGGTCGAGCCCTCTATTTTCTGTTGTCAAAACACCATAAGCAAACCGGTCAAACCCCCTTCACAACCTTTTTGACCGGAGCATTATTAAACGGGGCATCTCCTCTATAAACCAGCCGCACCTTTTCTACACGGGAAGACCACTCCCTTGCCCTTCCGCAAACCCTCGCACCAGCAGACATCCTTGCGGCTACCGCCAATACCTCCATTCCGGGCATCAAGATCTTCTCCTTCTACTCCCTGCGAAGGTGCAAGAGAACCCTGATAGGTGGAGGGAAGCTCACTTCGACAGCTTGATGTTCCTCCCCTTCTCAAGGAGACACGGACGAGTACCTGCGGCTTCAATCTAGGCTCTTCTGATGGCTCCACGCTACAAAAGCATGTCCAAACGTCCACGGAGGAAAGCTGCGGCAAAGGTCTCCTCACATGCCATTGATCCTCACACCTCCAACTCAGAGGACGAAGCTCCCGAGGCCATCCCTATTCCGCCAGCCCAACAAAGAGAAATTCGGTCCAAGCGTTTTCATGAAGAGGTACTGCTACAAGCCCAGTCTACTAATCTCTATCCTCGAACTATCATGCATCCCAGAGCCGTGGATCTTGAAGATGTCACCTATTTGGTCCCAGAACTCTTTGACTTGCTGAACACCCAACCAAATTGGATACAATTTATGTCTGAGCATCGAAAAGTTTATCCCACACTAGTTCTGCAATTTTATCAAAATCTGGTGATAAAGAACAACAAGCTCTACACTGCAGTAAACAACAAATCTGTCGTGGTTTCTGCCGGGCTCTTCAGTACAGTTTTTGGTTTTCCAAGTCGTCACACCACCATAATGGCAAATACAACAATGAATGCAGTGTCTGTTTACAGCATAATGATGGGTTTTGATGACTCAGTAGTCATAGATGAAAATGACATTCCAAAGGAATTGAATGCCAATGTTTTTCCTCCTGCTCAGCGCATTCTGCATCATCTCTTCACCACCATTCTCTATCCTAGGGGAGGCAGCAGGAACAAAGTCAACAAAGTTCATAAATTTTTGTTCCACTGCATTTATAATGGTATAATTGCTGATTTCTCAAGTCTCATGTACGACTTAATATTCCGTTGTTACAAAGAAAAAAGACGTAGTCTTCCATATGCTTCACAGTTGACAGCGGTTTTTAGGCATCTTCATATCGACTTGGATAAGGAAATCTGTGAAGAGTTACTGAACAAGGATGTCTATACCGCCCGCAGTCTTTGCCGCAACATGGGTTACAAAAGAACTGCAGCTGGCCACCTAGTTCGAGTTTTGAAAAATGTTAAAGGCAAGAATGTGCAATCTGCAGAAAACAGTGACAGTGGTGAAGAAGCAGAAGAAGAAGATACTACTGCCTCACATGATGATCAGCCACCAACCAGTCCTTCTCAAGCCGGAGGAAGTAGCTCTAGACTAGAGCCACATGTTTCTCGTCCTGATCAAATTGCCCAACGGCTGGACAAGCTAACTGAAGATGTGAGTGACCTGAAGCTACATCAAGAGATGTTCTTGCACCACTTGGAATCCATATCGAAGACACTTGATGCCCACACCCAAATGCTTCAGCACATTAGGGATTCTGTTTCCGGATCACCCAACTAGTCTGGCGAGGAGTAACCTTGCTGTCAGCTTTTTGATGAGAAGCTGCCCTTTTTGTTTAAACCCTACTTAGCAGCACCTTTGCTTACTTATGTTATATGTTAAGCTGCCTGTCTGGATGCTTGCGTGCTCATTTCAATTTCTTTCTCCTTGGTCATCTTCTTTCTATCTACCTTGTTCCTTATTTAAATCCACCATCTACTCAGCTTATCTTTGTGCACCTGCTCTGCACATCTCCTTTTTGCTCATGAAAAAAAAAGGGGGAGAACTAGCAATTTGCTGACAGTAATATTTTGTGATCATGTCCTACTATGTCTTGTTTTGAAGTTGCTATGTTTTTGACGTTCCAGTCTTGATATGCTCATGGTTCAGTAAGTAAATGGATATGCTGTTGAATTCTGGAGTGATGTTCCTTGACACTCATTGGAAAATAAGTGTTTTGCTTTCATGTCTGTTTGGCTGACATAGTAGTGAAAATTGTCTCAGTTCTCTCTATATTACTCTATCTTCCCTTTATTAGCTTAAATTGCTTGGGTTGCTTTGTTTTTTTTTGTCATCATCAAAAAGGGGGAGATTGTTGTGCCCTCCTTGGTTTTGATGATGACAAAGTTCTTTAATAGATTGAATAAAACATGGTGAGTGGTCATATGCTTCACATTCATTCATTCCATCTTTGATACACTATACTTTCACAATGGTAAACTATCTTCTGAGATGCCAATTCATTGATCAAATCTTTATCTCACTAACTATTTGATGAGAATGAATAATGCTGACAGCAAGCTCACTCCTTCTCCATGGTGAAATTCAGAAATCTGGAAGAAGGAAGACAAGGTAAGTGAAATGAAGAATCTCCATGAAAGGTGAGTAGAATTGATTCATTCAGACCAAACATGGTAAGAATTCTCCCTAGAATAACTTTATTTTAGTTTGACCAAAATTCCTTGAATTTGTTGGGCTTAATGTCTTTTTTCTGTTTTAACCTGAAGTGGGTCGACCCCCCCCAGACAGATGGGTCGACACCTATTGCAACAGATGCCACTCTTTTGGCTCTGGCACAGATGGGTCGACCCAGCTGATAAAGGGGGTCGACCCCTGTGATTTCACAGAACCTATTCTTGGCCCCTGTGAAGAAGTGGGACGTCCCACCTATCAAAGGGGGTCGACCCCTGTAACAAGCAGAACCTGGAAACAGGATCTGTTTGATACATGGGTCGACCCACTTGGCAGATGGGTCGACCCACTCTTGTTTTTTTCCTATTTTCTCCGAATTCCGCAATATATTTCATCTATTAATTGTGTGGGCCATACTTCATGTTCTAATCACTTGTTAGCCATTGGGATTAACTAGTAATCATGTGGCTTAGACTGTTAAACCTAATTAACATCATTTGATTCAGTCTAACACTGATCTCACTCATTTCATGCAGGTTTCGAACAGGATAAAGAAATGGCCACGTCGGATTTGTAGAACCAATCAAAGGAGAGAATAATCTCCTCCCTCCTCCAGCTAGGAGTGCCATCCCTCAGGATATAAATGCCCATGATTAGGGCGTCCCAAAAATACACGACCAGAGTAGCAAACGGTGCCACACGAGTGTTGGGCGTCTTCATCCTCGGGAGCAGAGGCGCACCTGCGTGTGGAAGAGAAGGTCGTGGTTCGAAGAGCAGCTTCATCGATCTTCATCTGAGCAACTTCGTTCAACAATCGAGACATCATCCTGCTGCGTGGATCATCTTCCCAAGCCTCAGCGCCTTCAGGAACCCATCAACCCACGGACGTCTCTGTTGAAGCATAGCTCGCCATCATTCCAATAGACAGGGGGAGTTGTCCTTATTGTTCTTCATCATTGTTAGGCTTAATGTTCATGTGATTCTCTTTATTTTCAAACTCAGATATAGTGTGTGAGAGATTGGAGATTTGATCTCCGTGGATTGCCCTTGTTGGGTGTGTGTGTGTGTGGATAGAGGTCCTTGACCTCGTGTTTGTGTGTGTGTGCTATTCAGTGTAGCTCTCTATAGTGGAATCCTCTCAAGTTGAGAGGGGTGGATGTAGGATCGCACTTGGGTGCGTCCGAACCACCTAAAATTGCTCGTCTCCTTGGTTGTGCTCTTGTGCGTTTGGTTTATCCTGTTGGTGTGTGTGGTTGCTGCATTTTTATTTGTGGTTTGCCTGCTCATGCGCTGTTGATAATTTTTAATTTCCCGTCAATCAATTCACCCCCTCTTGATTGCCATTCCAACGGGCCAACACTGTTCATTGAGAAACTGGGACTTTCATCAATGAAATGAACGAATCCCATGTCATGAGATGGCAGTTTAAATCAGGCTTAATTAGCTGTCTTGATCATACAGAGCAATGGTACATATCTGGTTAGTAACTGGGGTGTCTGGCCTCTGGTAAAGGTGTCACCTTAATTTCAACACCAGTTAGAATACTATCTCTGTCCTCTTGTCAGAAGGGGTAATGTGGTCTTGCCACCAAGTAACTGGGGATTCCTGCCACTAAACAAGGTGTCTCCCTAATGTCAAAGGTGTACTTGATAGATTTATCTTTGATCTTGACCATCTTTGAACAATTTTCTCCCTCTTGGTATCCAGATTCTGTTCACTTGGCATTTAGGTCTTGATATGTTTGTTTTCAATACCACAGGTCTTTGTTTTTCCTGACTTTCTTGCCTTATACTCCCTGAGTAAAGACTTACTCTGACCATACTGGTATCTTGTACCTTACTTGCTTAGAATCTGGTTCTGTGCATGGAGCAAATCTTCATTCACCATTTTGCACGCAGTCTGACTAATTGATCCTCAAAATCCTCACATAAAATTAATGGCTTTCTTAATTGCTTAAACATCTCAATAACTCTCCTTTATCAGCCATACTCTCTATTGTTTTCTCTCCACTGTCAGCAATTTTCTTTTCGTGATATCTTCAGACCTGCCCCTAGTTTTTGATGATGTCAAAGGGGGAGTGTGTCTTGCTAGTGTCTTGCTTGTGCTTTTGTGCTTTGCTGAGGGGGAGCGAAAGATAAGTGCCCTGAGTTATCTAGTGAGAGGAAAGTAGATGTTGTGTTCAGGGGGAGCTCTTGGGAGTCGTCAGAGGAGGCGAGTGTGTTGTGTGTCTGCATTGCTTATTTTCACAGCTTATCTTCATGCACTTCATCTCTGTTATTTAATATAGTGTTGGCATCATCAAAAAGGGGGAGATTGTTGGACTTTTGTGACTTCCCTAGTGTTTTGATGATGAGCATCACTATGTTAAATATTGTTATTTTTAATCAGATATCATGAGTAATGTTATGCATTCGAACTTTCCATGATTAACAAGAAAAATTGCTATGAGATAATACCCTGCATGTCCGTACTGTTCATTTCATACTTCGTGTTGGTTGTGTTCACTTCACTTCGTGTTGTCTTTTTCAACATCGTGTTGTTCCAACTATGTTTGTTGGTTGTCTTCGTGTCGTGTTTTGTTCCAGCGCGTGCTGAACACTGCAGCACCGCGTGCTGCTTTCTGTACCACCTCGTGTCGCTCCATCTGTGTCACCCCTTTATCTTCGAGACTTATGTTCGTTCCAAGTCTATACAGCCTCATCTTTTCCTTCGTCCCAAGCCAAAGTCTACACATTGTCTTAGCGTCATGCATCAGTATTCAAAGTCCATACAATGCACTGTAGCATGTTCGAAGCTAAGTCCATACATTGGTTTAAGGTTCCAAGTCTGTACATTGGCCTTCAAGCTTTCCAAGTCTATTCATTGGCAGCTGAACTTTGAAGTCTATACATTGGTCTTCACTTCAAGTATGTACAGCCATTGTCTTGCCAAAATATATACGTTGTGAACCCTCAAGTCTGTACAGACTTTGCCTTGTTCAAGTCTACACATCGTCCAGTTCTTTGGCAAGTCTATACCTTGTGAAAGTCCATACATTCGGTTGCGTTGCCTTGAAGCCGTTCCAAGTCTATACATCCTGTTGAACGCAAAGTCTTCACTTCGCCTCGTGCCGTTTCACCTCGTGCCGTTCTCTTTGCTATTTGTTATGTCGTGTTGTTTTTGTATTCGTGTCTTCGTGTTGCTTTTGTATTCATGTCTTCGTTTTATTCTTGTGTTTATGTCCTCGTGTTGTTTCTTTCTATCTTCGTCTAGGTTCCCTCTGATCGCGTGTTTGTCTACCGTTTCACTCCGTGAGACTTCCTTCTCACCTCGTGCTGTTCTCTTCTGACTTCGTGTTGTTTTTCTTTGTAGTGTTAAGCTTTATTATTGTGTATCTCGTGTCGTTCTCTTCGTAGTGTTTGTTTTGTTACAGTGATACTTCATGTCGTTCTCTTTGTAGTGTTAGCCTTTTTAGTATGTATCTCGTGTCGTTCTCTTTTTACCTCGTGCTGTTTTCATCTGACCTCGTGTCATTCTATCCTTATCTCGTACTGTAATAATCTTGTGTATCTCATGTCGTTCTCAGTAAAGTGCATCTCGTATTGCTATCACATACCTCATGCAGTTTTAGTTCTTGTGGCCCTCAGTGTTAATGGTTTTTATCTCCTTGCAGGTCCGAGGAAGAACATTCACCGGTGTCTGGGCTGCACGTGATCCGATACTAAAGGAACCAATACTAAAAGGGCACGTGGCAAGAAGGTTCTGGATCAAGCGCGGGAAGCACACGCCTTGCATGCACCGTCCTGATCACTTATAAAAGCATTCCCTCATCATCTACGAAAAGAGGAGCTCTGAGGTTACAGAAAAGAAAGTTGAAGTGAGAGCAGAAGAGAAAGAGCCTCCCTGAGAAACTAGAGTGTTCCAGTTGAGAGAGAAGAGAGAGCAGGAGAGTGATTAGAAGATGAGTTTTGACTTACGGATCAAATCCGAAGTCTGCTGCTCAGTTTGAGCTACATTGTTTCCAGTTTCTGAACTTTGGATTCTTTTCTTTCTTGCTTTCGTTTCTTATATGTTTTCCATTCTTGATTGAGAGTTCTCTGTGTTACCTCCTGGTGTTCAGGGGAAGAGAGAGACGTGTTCTCTCTGGTTTACTTGCAACAGAGGTTACAGTAGTGTTCCCTCTCGTAGAAGAGGTGTTCCTTCTGGGATTCAGAGGAAGAGATACCTTGGTCTCTGATTCTAGTGACTGTAGATCACTAGTGTTCCCTCCGGTTGGAGGAAGAGGAAATTGTTTTCCTGGTTTCTAGGGACTTGACGTCCTTAGGGTTCCCTCCGGGTGTGGAGGAAGAGGGGAGAATGTTCCCCTGGTGAAGCTGTGAATCAGCAGTTGTCGCAGACTGAGTCTGCTTTGCTAGCAGTGCTAGTGGAATCCTCACTTCGATTTGAAGCGAGGGGTGGACGTAGGCAGACTGGAGGTCTGACCGAACCACCTTAAAAATCTTTGAGTACTCGTGTGATTATCTGTGGTGATTGTGTGGTGTGCCTTCTATCCACTCGAGCTATTGTTCGCACTGCGTGTTTGTGGGTTCAATTCCGAGTTTGCTTGTTTCAAGTGAACCATTCTTCAGTAAGTTTTTAATCGGTTAAAAACAGTGATCTATTCATCCCCTCCCCTTCTAGATCACTTCATATTTCTTGTATCAAATTCCCACGGAATTCCATGTCCTCAACGTGGACCCCACATTCAAGGCTATACTGGGTCGCCCTTACATAGAAGCCATGGACGCTGTGCCTTCCACCAACTATCAGTGCCTGAAGTTTCCTTACAATGGGAGGATTATTAAAGTGGTCAGTACACCTGTCCTTCATACAGTGGATGCTATCAACACCTCTCTGCCCTCTGTTTGGCCATCTCATCGGCCCATATTGTCACTACTGGACGTACGTGATTCATCTCACGTTCCACTAGCACCAAAGGTGCTGGTCAGGACAACCGTAACATCATATCTCTCTTTTCACTCCAAAGGGTGGGAGATTATGAGGAACATCGGCTACCAACAGGGTAAAGGTCTGGGCGCACAGTTACATGGTAGGCTCAAACCACCAAAGGAAATTAGGCCAAACCGCAGGTTTGGCCTAGGCTTCAAAGGACCGTTCAAGGCGGATTGGAAGCCCCTCACATGGACTCTATCGAACCACTTCAACAGAGGGCCCGTTGTTCAGATGGGAGATTACCCACGAGAAGCATATGGGAGATCGCATGCTGTATATTTGGCTAAAAAATGTCCGATGATCACCAAAAAAGGCAAGATCAAAGATCTGGAATGCGAGTGGAACAAATGGTTCGACATACAGGACATTTCCGTTGCACTGGAAAGGATGTTCTCGTCTCCGCAGCTTGAAGGACCACCATTGATCTCCAGAATACCAGAGAATATTACCACTCTTGCCAAGGTTCCAAACTATCCTTGTCCTCGCAGAGGACCCTGTCATCGACGGATCTTCATCCGTCCTCAACATTGCCATCGACGGCTCATTAGCCGCCATCTTCTCCATCCACTCGTCTCAGCCTTTGCTGATATCGTCTTCCTGGGCCAGACAATTGTCTGAAGATCTTCCCAGATCCCCTTCTCTACTTACATACCTACACGGGCTTCTCAACCCGCGCCAGGTCTTCAACCATGATCTGCTCTATGAGCCTCACAATTCTCTAGCCATAACCACTTTTCTCTCTCCTCCAATCTCTTTTCACTGCTTTGTCATTAAAAATGAAAACGAACAAAAAACGTCAATTTTTAAACTCCCCAACAACACATCTTCGTTGAGGAAACCTCCTACATCTCCCACGGGTGCGTACCGCCCTGCGGACCACCCGTCCGAGGTCCAATGAGCGACCTTTTCTACCCCTCCTCTGAGGGGTCTTCTCCTGTACATTCTACACCATCCCCTTTGTCTTCCTCTTCTTCTATAAATATTGTCAGTCAATCTAGGAATGATAGGCCAAGGGTAGTACCTAGGAAGAAATCCAAGGGTAGGCAGATCCCTCGTCGATTCCTTCTGGATTTAGCCGCCAGGTGTCATGCCCTTCTTGCCATCCCCCAGTTGCTAGAAAATCACATCCAGCTACCGGAAATAGAATGTGAGGGCGACGGTGCATTTGATGAAGGGTATGGAGTCTACGAGATCACGGATGAAGAATACCCTATTGAAGATGAGGGTGAGGAATATGAGGACGCGGCTGGCGCATATGCTAGTGGAATGAGGAGATTCGACGAGCCGTCAACCGCCGTAGAAGAATCCACCAAAGAAGTCAACTTGGGAACTGAGGAAGACCCTAGGATCATCCTCATAAGTGACAACCTACCACCCTCTGAAGAAGAG
The DNA here is from genome assembly GCA_022559845.1 of Amorphophallus konjac. Lineage (NCBI taxonomy): Eukaryota > Viridiplantae > Streptophyta > Magnoliopsida > Alismatales > Araceae > Amorphophallus > Amorphophallus konjac. The sequence goes on along the minus strand of CM040127.1, from coordinate 147,074,641 downwards.
GCATTAATTGAGATTCTCAAGGAATATAAGGACACGTTTGCATGGAGCTACAAGGATATGCCGGGTCTAGATTCAACCTTGGTCGAACACCGTTTAACCCTAAAACCAGGGTCCGTCTCTGTAAAACAAAGGTTAAGACGTTTCCACCCTCAGATGGCTTTGAAAATGAAAGAAGAGGTAGATAAGCTCCACAAAGCCAGGTTCATTAGAGTTGTTCTTTATCCTCAGTGGGTGGCGAACATTGTCCTGGTCATGAAAAAAGATTAGAAAGTCAGAATTTGTATCGACTTTCGGGACCTTAACCGCGCGTGTCCAAAAGACGATTTTCCCTTACCTCACATTGATGTGTTGATTGATAACACGGCAGGTTATGAGACCCTCTCATTCATGGATGGATTTTCAGGATATAATCAAATTCGTTTGGCAGAAGAGGATCAGGAGAAGACGTCATTCACTACCCCTTGGGGAACATATTGTTACGTGGTCATGCCGTTTAGGTTAAAGAATGCTGGAGCTACTTACCAAAGAGCAATGATGGCCATATTTCATGACATGATGCACATATATCTAGAAGTGTATGTGGATGACTTATTGGTCAAATCAAGGACCAGGATGGAACATCCAGAAGTTTTGGCTAAGGTCTTGCAGAGGTCAAAGGAGTTCCAATTGAAAATGAACCCGAAAAAGTGTGTGTTTGGTGTGTCATCGGGTAAATTGCTGGGGTTCATTGTGAGTAAAGAGGGATCGAGATAGATCCTGACAAAGCCAAGGCTATCAGGGATATGCCGCCTCCCAAGAATTTGAGGGAAGTCCAAGGTTTAATCGGGAGGTTGCAGTTTGATCGTCGGTTTGTATCCCAACATTCACAAAGGTGTAGACCTCTCTACGAGTTGACCAAGCCAGGAGTAGAATTCCACTGGAATTCTAAATGTCAGAAAGCTTTTGAAGGGTTGAAGGAATATCTGGCTAGTCCACCCGTTCTCATTCCACCTAAACCATAAAAACCTCTGATCCTTTACGTCTCAATCTTGGATGACTCCGTGGGAGCCGTCCTCGCACAAGCTGATGAAGAAGGCAAGGAACGGGCAACCTATTACTTGTCCAAACTTCTCAATCCCTGTGAGCAGAAGTACACCGTCATGGAGAAAACCTGTGCTGCCCTCGTTTGGGTAGTGCAGAAATTGAAGCACTACTTCTTGGCTCATGAGGTCCACTTGATTGCTCGAATGAATCCTATCAAATTCCGTCTGGAGAAATCCGTCCTTACGGATAGGCTAGCACGCTGGCAAAGTTTTCTCTCTCAGTTCGACATCACCTACATCAAGCAAAAGGTGATTACAGGCTATGCCATAGCCGAGCATCTCGCTCACCATCCTCTTCCCAAGTTCGATCCCGTCCAATCAGAGTTTCCATATGAGGAACTAATGTCCGTCAACCAATCAGATGAGCCAATGTAGACGCTATATTTTGATGGAGCTCTGAATTCTCAAGGGAGAGGAATCGGCGTCGCCCTCCTGTCGCCTGAAGGCCTCACATTCCCATTGGCATACCAACTCAAATTTCCAGTTACCAACAATATAGCCGAATATGAAGCTCTTCTAGCTGGCCTAGAACTCGCTCATTCTTTTCGTATCACTGAGTTGCGAGTTGTAGGTGATAGTCAACTCATCCTTCGCCAGGTGCTCACTAAATATCGCACTCGCGATCCCAAACTCAAGCCATACCAAGAACTCACTACTGCCTTTGCCAAACTGTTCACCAAACTGATCTTTGTTCATGTCCCTCGTCATCAGAATATTCTCACCGATGCCCTCGCCTCGTTGGCATCATCCATAAGGTTCCCTCTAGGAAGATGGTTTGAGTCCATTTCCATCTACAAACTTCACGCCCCTGCAATCGATGATGCTTCCTACGTAAACATCAAAGACAGGATAACAAGAAAGATCTTGCAGGAAGATATCCTTCAGAAGAGGGAAATCATGTTGGCAGAGGCGGAAGAAGAACTGACTGATGAAGAGAAACCATGGTTCTATGAAATCGTCAAATACTGCCAAGATCAGTCTTATCCTGAAGGGGCCACCACAGAGGACAAGAAAGCTATAAGAAGGGTGGCTCAGAAATATACTTTGGTTGGAGGTCTACTCTATAGGAGGAGCCTTACTGGTATTCTGTTAAGATGTCTTGGTGACGATGAGGTTTGGAAATGTGTAGAGGAGACGCACTCGGGTGTGTGCGGTGGCCACGTGAATAGTCAGATGCTCGCCAAGAAAATCATTCGGCAAGGCTTTTACTGGCCCACTATGGAAGAGGATTGTGCTGTCTATGTCCGTAGGTGTGTCAAGTGTCAACTTCAAGCCGATAAAATCCATTCACCATCTTCCTCACTTCATCCAATATCCTCCCCATGGCCTTTCTCCATGTGGACATTCGACATCATTGGTCCCCTAGGTGATCCCAATTCCCTCACCAAGTAGAAATCTTTCATCCTTACTACGACGGAATACTTCACCAAATGGGCCGAAGGTGAAGCTTACGCGGAAATCAAGGCGTCAACAGTCTGCAAGTTCATCATGAAGAACATCCTCACCAGATTCGGCATCCCGAGCACAATCGTCACCGACAATGGGCCACAGTTCATTTCTCAAGACCTACAGGACCTCTGCAAAAGGTACGCAATTGCATTGCATCATTCATCACCTTATTACCCACAAGGTAACGGCCAAGCGGAGGCCACCAATAAAACATTGCTCAAAATCATCAAAAAAACCTGCGAGTCTAGTAAGTTTTCAGACTGGCCAGAAAAACTTATCGAAGCCCTATAGGCCTATCGCACTTCAATCCGTACCCCCACCGGGTAGACTCCATTTGCCCTTACTTATGATATGGAAGCGGTAGTCCCGTACGAGACTCTGATCCCTTCTCTCAGGGTATAATTGGACAAGGAATTTTCCCTCGACGATCGTCGTAATTCACTCCTCGCCCAGTTGGAACTCTTGGATGAGAAGCGGCTGGCCGCTGCCGAACACGCGCGTGTGTATCAAAATAGACTCGCTCGCTTTTACCAAAAAAAGTCATTGAGAGAAAATTCAAAGTCAGTGAGATGGTCGTAAAAAGAATTTTTGTCAAACCTGGAGGTCCGCGTTCTAAGCTCCAACCCAATTGGGAAGGACCATTTGTAATTCAAGCTGTGTACCCTGGCAATGCCTACAAGCTAGTCAACGCCGAAGGGGCTGAGTTATCCCGCCCTTGGAATGGGCTTTATCTTAAGAAATACTACCCTTAGCATAAAACAAAAAAAATGATGAAAAGATAGAAAACATCAAAAATAAAGAAATACCAAAAACCACTAAAAATATGGAAAATTCAAAATGTCGATGCCTAGCAGTCACCATGTAGTTAAGTCACTGCATCTAACCTTCATGTTAGGATAGGGCCCATTAAGGCTTGGTAGGCACCGGGTCTTGGTTTGCCAGAACCGTGGAGATCCCTGTCCGGCCACGTCGGCCTATGCTCGCTCGAAGGAAGCTAACATGTGCTCACTTATGTATTTTATTCAAAAAAAGTCGGTAGCATCACCTACGGTGGGGCCCCACCCAGAAGATCTCCGGAAGCTGTAATCTTTATTCTTTTCTCTTTGACCAAATGAGACAGTCGGCGCCCTTAAAAGGCTGAGCATGATAAATCGAAACTCAAACCCCAAATGCAAGGGTAGGATCCATTTCCTCGAGCATCGATCAGAGCACGAGAAGAGGGCAGTGTCCCCGCAGGCATACGAAAGGGAGCCCACAAACGTCAAACGACTGTATCTCCCTCACAAAAAGAAATACAAAATCAAAATCAAGAGCCTGGTCATGACCGTGCCTGATGCGATAAATGGAACCCCTCAAAATAAATGTTTGAATCCACAAAAGGGGGGGGCTATGGAATGTAAATGCTCCAGATTTGGTCCGAAGTTGTCCGAAAGGAAAGAGTTAATGGGCCCTTATTCGCTCGCCGGGTTAACGGCTTTGCCGGTTGTGGATGGGCATAAATCCCACACACAAAATCACAAGAGAATTAATGATGTGATAAAACATGGAGGAGATAATGATGATTAATGCATAAATAAGGGGAGGAAAAGGTTGCACGTGGTGCAAAAATGGAGGTGTGATCGCCAGAGGGGTTACCTCAATAATAATAAAAAGAGATCGCGAATACCTGGTAAAGATTGGAACGCGGGATGATGTGAAGTTCCTTCCTCCTTCTTCAATCGGCCGGCCGATGAGAAGGGTTCTCCTTTTGATTACCTTGCAAAAAAAAGACAATGAACAACAAAGCAAAAGAGGGGATCAGCCAATGCAAGTAGTATCAATCCAAAATAAACATAAGACGATGAATAGAAAACCACATGCGCACCTTATTGTTTTGGTTTTAAAACCCCTAAAGAAGAATTAGGGAGAGAGGGAGATATGTGAATAAATCTAATGCAGACGTGAGAAAAAAAAGAAAAAAAAACACAGTGGATGATCGGATGATGAAAACAAAACCAAACAAACGAAATAAGAAGAAAATCCTGCTGTCCCTGTTGACAGTAAAGGGAAGATGGACGCGGTTGACCAGAGGAAGAAGCAGAGGAAGCCAGAGTCTTCCTATCAAGCACACGATAGTAGGGAAGCAGAGGAAGCCGTCTGGGGCTTTCTAATCTCTTCAACCTCTGAAAACGTCAAGAACGCCAACCTCTTCCAACCTCTTCAAACTTTGGAATCGTCAACCTCTGTTTCGATCGCCCAGATCATGTTTTTATAGGATTTCAGTGGGAGATAAGCTCGAATTTGGCAAGATAAGGATAGGCAATGTTTAAAGAAGGCAGGACTCTACCTCCAATTCGAGCAAGGAGACCATTGGAGGCAGGACTCTATACAGGAAAGAGGAGTTCAAGCAGGACACGAAAGGTGAAACACGACCTTGCGAAGGGCGTCAAATCAAGAATTGACGACTTTCATCAAGACGTTACTCAAAACACGACCTCTACCAAGGGCGTCATTTCTTGGATTTAATTTTGGCTGCTTTATTTGAAAATCATGAGCACACGCCTAAGATTGAGGTGTTAATTTAAAACACGCCCTAAGGAAGGACGTTTCACCAATAATTAAATTGATTTTACATTTACTTTAAAACCGGATAATACCAGGAATTGACGCCCTTATATTTAGTCGTCCTTTCTTGATAAAACGCCCTCGATAAGGTCACTATTTAAATAACGCCCCTCTTTAGGTCGCGAATCACAAAAAAAAAAGCAAAAATGAATCAAAACCACACACAAGAAAATAGAAAAACTTCATATTATGAATATATTGAAGTTCACTTGGGGCGTCATCATAGTGACATGAGATTTGATCAACATAGCGTCCTTTCTTGATAAAACGCCCTCGATAAGGTCGCTATTTAAATAACGCCCCTCTTCAGGTCGCGAATCACAAAAAAAAAAGCAAAAATGAATCAAAACCACACATAAGAAAATAGAAAAACTTCATATTATGAATATATTGAAGTTCACTTGGGGCGTCATCATAGTGACATGAGATTTGATCAACATAGCGTCTTTTTTGGCGTGACTACAGCTGCCCCGCCTTGGCGTCTGCTTTGGAAGGGAGTGAGACGAAAATGGAGTGAAATGCAACAAAATGAAATGAAGTGGAGCGAACTGATAAGTAGATGCCAATGTGTGATGTGACATGCGTCAGACACTAAGTAATAGAAATCTTTCCAAGATTCTGAATGAAACAACTCCGAATGATTCCAAGGAAGCATCGATTTGCTGGATAAAGGAGATTAAGCTAAACAAAAGATGTAAGGCAAAAGGTGTGCGCGCGGGCACGATAGGGAAAGACCATTGGAGAGCGGTTACCAGCCAACGTGGACGTGCTACAACCAAGGTAAATTTGCAAGAAAATAAAGAGAATTGAGATGGAGAGCCAACAAAGGGACACTTTCAAGGAACCAGCCTGAGCGGCTTCAGATAGAACAAAGTACTTGATTTGGAGTGGAATATCTCATGTCAACTCAACAAAGAGCGAGTGACCTTCATTATTACCATAATATGAAGATTTTCATCATGAATCTCAAAATCCTACATGATGCATGCTGGGCTAAAAGAAAAGAATAAAACAAATAAAAAATAGAAAATACTCAAGGATAATATTGCTAAGCCGTCTAGGTTTGGTCAAGAATCTAAATCTCTGAGCTAACACTAAGCCGAAGCCCGTTTGTCCGCGCATCAACTCAGAAAGTGGAACCATCGTCCCAAACCTTGAATGACTCAACGGCCTATCCGTGTGACCAAGACTCTCCTGGAATTATCACTGTTTTTGATGAAAGGGGAACTCAAATTCCAGGTTCATCAGAACCACAAGGTCTTTGATATGCTATAATAGCGTAGATATCATATAGTAACAATGCTTACAATGAACAAATACAAGATGATAAGTGCGATGTGATTCCCATGAGCAACCCAGGCGCCTCTAATCCTGTAAACTTCTGCACTTTGAAAATTCATCAGTTTTCGAAATTCAAGATAATCAAACATAATCATGATATGATAATAAGTGCTCAATTAAAAAAAACAATTCAACCAGATAATAGCACTTAAGTTCATTAATACGCATGAATATCCAAATTCATAAGCTCATAAAAACACGCCTGCACCGAACGGCGTCAAACCATGAAAAGCGCCTTAATATGTAGGCGTTAAAACATGAAACACGCCCTTCAGCAAGGCGTGAAATCCATCGAGAGGCCAAAGAGTAAACGACCTACTAAAGGGCGTTACACAAAACATGACCTTAGCAAGGTCGTCAATTCAGAAATTGACGCCCTAACAACAGGCGTTAATCAATCCAGCGCTTCCCTTTCCAAATCGAAAGCAAAACCAAATCCTAACAGCCATCAACCTGCTAACACCGAACAACTCAGATCTCTATAAAGGGAAGGCTACTCCCTCAAAATCAATCAAAACAATCCACCAAATTCTTCCGTTCTTTTCTGCAGGTTTTTTCTGTTCCTCTGTTCTTCCTCTACAGCAACCGTCCGAACTCCTTCTGCAAAGCCAAAAAAACAATGGAGAGGATGATTAAGAGACCTAGGTCTTCCACCCCTAGGTTGACTGAAATCCAAGGGCACATCTGCAGCCGAGTTGCTCAACATCAGGTTAGTAAATTCCTTTGCTCTTCCCTCCGCTTATATCTTCTTTCTTTTCTTTTGTCAAACTGCTTCTTTCATATGCTCACGACTGGCACTATTGGCACTGTTCATATTTTTCTTTCCACAGGACTACCCAAATGTCCCTGGTGCTAGGAGATTTACAAAAGTGAAGTGGTTGCCCCTTATTCTCTCCAAGTTCTCCTCTGACATGAGAGTATACCTAGCAAGATGGCATCTTTTGGGCCTAGTAACCCATGCAAAACACTATGACCAAATTCATTTAGATTGGGCTGCCATAGGAGCATTGATTGAACTTTGGCATCTTTCCACTCATACCTTTCTATTCTCTACTTTTGAAGCCACCATCCTATTGGAAGAACTAGAGCTGATCTTAGGCTTGAAAAGGATGAAACAAAGAGAAGAACAAAAGATTGCCAACATGCCAAGGCCAATCTCTTCTCATGAATTGCTAGCCTCATTGATACCTAGCCCAAACATAGTGAACCGAATCAAGGTCACTAAAGGAATCAACCTCTTGAAACTCGCCTCATGGGTGTACAAGAGAGCGGATCAAGCAAAGGAAGAGGAGGAGATAGAAAAGATAGAAAAGGCCTTCGTGGTGTGCTTAGCTGGAGCACTCTTGTTTCCATCCATGGAGGACTTTCTAGAGGAGGCCCAATTGAGTGCGGTGGTGAGATTATGGGAAGAGGAAAGAGTTGGACCGGCTATTCTAGCCTATCTCTATAGCGGGCTCACTTCGGCGGCCATGGGAAGGCCCATATACGGGTGCATGCTAGCATTCTCTAGTTGGGTTGATCTACACTTCAAATTCGATCCATGTGGTGAGGCCCAACAACCCTCAAGAATCTTTTCAAAAAGCCCACTCTCTTACATGACCGGTTCGTTAGGAATAAGCAGTAGGGTGATAAACCGGATTCCTCAAGTAAAGAAGAGAGGGGATTGGAGAGAGCACCTAAAGGTAATGCCAAAGAACCTCTTTACTTGCGCCCCGGGTGTACTCAAGATGCAGGAACTTCGTGCACGATTTTCTACCGGCACGGACCTTCGTCTCATAGGCGCTTCGGACTTCGTCTTATACAACTCTCACAGGTGCCTTCCTCAAATTGGACTTCCAAGGCAACACCTAGAAGACATCTCTCATCTCCCTCCAATCAGATCAAGAGTCTTAGGCAGCAATGAAGATGGAGAAGAGGCTATTACAATCCAAGCTTTATGGAAGATTAACAAACTCCATCAACCTGTAGAAGACTTAGATGAAGATAAAAATCAGTGGAAAAATTATGTAACAGCTTTGAGAAAGCTAAGACCCAAGGTGGCTCATTAATCATTGTAATTTCTCTTTTCAAAGTAATAAAAATGATTGTTTTCTGATTGATTCTTATTGCTGTGCTTCAGATCAAATCTTCAAATAACCTATCGTTCTGTTGCGAATAACGCCTCAAGGAAAGGCGTGAATTCATAAAAGGACGCCTTCACAGTATGTCGCTTCCAATATTCCTGTTCACACATTTGACGCCTTCAAGAATAGGCGTTACTTAAATAACGACCTGGAACAGAGCGTTAATCGATTCAAATTCCCAAAATATATTCGTTGAAATTACACAAGTAACGCCCCCAGGAAAGCCACGTTTCATAAACTAACGCCTCTATCACAGGCGTTAACCAAAGCCGTAATAATTACTCCTCTCAAATCAATCAACGCCCATTGAATGCGTCTGACGACAGTTATCATTCCCCATGCAAAGAAAATGGACGCCCCGTGCAACGTCGTCTAATTTATAAACACGCCCATGCATTAGCCGTGACTTCCACAAGAAACGCCTCTTCTCAGGGCGTCTCTTCTTTTCGAATGCTAAAGGGCTTTCCCCCTTTCTTCTTCTTCCTTCGTTCCATTCTCTCTTCTTCTCATTCTCTGCAACCCTAACCGAAGCTCTCCTTCTCTCCTCTACCTCCATCTCTCTCTCTCTATCCTTAACCCTAACCATGGCCGGCGGGCGCAGCTTGAAGAGACAAAGGGTAACGGCCCCGGAGACGGTCGATCTGGAAGTAGCCCACGCCGAGGAGGAACTCGCCGTAGGGGAGCTTGCTCTCGTGGCGGTTGAAGAGGAACCGGCGGCGATGGCCGGTGACGAGGCCGACGAAGGCCGAGAGACCCACGACGAAGGGGACGGAGAAGATCAAGAAGGTGAAGAAAGGGGAGAGGAAGAAGAAGAAGAAGGAGAAGGAGGAGAGGAAGGTGAGGAACCACCGGCCGCGGTGGCGCCCCCTCCCCGTGCCGGCCAACTCCGGCGGCCACGGCAACCACAGCCTCGACCACAAAACCAGAAGCATAAGAAGGTAAGCCTCAAACCCTATTCCCATTTTTTTATTTATTTTAATTACACATTTTTTTTCTGATTTTCCATCACCCTCGGGCATAAACCCTGCAACCCAGAAATAAGACGCCCTCAGGGGCGTCGCGATTTCAAAATACACGCCCAACCCAAGGGCGTTAAAATATATTATTTTCATGAAAAACAAATAACCCCAAGAGAACACGCCCTAAAGCATGTCGCCCAATTAAATTTACATATTATGCTGTTAATTTTCGCATGCTGTTATTTTTATTCCATTTTCTAAAAAACTGGAAACCACGCCCCATACCAGGGCGTTAATTCAGAACAGACGACCAAACCAGCGGTCGCCTATTTATTAATTATTTGATTAATTAACGAACCCAAATAGAAAACGCCCTACGCAGGGTCGTGAATTGAAAAACCTTTAGGATTTTTAGAAATTAACCACAAACACACGCCCAACACAGAGGCGTGTCCTAGATGAAAAATGACCTAGGGTAGGTCGTTATCTAGAAGCACGAATAGAACCACGCCCCCCTTAAGGGCGCCATTTCAACGAAGAACGACCTGAGGAAGGTCGTTAATTCCAATAACATTTGACTTGGGACAAACAAAATGAAATAAGCATGAATAATCAAAACAATTAAGCCAGAAATTCTTATTTTATGCATGCAGGGGCTGATGAGGACGCGCATCTCATGGGTCATGGTCCGGGCAGCTTACTACGGCCTCCCCGAGTTCCAGAGAGAGAGGGTAGATGCGATGGGGTTCGGGGCCTTCCTCAGCATAGAGCCAGTTAGGCCAGACCTACCACTCATTCAGGTTCTACGGGAGAGATGGGATAGGACCAGCCGGGCATTCCTGATGCCTTGGGGACACATGATTGCTACCCTGGAGGACGTGGCCAAGATTACGGGGTTGAGGGTAGATGGAGAGGCTGTGAGCGGGATTACCTACCCAGACTACACCGAGCATGCCCAGAGATTGCTAGGGTTAGAGATGGTTTACGAGACCCCTAGCGAGTGCAGGACGATCTTCCGCACCGACCTCACCACAGTGATGGGTTTAGGGAATGCTAGGCACAGGTCAGGGGAGACCCTAGAGCAGTTTTCACAGAGGCTGATAGACGGGGCTAGGGCAGTATACTGCCAGGACCCAGCCGACAGGGAGAGAGCTGACCTAGACTTGAGGAGTTTCTTGCTACTGCTACTGGGGAGACTATTGCTCGGGACAAAGGGCGACGTCATCAACTGCCACTTTCTAGGGATACTCGAGGACCTGGAGGCAGTTGGCAGCTACGCCTGGGGAGCGGCTCTGCTGGCGCACATGATGGCCGACCTGTCTACGGGGACAGGTCGAGAGACGACCGTCAGTGGCTTCTCACCTTTTCTTCAGGTATGCATTTTTCATTTTCATTTTTTCTTTCATTTATGTATATTTTTATATGTGTGTGAATGCCTAACTAATGCAATGCATGGATGCAGGTTTGGAGTCACCTCTACATGACGATGGGGCGCGTTGACCCACGGCCTGGGAATGAGGGAGCTTTCCCTCTAGCACGGCGCTGGGTGCCGATCGTCTTCGGCGCCCCACTCGGCTACGAGTTGTGGGTTCTACGGAGAGAGCTCCGCGACTTCCCTCCCTCGCTGGTATGTATGAATGCTATGCATCTTTCTTTTGCTTTTTAATTTGAATTTATGATGATGATGATGAAATGATGATATGTATGTTTATGAATGCAGGTGCAGTGGAGACCCTACGAGGGGATGACAGACGAGGGCCAGCCTTGGGTCGTAGCGGGCCGACCTCACTTTGGGCGTGAGCTTTGGGTTCACTGTTTGAGCGAGATTGAGCCGTTACGGCTTAGGTTGGTGATGAGGACACTAGGCCTTCACCAGGAGTGGATCGAGGCAGGCAAGCCACGGGGCATCGTGAAGAAGACGCGCGGTCGTACAAAGGCGACCGACTGGAGGGTACGGTTCGAGGAGCAGCACGCCGACTGGCAGCGTGGCGGGACCAGAGTCACCTCTCGTGCGACTGACAGCTCCGAGTACCTCCGGCGCTACTGGGAGGTATACGCCGGTCGACCCCAGATGAAGGTCTTAGGGGTATGTGTGAATGCACTTATTTCTAAATTAAATGCAAATGCTTATGTGACTATCATGCGACTAATATGTAATGGATGCAGGATGCGCGGGACATAGCGGCGATAGATGCCCAGGCCCACCTACACAGCCTGGAGGACCAGCTGGCCGCCACACGGGCAGACCTAGAGACCCTGGTGAGTGTTTAAATTATTTCTATGTGCAAATGTATTTCATTTTTGTTGAATTATTGATGATTAGACACTGACGGTCTCACTGAATGCAACGTGCCCAGCAGGGAGCAGTGAGGAGAGATCCGGGGGAGGCTTCCAGCTCGAGACCTAGTGCAAAGGTGACTGCACTAGCAGAGCAGCTAGCGGGAGCGGTCGCACGAGCCGAGGCAGTAGAGCGCGACCTCGCTTCACGGGTAAATTCCACAACACAAGCCCATTCAAACATTGATTATATAATTGTGCACTGATAAAAATTCACTTTACAGACTGAGGAGCTTCGAGCCGCTCTTAACTGCGTCTGTGAGGGGCAGCAAGCGATGACTGCCCAGGTGAGTGATTTACCTTTCGTTATGCATTTCTTGAATTATTGAACTGTGGAACTGATGATTTGTCTACCTGTTTGTAGACCAGACAGTTATAGGCGGCGCGTACTCAGGTTGCCTTGGCTGGGACAGAGCTGTTGATCCGCGAGCAGCGGATTACAGAGCTGGAGCGGACCGTGAGGTGACGAGAGGAGCTGCCTCAGGACGTGGCAGAGCTGCGGGTTGCCCTTGAGCTAGAGCGACGAGAGCGTGCCCGGGAGCGCGAGGAGCGGGCTCGTGAGCGTGCGGAGTTGGCAGACCTGAGGACCCAGCTGATCCTTTCCCAGGAGCGACTGCGAGTGTCCGAGGAGCGTCTCCAGCGAGGACGCGAGCGAGCACGGGCCGCGGGGTACTCCTTCACCAGCTCCACCTTTGTGGTAGGCTCTTCCCTCCGAGAGAGGAGCGAGGCAGGGGGACACGCTCGGGTTCCAGCTTCTTCGTGGGGGCCCATGCCTCCTCCACCAGCACCAGCTCGGGACGGCGAGGAGGAGGTTGAGAGTAGGAGAGAGGAGGGTGGAGGCGAGAGCTGAGAGATTTACTTGTACTTCTCCACCCTCACACCTGTACTTACACATTCGTGATGTATATATATATGAGATCGAGATTTTTGTTAGTTACCTGAGTACTTTGTGTGGTTGTGGGCCTGTGTTTGTGTATTTTCTTCTTTCCACGTTCTTCGTGTTTACTTTACTTCGCCCTGTACCTGCAGCTGCGGTTTTCACTTAAACAAAACAGGTTAATTCATCTGTTCGACTTGGCCCCTTGCCCAATGAGCAAGGGGTGGCAATATTCTGACCTTAGTGACGGGTCAAGGGGCCAAGCCTTTAATCAAGATAAGGCGAAAGGAAATAGCTGATAGCGGGATATGCATCATGCAAAGCACACATATGCAAACTATAAACAAAAGATGCCCAAGCAAAAGAATGCAAGCATACATCGTGAAGAAATGCATTTTTTTTTTAATTTATATATTTTTTTGTTATTTTTTCTAAAAAATGCGCCTTAGAGAAGGTCGTGATTTGAGTAAAGACGCCCAAGGATACGGCGTGAATTCGAAAAAGAATTTGATTTTTTGAAAAAGAAACGACCTCCTCAATGACGTTATTATGAAATAGACGACCTAATCTAGGACGTTAATTATATAAAAAGTGCCTTAGCCGAAGGCGTTAATTAAATTATTCTGCAAAAAGGGCTTCAAGGCTATCAAGACCATGAGTCTTACATAGTCACCATCTAAAATTCATTAACCTTTCTTGAGTAGTTAAAAGGGGATCCACGTGATCATAATTGACTTGTATTCGAGATTTCGCACAGTGCAATTTATTTAGTCCGTCTTGACCATCCTGCTAGTTCGTGACTTACCGCATAGAAAGGATGGAAGCAAATATAAGGGAAGCCCATAAGGGATTCTGAGATGCTCAAGGAAAAGTTACCTCCCCTACCCTATGTCTATTGGGGTTCGATCTTTGGCGTAGGGAAATTTGTTGCCTTTTGCCCATTTATACTGCACGCATACGCCCAAGGTTTTCCTTGCGGGGACTTTGCCCTCTTGACATGCTTTTCTTTTCATAACTTGACTTTCACTTTGGAATTGTTTTGCATTGATGAAAATAAACCTAATTATACTTGGGCTTTTGTGGCATTTGTTCCCTTTTGGGCCCTGACTTCCACCTACTAGGGCGGCGGATAGGCTTGGCGCATCTGCCTCGAGGTCTCCCTTCCTCCCTTATGGGCCGAAGAAGAAGAGAACGGGTATTGTCTTTCACTTTTAGTCAGGCTTTTGACTTTCCGTCAGATTTTGCCCTGCTTGATCTCAAGAATAAAGTGTGTAGTGTGGGTGGGAGTCAACCCCCTTTTAAGTTAGCAAGACTGATGAATGAATTCTGAATTTTGACCTTTCGGACATTGATCCTTCGTGTGCCATGGCACCAATTTTGATCTCTTTTGATTTTGAAGAATCTCTATTTTTGTTTGCTTTTTGGAGTTTCTATTTTTTATGGTTTTCAGGGATATTCCTTTTTGTTTGGATTTTTTTGAAGACATATATTTATATTTTTTGGATTTTTGAATCAAGGGTAGTATTTCTTAAGATACAAACCATTCCAAGGATGAGTTAACTCTTCCCCTTCAGCATTAACCAGTTTATAAGCATTGCCAGGATAAACTTCTTTTATAATGAACGATCCTTCCCAATTGGGTTGGAGTTTTGAGCGGGGGCCACCCGGCTTTACAAAAATTCTTTTGATTACTATCTCACCAATTTTAAATTTTCTCTCAATTACTTTCTTTTGATAAAAACGTGAAAGCCTATTTTGGTAAACGCGCGCATGCTCAGCAGCGACCAGACGTTTCTCATCTAGGAGTTCCAACTGGGCAAGGAGTGAATCACGACGTTCATTAATAGAGAGCTCCTTATCCAATTGCACTCGCAGAGAGGGAATAAGAATCTCATAAGGGACTACTGCCTCCATTCCATAAGTGAGGGCGAAAGGGGTTTGCCCAGTGGGGGTGCGAATGGAAGTGCGATAGGCCCAGAGAGCTTCAACTAGCTTGTCTGGCCAATCCAAAAATTTATTAGCCTCACACGTCTTCTTAACAATTTTGATCAACGTTTTATTAGTTGCCTCTGCTTGGCCATTGCCCTGCGGATAATAGGGAGAAGAATGATGCAATACAATGTTATACCTGTTGCAGAGATCTTTGAGCTCTTGAGAGATAAATTGAGGTCCATTTTCGGTGACGATGGTGCTCGGGATGCCGAACCTTGTGATGATGTTCTTCATTATAAATTTGTAGACTGTTGACGCTTTAATCTCCACGTAAGCTTCTGCTTCTGCCCATTTGGTGAAGTATTCCGTTGCCGTGAGGATGAACGACTTTTGCTTGGTCAGGAGGTTCGAATCACCAAGAGGTCCAATAATATCAAAAGCCCACATGGAAAAAGGCCATGGGGAAGACGTAGGATGGAGTGAAGAAGCAGGAGAATGAATCTTATCGGCGTGCAGTTGACACTTAACACACCTTCGAACATAGATGGAACAATCCTCTTCTAGAGTGGGCCAATAGAATCCTAGCCTAATGATCTTCTTAGCTAGCATCTGGCTATTCACATGACCACCACACACTCCAGAATGCGCCTCTTCCACAACTTTCCAAGATTCATCATCGTCGAGGCATCTTAACAAAATGCCGGTGAGCCCTCTTCTGTAGAGCACACCTCCAACCAAAACATAACGTTGAGCCACTCTTCTAATTGCTTTCTTCTCGTCTGCAGTGGCTTCTTCGGGATAGGACTGATCATTACAATATCTGGCAATCTCATAATACCACGGCTTCTCTTCGTCAGCCAGATCTTCTTGCCAATCCAAAAGCATGACTTCCTTACCTTTAAGAGCTTCCTTCAGCTTAACCTTCTCAAGCACTTGATCCCTAATATCAAGGAATGTGCGATCCTTAATAGCTGGGGTGTCACGCTGATGAATCAGGGGAACATGAAAATCACGCTTAGGAGGGAAAACTAAAGCGGAAGCCAAAGAAGCAAGAGCGTCAGCCAAGATGTTCTGGCTACGCGGGACATGGACGAAGATCAATTTAGTGAAGAGTTTGGCATAAGCTGAAGCGAGTTCCTGGTAGGGTTTGAGCTTGGGATTGATGGTGCGGCACTTGACCAACACCTGGCGCAGAATGAGCTGACTATCACCGACAATTCGCAAATGAGTGACACCATATCGATGAGCGGTTTGGAGACCGGCCAAAAGAGCTTCATACTCGGCTATATTGTTGGTGACGGGGAAAGTGAGCCGAGCAGCAAATGGGATGGTGACCCCTTCCGGTGTTAAAAGAACCATGACGATCCCTCTCCCTTGGGAATTTAGAGCTCCATCAAAATGTAATGTCCACATAGGATCAAGAGGTTGATTAATGGACATCAGTTCTTCATCTGGAAACTCCAAATTGACAGGATCAAAATGGGGGAGAGGGTGATGAGCAAGGTGTTCAGCAATGGCGTAGCCTTTGATGGCTTTCTGTTGAATGTAAGTGATATCAAATTGAGAGAGGAAGCTTTGCCAGCATGCTAATCGATCAGTGAGGACAGATTTTTCAAGGAGGAATTTAATTGGATTCATGCGAGCAATGAGGTGAACCTCGTGAGCTAAGAAATAATGTTTTAACTTCTGCACTACCCAAACCAAAGCTGCACAAGTTTTCTCCATGGCTGAGTACCTCTGCTCACAGGGGTTAAGAAGCTTAGACAAGTAGTATGCTGCCCTTTCCTTACTTTCTTCATCCACTTGAGCTAAGACAGCACCTACGGAGTCATCCAGGACCGAAACATAGAGAATAAGTGGTTTGCCTGGAATTGGCGGCCTCAGGACAAGAGGATTGGCCAAATAATCCTTCAATCTGTCAAAGGCTGCCTGACACTTGTGATCCCAATTAAACTTGACTCCCGGCTTAGTAAGCTCGTAGAACGGCCTACATCTTTGTGAATGCTGGGAGACGAAGCGACGAATAAATTGCAACCTCCCGATTAATCCTCGAACTTCCTTTAAATTCTTGGGAGGAGGCATATCCCTAATGGCCTTTGCCTTGTTGGGATCAACTTCAATTCCCCTCTTGCTAACAATGAAACCAAGTAATTTCCCTGAAGAAACGCCAAATACGCACTTTTTGGGATTCATTTTCAATTGATATTCTCGCGATCTCTGTAAAACCTTAGCCAGAACCCCAGGATGTTCAATCCTTGTCCTTGATTTTACAACCAGATCATCCACATACACCTCAATATAAATATGAATCATGTCATGAAAAATCGCCATCATAGCCCTTTGGTAGGTGGGTCCAGCATTCTTGAGTCCAAAAGGCATGACCACATAGCAGTATGTACCCCATGGCGTAGTGAATGATGTTTTCTCTTGATCCTCTTCAGACAAACGAATCTGATTGTAACCTGAAAAGCCATCCATAAAAGAAAGAGTCTCAAATCCTGCCGTGTTATCAATTAGAATATCAATATGAGGGAGGGGGAAGTCATCTTTAGGACACGCCCGGTTGAGGTCCCGGAAGTCTATGCAAATCTGAACTTTCCCATCTTTCTTCATAACCGGGACGATGTTAGCCACCCAATTGGGGTAGAGGACAACTCTAACAAATCTAGCCTTATGGAGTTTGTCGACCTCTTCTTTCATTTTCAAAGCCATATTAGGGTGGAAACGCCTCAACCGTTGTTTGACCGGGACAGACCCTGGCTTAAGTGTAAGGCGGTGTTCAACGAGCGCAGGGTCTAATCCAGGCATATCTTCATAACTTCATGTAAACGTGTCCTTGTATTCTTGAAGAACTAAAATGAGCGCTTCCTCCTCGGAAGGCGGCAAATTCTTACTTATGAGGACAATCCTAGGGTCTTCCTCGGTACCCAAATTAATTTCTTTGGTAGGTTCCTCTACGGAGGCTGATGGTTCGTCGAATCTTCTCATACCACTAGCAAAAGCATCAGCCTCGTCCTCATATTCTTCATAACTTTCATCCCCTTCTTCAATAGGGTCTTCATCATTCATAATTTCATAAACACCCAAACCCTCATAAGAAGCAACAGCATCTTCAAATCCTAACTCTGGTAGGATAATTGGATCTTCCACGAACTCAGGGATTGCTAAACAAGCTTGGCATCTGATAGCCAATTCCAACAAAAATCTGCGAGGAATTTCCTTACCCTTGGATTTCTTATGTGGATCTACCCCATGAATTTTATTAGAAGGAGAGGAAGAAGAGGAGGAGCAACTAGCTTGATTAGGAAGAAAAGAAGGGGGTGAAAAAGGGGATACAAAAGGTGATACAGAAGAAGACCCCTCGCCGGAGGGGGAAAGGGGATCTATCAAGGAATCTTGAAGGAGCGGCCCCTGGGTCGGGACGCACTCGGGAGAGAGATAGGAGATCTCCTCAACAGAGATGAAGGATCGGAAAGTTGGAAAATCAAAGTTTTTTTTTCATTTTTATCGTTTTCCTCATTTTTATTTTCTTTTTCAAGGAGAAAGCAGTGTGATGGTAGAATAGCAGGAGGAGTGGAAATTGCAAGATTAGAGAAAGATTTAATCAATGATAGCCCATGGGGGGGCGAGATGGAGATTTTAGAAAATTGCTCGAGGAGCGAAGGAGGAATCGGGAGAGAAACTTGGATTGAACTTGAAGCAAAGCTGATTGTAATCGGAGGCGGTCTTGGCACACAACCAAACCAATGAGAATGTAGAGAAGCAAGCACAGATGGATGTAGCGAAGTGAGAGAAAAGAGGCCGGCCCACAGCCTATCCACAGTAAAACCTTCTTCAAAGGGGACATCTGGCTCCCCAGTATCCGTATAGTCACTCAGCAGCTGCCTCTTGTCTGTGATCACTGGTGGTATTTCAATCAATTCCTGTATGAGCGGCGGCCATTCCGGATCTGTCGGCATGAAGAGGCGGCTTAAAGAAATAGTGATGTCATTCATGTCGAACCACCTGTACCAGTCACATTATGGATCACCCATTTTCCTTCTTTTGTCCGGCCTTAAAGACTCCAGGGCTTTGTAGGTAGCCAGTGGGGCAATGTGACGGGAAAACTGTCTGGCGTGAACATCTTGATAGTCAAGCAATGAAGTAACTATGGTAGTCTGCTCATTATTCTGAATGCCACCAGCAACAAAATGTGTCTTCAGTGTCCAAGAGAGTGGCTGGCGATCAGTCTTCAGAGTAGAAGTCATAAATGCCCATGGCTCTTCTTTATTTTTGCTCGGCCCTTTATAGCCTAAACCGCCTCGTACAAGCAATTTTTGCGGTTTAATGGGCCTAATCCTGCCCTGACAGTTGGCACCCAGGCCTTTGCCATCTTGATACCCCATTTTTAACAGAATGTTCCAGCCAGGGGTATTAATCATGTTCTTTTTCTTCTTCCCCTTAGAAGGCAGGGGTGTCATAGCAACCGTGGTAACAGTTTCAGATGGCATTGGTCGTGGATGGGGGACGTCCAACACAGATAACAGTGGCTTATTGGCAGGCCAAATAGAAGGGACTGATGAAGCCGCATGAATATCTTCCTCTGGCAGAATCGGCATGCTGGTTACCTTGATAATACGGCCCTTGTGTGGGAATTTGAGACACTGATGATTTGTAGAGGGCACCGCATCAAGCTGCTGGATGTACGGGCGGCCAAGGATGCCATTAAATGTCGGATCCATGTCCAAGATGTGAAAATCTGTTGTGATGGTGGCAGGACCCAAGCTAACTTTCAATGTGATCATGCCTAGAGGAGGCTTCTTTGTGTTGTCATATGCAGTGACTGTTATGGTGGACGGCCGAATCTGGCTTTCTGGTATGCCACATAACTTCAAGGTGCTTGGTGGCAAAACATTGATTGATGCCCCAGTATCTACCAGACATTGCTTAACAGCCACCTTATTGATGTCGACTGTGATGCATAAGGCATACTTCCTTGCTGATATTGGTGCCAGTTCATGCTCATGGAAAGTAATTGCCGGCTGACTGCTAGCAGGTGTTAACACTGTGACTATCTGCTCAACTGGAATGTCTTCATTAACCATTACCTTCTGCAGATATTCCTTTAGAGCCAGCTGATGAGTGGTGGACCGTTTGATCAATTCCAGGATTGAAATTTTTGCCGGAGTCCGGTCCAAATGTTTTAACAATACAGACCCTTGTTCTTGTTCTTGCTCTTGCGGCCCCTGCACGGGCTCTAGCTCTCTTTGCGGAAAAATACGGTGGAAAATCCGTTCACTGCGGAGCGGTGCCATGCCTTGACGTGCCTCTGTCGGGGCCAGTATGATAGAAGAATTAGAGGAAGAAGAAGAAGAGGGAATGCCGTTGGCAGCGTTCAACAACAGGGGTGCCCCCGTAGGAGGCGTGGGAGTAATGTTTAGCAAAGATGCCCCCGTGGGAGGCATAGGATAGTGGTTTGACGAAGATGCCCCGTCAGGGGGCGTGGGATTAGAAAGGGATACCCGAATGCGAGGAGCATTGGCAGGTGGTCTAACAAGAAGAGATCTGGGGATGAGAGGTGGGGGAGCTGATGGCGGAGGAACCCTTGCCGGTGTAGGAGTGGTAGGGGGTGTAGTGGGTGCTAGCGGTGAGCGAAGTAGGAGTGGCCTGGACGGCAGAGGCATAGAATTGGTAGTGGAAGGTGGGGTTTGTCGTGCGGTAGGTTGTGGAGGTGGCAAACGGGTAAGCAGAGAGCGGGCCGGTAAGGCCGTAGAACTGGTGGAGGTAGATGGGTTGACGGGGCGTAGAAGAGGACGTCCCGATAGGAGAGTAGAAGAAGAAGGAAGGGTGCGCAGAAGGCGCGGAGGTTGATTTTGATTTGGATTATGATGAAATGCCCCGACAGAGGCGTTTTCTTCGTGCCATCCCTGTCCTCTCTGTACTTCATAGAGGGATGTGACAGGGTTCACATGCTGATTAGGGGCGTGCTCCGGCAATGGATTACGGACAATTCCCATATCTTGCTGGTGTGCTGGAGCTTGCTGTGGTTGAACTTGTTGTGGAGCAGATTGCTGAGGTTGTTGATTTTGCTGTTGCCGAGAAGCCTTTCTTTCCTTCATAGCGGCTATGAATTGCCTCATCTCATCCCAATTGATGTCACCCTGGTCATTTAGATCGTAAATGTAATCTCTAAAGTGGAAACAACGATCAAGGTTGTGACCAGGGGCGCGATGAAAAGCACAATAACGGGATGTGTCAACATTAGCGGGCCACACGGTTCTTTCCCTTGGCAAGGCGAGCAAGTTGGCGGCCATCAGAGCATTAAAAATATCAGGGAGACTTTCGGGAAGTGGAGGATAGTGGTCCCTTTTGGGGCCAAGTGGTGGTCTCCGTTGTTGTTGTTGGCCGTAGTTGGCAGGTGGTGGCATTTGATGATATTGTGGTGGAGCTGGCGGGTCTACGCGGGGGGCTTGGTTTTGCGGTGGAGCGAAGGAGTGTTGAGGTGCGAATTGGGGTTGTGGAGTGGGGTTAAAATGAGAGTTCTGTCGTGGAGGCGGTGGTGGACGTGGGTTAGCTTGGTGGTGGGGGTTGCCAACTGCGCCGACTTGCTCATTTGTGACGGTGCCCTCAGTTGTGGGCCCGCTGTTAACATTGGTGGTTTTCTTAAACAGCCGAGGCTTTGGCTCAAACATGCCCATAATGGGCGAATCCTTCATCTGTGTCTGGATGTAACGAGCTCTCTCATAGAGCTCTTCCATAGTAGTCAACCGGTTCATGGCCAAAATATGGCGGAATTGAGGAGTTGCATTAGAAATAATCATCTTTACTTGCTCCTGTTCCGACAATGTGTCTTTCAGCTTCTCGGCCATCGAGCGCCATCTATCAGCAAATATGATGAAGTCCTCCTCAGACTTCATTTTCTCTGCAACTAAGTCTGTAACGGACAGAGAGGGTCCAACACGGTCTCTATACTTTTGCAAGAATTTCCTTTGGACAACATCGAAGTCACTGGCATCAGCTGGCTCCAAGGAATAAAACCATTCGAGGGCTGGCCCCTCTAGAGATCTTCTGAATAAATAGGCCAAAGAAGCCTTGTTGCCTTTCCAGAAGGAAGTCTCGTACATAAAATCCTTCAAATGAATGACCGGATTGCCAGTTCCATTGTACCGCCGAAAGTTCGGCATCTCAGATGGAGGAAGATGGAAAACTGGCAGAGTGGGGAGCGAGATTTCTGGTGCATTCTTGGCCGCAGTGACTTTCTTAAGCTGTTCTTCCATGCGGGCCATCTTCTGAAGTAGCAAAGCATTAGAGTCGGACTCAACTGGGGCCTGGACAAAAGAATGTGGTATAGGTGACCGTAGAATCTAAGGAGGTTGGGGGAATTGGTGCCTAACCGCAGAATAACTCGCCTGCTGGGCCGGTATGGCCGTGACAGGCGTTGATGGACGAGAGGGGGGTTTATGCAAGACCGCCTGGTCGTTAACGGGGTGATGGCCACTCTCGGCCGGAGGGGGGTTGGAAGACGAAGAGGGAACTGACTTCCCCTTCAAAGCAGCCTGAATAGCTTGCCGCTGGGAGTCATCCAATTGAGAAAGAGCTTGGATTAAATCTGTAACGTTGATGGATGGGGAAGAGTTCCCCGAAGTATTGGAAGGTAGAGCTTGAGAGATAGGCTCAACCCCTTGAGAAGTAGTATCGACCACATGAACTTGTGAATGATGAGGGTGAGGAGGGGGATAGTTTCCCTCATAATAGATGGAATCCTGGAGGGGGGTCTCATATTGACCAAAAACGTTCTCGTCCTCATCATCATAAGAATACCCATAGCCTACCATGTTGATGATCTTACCTGAACGGAGTTTCATGTTTTTAAGAGGAGAAACAATTTTATAAAGGCACTATCAAACAAACAACCACTCAATCCAAACAAGTCAAATCACCCAAGCAAGTGTATGCAACCAAGTTGAGATGAACGCAAGGTTTTAGTGTTCCGCTTGAGATTAGAGTAGGTTGAATTGTTGAATAGTTCACTTATGTTTGTAATGTGAAACCTAGTTGATCCAAGTGTAACCTTCAGGTCAACTAGATTCTTTCTCTCTCCTTACCAACGATAGGTTCTCTAAACTCCGGGTACTTCGAGGGTACAACCAGCCCGGTGTCCGTGAGGGAATCCACGGGTGCGGGGACTTATGGAGGTCTTGGTAAAGGGATTTCCAGTCCAAAGAGACGGAATGCTCAATGGAGGGTCATCCCGATTCCAAGAGAGGTGTGTGGAATCCTAGTGTAGAGAGAGGCGGTCTCTCAACCAAATGCCATAATATGCAAAGTAATATGATCAGGTCAAAGCAATATAGGCAAGCAATATGACAATCACACAAACTATCACAGACAGCAGCAGGAAGCAAGGTTCTGTAAAACGCAGGAAAGAGACGACCTGGGGCAGGTCGCTATCAACTAAAGCAACGACAGGGTCACTATCGTGAATCACTGCGAGAGGCTATGAGCCAGCAGTGAGAAACAGAAACACGCCTCTGGTAGAGGCGCGAAATCTTGAAGGGACGCCTCTGCGTGAGGGCGTCAAATATGAGGAAGCGCCTTGAGGTGAGGCGCTATGTAATAAAAAGAACGCCCTTGAGAAAGGGCGTGAATTCACAGGCAGTGATTAGAGCAGTAAAATGATGTAACGACAGTAGTAATCATAAAAATAAGACGCCCTGAATGAAGGCGTTAGCAAATGATAACACGCCCTGGAGGTGGGCGTTAATTCTCAGACAGTAAAATGAACGGAGACAAAGCAGCAGATATGCTAAAAGACGCCCTGGAAAGAGGCGTTAATAAACCAAAACACGCCCCGGTGAAGGGCGTTAAACCATAAAGCGCCCTCGTGGAAGGCGTTAATTCAGAGAAATATGCAAACGCAGGCTGGCTGATCCCGGAGTGTGCAGTGTGCACAGTGGAGGGTGCCCGAGGGACACAAAGGAAAGGGGACCGAGGGTACCAAAGGGGAGAGGGCACGCGTGGGTGCCAAAGGGGAAAGGGCACACGAGGGTGCCGAGGGGAAAGGGCACGCGAGGGTGCCAATGGAGATGGTAATCAAAAAGAAAACAGTGGAGGTCCCACCGTGATCGCCAATTTGTGGATGGGCATAAATCCCACACAAAAAATCACAAGAGAATTAATGATGTGATAAAACATGGAGGAGATAATGATGATTAATGCATAAATAAGTGGAGGAAAAGCTTGCACGTGGTGCAAAAATGGAGGTGTGATCGCTAGAGGGGTTACCTCAATAATAATAAAAAGAGATCGCGAATACTTGGTGAAGATTGGAACGCGGGATGATGTGAAGTTCCTTCCTCCTTCTTCAATCGGCCGGCCGATGAGAAGGGTTCTCCTTTTGATTACCTTGCAAAAAAAAGACAATGAACAACAAAGCAAAAGAGGGGATCAGCCAATGCAAGTAGTATCAATCCAAAATAAACATAAGACGATGAATAGAAAACCACATGCGCACCTTATTGTTTTGGTTTTAAAACCCCTAAAGAAGAATTAGGGAGAGAGGGAGATATGTGAATAAATCTAATGCAGACGTGAGAAAAAAAAGAAGGAAAAAAAACACAGTGGATGATCGGATGATGAAAACAAAACCAAACAAACGAAATAAGAAGAAAATCCTGCTGTCCCTGTTGACAGTAAAGGGAAGATGGACGCGGTTGACCGGAGGAAGAAGCAGAGGAAGCCGAAGTCTTCCTATCAAGCACACGATAGTAGGGAAGCAGAGGAAGCCGTCTGGGGCTTTCTAATCTCTTCAACCTCTGAAAACGTCAAGAACGTCAACCTCTTCCAACCTCTTCAAACTTTGGAATCGTCAACCTCTGTTTCGATCGCCCAGATCATGTTTTTATAGGATTTCAGTGGGAGATAAGCTCGAATTTGGCAAGATAAGGATAGGCAATGTTCAAAGAAGGCAGGACTCTACCTCCAATTCGAGCAAGGAGACCATTGGAGGCAGGACTCTATACAGGAAAGAGGAGTTCAAGCAGGACACGAAAGGTGAAACACGACCTTGCGAAGGGCGTCAAATCAAGAATTGATGACTTTCATCAAGACGTTACTCAAAACACGACCTCTACCAAGGGCGTCATTTCTTGGATTTAATTTTGGCTGCTTTATTTGAAAATCATGAGCACACGCCTAAGATTGAGGCGTTAATTTAAAACACGCCCTAAGGAAGGACGTTTCACCAATAATTAAATTGATTTTGCATTTACTTTAAAACTGGATAATACCAGGAATTGACGCCCTTATATTTAGTCGTCCTTTCTTGATAAAACGCCCTCGATAAGGTCGATATTTAAATAACGCCCCTCTTCAGGTCGCGAATCACAAAAAAAAAAGCAAAAATGAATCAAAACCACACACAAGAAAATAGAAAAACTTCATATTATGAATATATTGAAGTTCACTTGGGGCATCATCATAGTGACATGAGATTTGATCAACATAGCGTCCTTTCTTGATAAAACGCCCTCGATAAGGTCGCTATTTAAATAACGCCCCTCTTCAGGTCGCGAATCACAAAAAAAAAAAGCAAAAATGAATCAAAACCACACACAAGAAAATAGAAAAACTTCATATTATGAATATATTGAAGTTCACTTGGGGCGTCATCATAGTGGCATGAGATTTGATCAACATAGCGTCTTTTTTGGCGTGTCTACAGCGGTCCTCTCAGGAGGTTTATCCCCTACACTCTTCCTTCTCCCTCTAAAGATGAAGGTTCGATGGAGTTTCTGAAGGGTGAAACCCGCCAAGGTCTGCAACCTTATTTTTAATATATACATATGGTTGCCTACTTTGAAAAGCAAAAGCTATCGCTGCGAAGGAGTCTCCGTGTTTCTGGCTGGTCAAGACCCCTGTTTACCACCTTGATGTCTTCTTGCTTAACCTTGGGCTTAGGCCAATGCAAGCGCGTCACCTATGGGTGCGACGGCGTCTGATTCTGGGTCAGCATCGCGCGGTTGGTCGTTAGGGTTCCAGGGTGTTCCATCATATACCATCTAGAGTTATGAGGAAACAGACCCGGGTCGGGCAAATCTCTTACCTCAAACACCTTTTGGGTGAATCTCTGTGGTCGGAAGCGACTGGGAGCCTAAGCATGGCATGACGGTATTGTCATCAGGGTAAGTCTTAGCCGACGGGATCATCATTCGAGGGGTCTAGAGGCCCAAATCAACCTAGATGTGCACTTAGGATACATGGGAGGTTAGTAAGAAACCCATGTTCTCACGTAGGTTAGGTGCCATTTGGGTGCTTGCCTGGCGTTAGCAACAAAAAAAATTGAAATGATAAAATCAGCAAAAAAAAAGAAAATGTACATATTTACAAACAAAAATTTTTTTTTTATGATAAAACAAAAAAATGCCAAATATAAAAAAGAAAACAAATCAATTTTGCATGATTGCATTTGCGTGCAGCATCCCACTTTTAATACCGCTTGCATTCGTGTGCTTGCGTGTCGCATTTATCATCACTGCATCTTTCTCTCGCCTTCCTTAAATAAAGGCTTGGCCCCTTGACCAGTTATCAAGGACAGCCACAATGACCATTTACTTACTGAGCAAGGGGCCAAGTCAGAACAGAAATTCTGATTTATTTGTTTCAGTGATGTGTGCAGGGATTCAGGCAACATAAGCAAAGGTGAAAACCAAACAAACCGAACCTTGTATTTTATTCCAAAAAACAAAAAAAATTACATCAAGTTCCGCCCTCTCTCTCTGCATTACTCGTCCCATTACTCTCCGGGCACAACGCTCTCAAAGGTGCTACCCAACTACGAAAAGCGGTACTCCTACCGCTCTGTACTCCCCTTCCTATCCCCACACCCCGGCGTTGATCCACGGAAGCAGCAGAGAAGCTACCAACACGAAAGCCACGCTCTCGTGCTCTTCGGTAACGCTCCTCACCATCTCTCAGCCACTGTTCAACAAGACCAAGGCTGGTTCGGAGTTCGAACAACTGGGCCTCCATGGCCCTTCGTTCCTCCCTTTCAGTCAATCTGTTGGCTCTTTCTCTCTCTGCGTCTCTTTCTCTCTCTGCACGTTCTCTCTCACGGTCTTCCCTCTCCAACTGGAGAGTGATCCTCAGTTCCACGGCATTCCTAGAGGAGTCGTCATCAGGATGACGTCGCAGTTCCCTCTCCAGTTCTGCTATCCTAGCCTCCCTCTGCGCAGCTTGGGCAAGCGCTTCTTCCGTCTCCTTTTTCTGCCGAGTGTACCATCTCAGATACGCGATAAGGCGTAAACAAAAAAACTCAACACTGAAACTTTTACCTGTATACAGAGCATCCCTTCTGCCTCCGCAGCACGCTGCATGGCGTGAGCAAGTTACTCATGAAGCAAGTCAAGTTCTGAGGTGGGAATCCACAAGCTGGAAGAGGCACCACCTACTCCCATCGCTGGGGAAGCCGCGCCAATCTGAGTATGCTACGACCGCGTGAATTAGCAGCCAACATCTGGAATCTACGGTTCTAAATAGGAACGCACTGTACACCTACCAAGGCGCTCGTAGCTCCGCGGGCATTGCCCAACCGTTGCTCCATCTCTGCCAAGCGAGTTCGTAAAGTCGCTATCATCGTATCGCGGATATCCTGCAGCCATACGAGTCAGCATTTCCACCAGAAAACCCAAAAAAGGAGAAAGAAGAAAAGAGAAAAAGAGGAAACCTACCTCCACAAATCCCTGGGGTTGGAGCCGCTCTGCGTACTTTGTCCTATATAGACGCAAGTAGTCCTCGCTATCCCGCGCATGTGATTCTATAATCGTGCCACCCCGTTTCCAGTCTTTGTACTGTTCGGGGAATCACACACGCCAGTCAATGCAGGTCACCGGTCCTCGCGTCTCTCTCCCAATGCGAGGTGGCGCAGCCGAATCCACCCATTCTTGAGCCAGTCCCAAAGTCCTCATAACCAATCGTAGCCAAAGAGGCTCGATTTCATTCAGGCAGTGCATCCACAGTTCCCGTCCGAACCGGGCACGACTTGCTAGAACCCACGGCTGGTCGGCATCGACCATGTCTGAGTAGGGTCTTCAGTTTACCATCGCTGCAGGGAACTCCTGTAGCTCCCGCCTTAGCACCATCAGTTGGTAGGTCAGGGGTGCTGCACTCATGATGGGTTCCCACCGCCTGGCTAGCGGCACCATCGCGGGTCACCAATGCCGAGCTCTCCCCATGGGGAGGTAATAATAGCTCCACAGCTGCTCGGCGCAGGTCATCAGTACCTTGCAAAAACACAAAAAAAATACAAAGCAAGCAAAACCAAAAATACCTGGATAAATGGTGTAAAACCACTCACAGCCATCTCACGATCTACTTCATGGAACAGGCCTACAAACAAGTGTGCCAGCATGGCGACTCCCCAGGCATAGTACCCTACTCTTTCAAGGTCTGATAGCAGCTCCAGGAAGCAACATTAGATACCGTCCCCTTTCGAACTCAGTACCAATCTCCTCAAAAGGAAGAGGAGAAATCTCCTCAAATCTATGTTGCATCTTTCCCAGTTGCCGAAATCGGTGCAGTACACGGCACGACATCCTATTTCCATCCTTTCCATGAACTCTTCTGAGGATTCGTCGTCCCGCCGACGAGTGTCGGTGAGCCCTAATGCATCCATGAGGGACGCCCTAGCTACCGACCTATTTTTCCGACCATCTAGGTCCAAACCCAGTAGCTTCTGAGCACCTTCTCGGTAATCCGCATAAGTGACCCCGGTCACTGCCTCGCCCTCCACCTTCAGGCTTGTGATCCGGACCACATCCTCCAAGCTGGGCACCATGTGCCCCCAGGGCATCAGGAATGCCCGACTCACTGGGTCCCATCTCTCACACAAGGCTTGGATCAGGACCAGGTCGAGCTGGATTGGCTCGATCCGAAGAAAGGCACCAAATCCCATCACGTCTAGCCTAGCCTTCTGAAAATTCGGGAGACCCCTGTATGCGGCCACTACCAACTCCCATGAGATCTGTGATTTCATCACACTCTACGCATGCAGGGAATAGAGAGGAGGTTTGGTCAGAAAGAAAGGAAGAAAAAAGAATGGAAAAAAGGGCAGGAAAACATGGCTTACGAGTTGCGATTGGGACCTTTCGCTGAAGTGCCCTTCGAGGTCCGAAAGCCTCCTGGAACTACTACCACTGGACCTGCTTCTCTTCGAGGAGTGGGAAGATTCGCCCTCCATCCAAATCTCGGAATTTTGAACTCCTCCTCTCCCGTGAGAACTTGTGCTCCTCGAGTTAGCTCTCGATATACCTGGGAGGATAAAAGGGACAAGAATCTATAGAAATGGAAGGAGTACAGGCCAAGATTGCCTCCATCACCTTTAATGATAAGCCCTCGTAATGAGGCACCTACCATGCGGTCCCGTGTGTCACTTCACCGCTCGTACAGGGTGATTGATTGGACGAATAATATGGCGACTAGCCCCCTATGTTGTCTAGGGATACCCTATCATGTTTTGGAGGACGTCCGTAAAATTTGACACAACATCCGGGAAAAGGGACTAGGGCCGTCATTATTGACTTCGACGGCAGATTCCCATGGAAAATGGTCACAACAAGACGCGATTCTCCGCTTAGGGTGGAGTCTCGGTAGACCCGTCACATGGGAACAGTGCAAAGGAGAAGAAGTGTAGGGAAGAAGGAACGCACATAAGAACAAACAAGCAGCAGAAAATCAAATCACTCCATTCATAATTTTACATAAGCTATCATAAACACTACAATCATAGAGATGAGGCGGGTCCACTGGCTCGCCAACTCGTGCCATTATCTTCATGCTCGTCCCTCTAGGCGTCCCTCTCCTCTCCCCTGAGGTGAGGGTCCCTCAGAAGCCTCCTGGATCCCCGTGCAGTAACACCCGCCTCGCCTCGTGGCGCCGGCTCCACAGCAATGACTCGCTGCTCCTCCCATGGCGTGGCGAAAAAGCCACTAGCGGCAAAGCGACCAGATTGGCGCATTCGCTCCCCGAACTCTCGCGCTCTCTCGTAGCGCATCTCTATCCCTCCTAGCCTCTGCACGACGGCCTGAAGGCCCAGCTGAAGCTCCCTCACTTGGGCCTCCAAGGCCCTCCTCTCGGTCTGATCCCGCTGTCGCTCGGACCTTCTCTCGACTTTCTCTCTCTCCGCCTCTCTCCTCACCATCTGCAGAAGAACCCTTAACTCCAGGATGTCTGGAGAAGGTCTCTCCTCACCGTGATGTCGCAGCTCTGCTACAGTCGCCACCCAGGCATCACGCTCCTCTTCCGCCCGGGCAGCTCGAGCCACCGCACCAGCAAGTTGCTACCGAAGAGAGGCAATCTCGAGAAAAAGGGCCGAGGAACTAGAAGATGCGCCGCCAGTCACTCCCACCATCACTGTCTGCTGGGCACGCTGGAATGAACAAACAACAGCCATCAGTTAAGCTCCACATTTAAAAAATAGAAAATGTTGCACTTAGCTTACCAGGGGCGACAGTTCCTGTTGAGTGGCGGCCAGCTGCCGCCTGACCTCGGCTAATTGGGCACGCGACCCATCGACGTCGCGCGTATCCCCAGCTTGGGGAAGCCCCGCATAACTCTCTCTCTGCCTCCGCAGAAAGTCGACACTATCATGCACCAGTACGCTCCCTTGCTGCCCAGGGAGACGTATGCGCCAATCTTCAAGCTTCGCCTTGACGCGACTCTCCTTCCTGACGCGGCTCGGCTCGTCTGCACTCGCCCACTCATCGTCCAGGCGCAGGGTCCTCGCCATGTCCTGCACCAAGAAAGAAGGGCCTCGCATCTTAACAAAGAACGCGTCCCCTATCTAGGACACGTCCATCATTTGAGTACAACACTCGCCGAACCCTTTCCCCCCTTGCACGGCCCGCTTCAAAACTCAAAATAGATCAAAGAAGGGGAAACCGAAGCACTCATCAAGCCGTGTTCACTTCCTTCCGCGCCATTGGGCCCCTCGGGTCCCTCGGGGGCCCGAAGCGGCCCTTCCTCCTCCATGGACGCCGTTCCGTGTTCTTTCGTGTCCCTCCTCGGGCGAGGAGTTCCTCATCCCTCTCCACCTTCACCATGGTCAGGCCCACCGAACTCCATCGATCAAAAGAGGAGGAAGACGAAAAGGGGGCAAGCAAGTTTCGCCGGAAGGCGGGCTCGTTTGCGGGTAAGGCACAGGAGAAGAAAGGCCACCCGACGCTTTAAATTTGATTTCGAGGATTAAGACGCGTCCTCGCGCATGGACGCATCCAAAAAAGGGAGAAAGGAAACAGAATCCCCGTGCAAAGCACAGTTCCCCGCTGTTCAGGGCAAGGTCTCGTGGAGCATGCTTCGAAGGACAAGTGCAAAGAAAGAAAAGTGAGAGAGGAAAGGTACACACAACACAAGAAAGCCATTTTCATTTCATATAATAGTCGAAAGTACATCATGCAGTAAGGAGGGTGGAGTGTACAAGCAACTCTCTAACTCTCACCATCACCCTCCTGGTCATCTCTCTCCTCCCTCCTCTGACGGGGATCCCTAGGGGGCCTCTGCGACCTCTGCGAACCCTGAGAAGCCGTGCTCGCCTCGCCCTGCGGTGGCACCCCAGCCTCGAAGGCACAACGACGCTCCTCGGTCAAAGAAACCAGATAGCTGCACATGAAAAAAGAACCAGACTGATGAAGTCGCGCCCCGCGTTCCTTCGCCCTCTGGTACCGCTCCTCGTTTTCTCGAAGCCTCCCCTCCGCGGTGCGGAGACTCAATCGGAGCTCCATCAGCTGGGCCTCCAGAGCCCTCCTCTCGTCCCAGTCTCGCAGTCGCTCCGCCCTCCTGTCCTCTCTCTCTCTCTCTTTGCCCTCTCTCTCCCTCTCCTCTCTCTCTCTCGCGTCGCCTCCCTCCTCGACAGTTTGAGGGCGATCCGTAAATCCAGCACGTCACGAGGGAGCTCCTCAGCCTCCCGTCGACGCTCCTCCTCCAGCTCCACAATCCGGGCGTCACACTCTGCCACCCGAGTGTCACACTCCTGCTCGGCACGAACAGCACGCGCCGGGGCCTCTCGGATCTCGACCACCTGTTAAAGTACGCGTGCATCGTAAGAGAGAGGTGAAGGATGAAAGAGTAACTAGATGAGGGTCAGGGCCAAGTAGGCACTCACTCGAGCCTCGCGATCGCGCTCGACCTCCTCAGCCCGGGCCACCGCGTAGGCCAGTTGCTCCTGAAGCACAGAAATCTCCGGAGGAGGGCCCCACGAACTGGAACCCGCTCCACCAGCCGTCCCGGCTGTTGCTGCCTGGTGGGCCCGCTGAAACACGGGGCAAACGACAGTCAGGGGCTAAGCATCGAAATCCAGGTCACAAAAAATGCATTGCATAGACTCACCAGGATCTCCAACTCCTGTCGGATGGCCACCAACTACCGCCTGGCGTCCGCCAACTGGGCCCTCAGCTCGGCGATCATGTTGTCACGAGCATCCTGCATTACACATAAGTTAGTGCCACAAGCATATACATATAGAAGGGTGAAGCATTTTCTTTTCACTTACCCTTGCCATACCACCAAGGAAGAGGCGGTCCCCGTACGTAGCCCGGTACTGTCTCAGGTAATCAGTATTGTCCTGTAAATGGGACACCACCGGGGCCCCGCCCTGCTGCCAGTCCTGGTACTGTGCTGGGAAGCACGTACGCCAGTCCACAATCTTCGCCTTCCCCTTGGTCTTCCACCCGATGCGGGCCGGCTCATCTACATCAACCCACTCCTGGGCTAGCCCCAACGTCCTCATAACCAGCCTCAGCCGAAGCGACTTGATCTCGTTCAGGCAATGGACCCATACGTCCTGCCTGAAACGAGGAAGACCCGCTACAACCCAAGGCTGGCCAGCGTCGCCCATGCCCAGGTAGGGTCTCCACACCACCTGCATCACCATACACACATCATGTTAGTTACCATTCAGTCACATGCATAAAAAACACAAAAAATCATACGCGTCATACCATGGCCTCGGGATACTCGCTCAGCTCCCGACGAAGTGACGCCAGCTGGTAGCTATGTGGTGCCGCTACCACGACCGGCCTCCACTGTCGCGCTAGAGGAATGGCTCTCCTGTTCCCCTGCCTGGCCCTCTCCATCGGGAAGTAGTAATAACTCCACACCTGCATCCATCATACATCATTAGCACGAGTGATTGCATATTTAACTACGGTAAAATGCATAAATAAATTGTGTACCTGGAGAAAAGGTGCGAAGCCACTTACTGTCGTCTCCCTCTCTGAAGTCTGGGAGAGATCAGCAATCAAATGGGCAAGCAGAGCCGCTCCCCACGCGTAGTGCCCCACTCTGTCAAGGTCCGCCAGGATCCCGAGGAAGCGGCAGTGGATGCCACCCCCCTTCATCCCCAGCAGAAGGCGGCCCAGGAAGCAGAAAAGAAACCTCCGGAGGTCTAGATTCACCAGCTCCCGCTTGCTCGGGTCCTGGGTGAAAGCTGCATGGGCATCTCCCTCCAGTCGTGCCAGAAACTCCGCTCCAGTCTCGCTAACCCGCTGGCGCGGGTCGACGAATCCAAGCGCCTCCATAATCTCCACTCGGACGACTACCCTGCTGTCTCTGTCGGTCACGTTCGTCTCTAACCACAGCAGGTCCAGGGCACTCTCTCGGTAGTCGGGGTAGGTGATGGGGGCATCCCTGCCCCTCCACTTTTTTGAGGCTCGAATCGTCGTCGACTTATGCCATTATGTTCGTCATGTGTTTGTGAGTCTGGTCATGTAATTTTTATATTTTATTTGAGTCTTAAACCATGTAATTTTCCTATTATTTGAGTCATGTACCTAGGTTAGTAGGTTATCTAGCAAAGTCATGTGTCATTATATTGGTTTGTTAAACTATTGGGCCCAACCAGTGGGCTAGGCCCAGGGGCACCCCTCCCTTGGACTGCTTTGGTCATTAGTTAGCTTGTCAGGGTCATTATGGTCATATGAAAGTATGGAGCCTATAAATAGGCCTCCCCTCCCTCTCATTGTAACAACTTTTGATGAATATTGAAAAGCATTTGCCATCTCCCTCTCAATATCTCCCTCTCTCTCTCTCTCTTACTATCACTCTCTCTAAGTGGGTTGTACCCCCTCTCTCTCTCCTCCCCACCCCAATTTCGAAATTCATTCTCTCTCCTCCCCATTCACCCCTCATTAAGGCCCCTTCCCCATGCACTCATTCAATTCCCTCTCCAACCCCTAGGTGGAAACCCCTTCTCCTAGGCACCTTTCCACTTTCCAAAGCACCCCACCACCTTCCCAAGGCTGAATTAACCGCTCCCAAAGCCCAAATTCGAATTTCTCTCTCCCTAGGGCTGTGCCCTTCCATCTCCCCACCTCCTTAATCACCCTAGGTTGAAATTCCCTTCCTCCCTACAGCCAAATTCGCCCCCCACCTCCTCTCTCACTCATCCTCTCTCTAGTGCACATCCACCCCCCATCTCCACCTCTAGCTGCTCCAGCCCCCCTCTCCATCTATCCCTGCCACTCCAGACCCTCCAGAAGCCCTAGCCACGTCTTTCCCATATCCACAAACCATCATCCATCACCCCAAGCTGTGCTACTCTCCCTCCCACTCCCTTTGGTCTTGCAAGATTGGAGTTTCAGGTTGCAGGGCGTAGGCAGCAGAGTAGGGTCCTGAAGTTGCATCATCTCTGGCTGCTCCCTGATACTCTTGGTGTTAAGGCCTACATATCTGGAAAGGCCATCCAGAGAGCCTTCAAGGCGAGGTGGTTTCGTCGGCATCCGAGCTCCGAGTAGTCCACAGCAGCCATTCTCCCGCGACCTCGCAGAAGCTCTCAGGCAGGGAACCAGAGCTTCAGTCACAGTCCGGCCACGGCTTCCTCCCTGAAGATCTGAGCGCCATTTTCGGAGGGCTGAAACTAATACCAGTTAGCTGTCATCTCCAAGAAGAAGGACTTCATTCGGCCTCCGGAGCTTCCAGTTACCATTTTCTTCGTCGGGGTGTGTCGTCTGCCCCCTGTGGGTCAGGTTTGACCTATCCCTGCTTATCCTGCTACCTCGCTCTTCCCCGACCTCCAATTGGGGCTCCGTTGATTCCTGCTCGAAGCTACTCCGACCACGATCACGTCACCTCCAGGCTCGCCTCATTTGGAGTTCAGGAGCGTCCGTGGTGCCATCTGCAACTCACTGTACTTGTTCTGCACCAGCCAGAGGAAGAAGTTGCTGACCTGTTCCAGTCGCCGGCCCGACCAGCCCTGAGTTCCAGAGCTCTTGCCAAAATTCAGACACCATCCCCGTCCTGTTGGGGAACTTTTGGCGCAGGTTTCATCAAGATCCACGCTCTGTGGAATTTTTGGCAACATCAACACCGCCCCACTGTCCGGAAAATTTGCAGATTGGCAGAACCGGCGGGATTCGACAAGTCGGGTTCCTTAGCTTAATTCCCCACCCCGCTTGGCCAGCTGAAGGCCCCTCCCTGCGTGAAGGTAGTTTTGAATGTAATAAGCCTAATCCCCACCCCAAGATCACCCCTCCTGCGCGAGGCGTAGTGTTGTACACCTTTGCATTTTTCAGGTCAAGCTACATCGCCGCGGCGATCGGGTGTATACCCTCGCCTCCCGGTGCGCCCTCGTCTCCGAGCGGGATCGGTGTCTTCACACCGACCAGGTGAGCCACTGATACTAACCTTGATAGCCTTACTTCTGCAAGTTTAGTATTGCTTTGATTGCTCGTCGGACGGTGAGAAGAGGGTCCGTTCTTGTATGTTCATTTGTTAGTGCCCACCGCGGGCCGTGAGAGAGTGCCACCCAAACCCCACCTTGCGGGCCAGCCGCCCACTAATTTGGGAATCCTAGACTCTTTGGGGTCAGCCGAAGCCAACTAAGTCCATTAGACTCATTGGGTCTCGCCTCGGACCCTTGCCATCATCCCCCGGCCACGCCGGGTGATCGCGTATGCCGTGTAAGTAAGACGCTATTGTGAGAATCATTGAGTGCTTGTATGCTTGTGGATCTAGGTCCTAGGTTGTTCATTACATATTTAGTCATCCTTGGGCTGTGCCACATCAAGTGGTATCAGAGAGGTCATAGGCTTGTCCTTACAAGTCTAGTCTTAGGTCACACTAAGTGTTTCATAGGTGCATCCGCACACCCTTGCATAGCCCACCCAACTTTGCATGACCAATCGTAGTGGAGTCCATTATCAAGTCAATCCATCCTCTTCTAAATACCACCATGAATCCAAAACAACAAGGGATACCTACCACTAACACCCATGACTTCCCTGGCCATGTCAGTTACCTCATGAAAACCTTGACCCATGCCAATGGCAAGCTTGATAACCTATCTAGACGACTTGATCAACTAGAAGAAAATTGGCCCGCCCCATGGATGAATGATAGTAGGACTCCTCCCTCACCTCTCACCTTTGATGGGACTCATCATAATGAGTATTTAGAATGGGAGGCTTCCATGGATCATTACTTCACTTGGTATCCCATGTCCGAGGATGAGAAAGTCCGATTTGCCAAATTACAACTTACCAAACGGGCCCACACTCATTGGTTGAAAATTGAAGGCTTAAGGATAATTAGAA